>JAMXBB010000012.1:899698-1357978 GCA_024138015.1 Lumnitzera littorea | reverse complement strand
TTTATCTACACGTAAATACATGTAGGGTACACGTGAACATTCCTAAATATTATTTTGGTCATTCTAAAATTTTTAGTATACATATAATCTATCTCTAATAATTTTTCAGTTATTATATTACACTTTTTGCCTTTTCGGTAATTAGCAGTTATTATGCTTAAAATTTGAAAATTTTATAATCTCCTATTTTACTATTTATTTTCTTAAATTTAAGTTTACGGGGTCATTTTTACTAATATTTCTTTCAATAGTTTATAATTTGGGTGTGATCGGATCCTTTAGCCGATCGCCCTAAACCTTGGGTTCTAAGTTCAATCTTACAGTTACTTGGCTGAACTTTGGGGCTTACACTCAACCCATCCGATGGGCCTTGAAGTCTAGCCTATTCATATATTCAATTTGAGCTTTGGAAAGTGGCACGAACGGTTATGATATAGTACAATCTCATTACACAACTACCTACTATTCCTATATTCTAGGCATATACTTATTTATAAGATCGCTATATGGTTTACGACTAATGATTAATTGCTATTACAGGCATCTGATATTTGTTTATAAATAAGAGAAGTAAAGCATTGTAAGAACTTTCTTATACCCTTTTATTCTACAACTTATTTGCTTACTCTTTCCTAAATCACAACTGTTGACTTAAGTATCGGAATTGCTATACTAGATTAGCTCCCCACTAGATTAGTCATGGTACCACTTAGCCTTTACTTGTGTTTTTGTAGGATCAAAGTACTATCCTAAAATCATCTAACAACAAAACCCATGTCAGTGAGATCAAGCCAAATTCAGGCAATCATCTCGTGGGTTGGGTGGGTTGGGCTATTTGGTCTGAGTCCAAGATGTTTTACTCATGTCCAAAAGCTACTATCAATACTTTATATATCTGTCTTATACATGTTTGCAATTATTACTTGGGTGAATGTATCAACATATGATACATAATAATTAATTTATAAATTATATAATATTGTTAAAAATAATTAATTTTGATAATGTAATGAAAATTATTAAGGTATTGGACCAAAACTTATGGGACTTTTGCTTTACCAACTACTCCTCCAGCCTTAGGGTGGCTGGTAGTGGCCTAAGAGATGTGAGTTGTGGGGTGTATTTATGCTAATAAGTGATTATCCACCACTCTCTAAAGAAACAAAAATAAAAATATTAGTAATTAGGATTTTTTTACTATTTCGTTTTTATTTTTCACCGGTCTAAGCCTCCATTTTACCCTTGATTGACATTCATTTAAATTTAAATCATTCAACTAATTGTAAATTACACTATTCAAATTTAATGAAATATAAGTTAATGATGGAAGAGAGGGTTGAATCAATCTGTCAAAATGAAAAACGAAAATGTAGAAGCTCTCAATTAATTATTATTTTTCCCTATTTTCGGGATGGTTTGTGGGACTTATCATTTCCAATAAAGTATTATGGCTCTAATTTATTACATGTCTAATAATACTGCCTATATTAAAACCAAGAACAAAGTTCTAAAAACCAATCACATTTTCCGAAGTCACAAGTCCAACGACACATACGTCGAATGCCAAATGTTTTTATTTTCTTGATATCTATGCAAACTTTAATTTATCATTTTTAAAACCAAAAAACTTGGACACTGATATTATGAACAATGAAAATGAACATCGCTGATGATGTCGACTATCTTGTTTTTCACGTTTTTATTAATATAATTGTGTGCTTATCTAACGGGAAAAAGGAAAATAAAAAAGATATCATGAACAATGAAAATGAACATGTTTAAGAACTCGTAGGAAGTGCATGTAGCATTCATAAGATAGCAATATTCCTAAATAGGCAATATTATGTATATAAAATAGTAGGTAATATGAAAATTACTATCTGAACTTTTAAGTTTTTTTTTTTTTTTTTTAATTTTGAACCTAAAATTTAAAGTAAAATATTATATTTGATTATTGGCAAAAAATATATATATATTATATTCAATTCAATTTTTACTTCTTAAATTTTCCATCACATGTTTGAAGTTACTAAATTTTCTATCGTGTATTAAGTGTAAATGATGAAAGATAAGTTAGTAAATTTGATAAACGAAAATTTAATTAGATATAAAACTTAATAATTTTATATTTTAGATAGAAAATATTTTACGGAAAAAAAATTTTCCAGCGCTAATTTTAACGTGGGATATTCTAGAGGAACGACGGACCCCCACATAGGACAGCTACCTTGCGCAATGATAGGGCCAATTTTTCTTGTCCAGCACACTACATCGGTCTCAATAGAATACTCCTATTCGTCAGTCATGGACTGGTTGGCTTGCTGCTGCACTTACACTTCCGTCGAAATGTTAGGGTCCCATACGAGTCACGAGGTTTGTGGTTTCCCACCTCTTCATCACTGCTAAAATATCTAGTCCGCCGTGGTTGATATTATGGATGGATGAGGTTGAGTTCGTGTGATTTGTACCTTTTTATAGAATTGAATTTAATATAATAGTTTAATTTTTTTTTAAAAAAAAATTGAAATTAATTATAAAGTTTGGTTAATAAATTTTTTGAATATAATTAAAACTAATTCAGTCCAATTCCAGTTACGGTTTAAATTGTTTATATAAAATTTTGTTAAATATTTTTATCTTTAATAATATATATTTCTTTTTATTAAATTTTCATATATTTTTAGTTAATTTTGTATACATTTATTATGTGTAACGATATTTAATATAAAAATTGTATAAGATCTCAAAAAACCCAATTTGATTAGATGAAGATAAGAGATTTTGTTCAAAATAGTAACAATAAGAAATGAGAAGTAGAGCTAATCATTCAAAAGCGATTTAAAGAAGATAAATGAGACAAGCCAAAGATTGAAAAAGAGATAAAAGATATATAAAAAGCATTAAGATTAAACCTTTGATTAAAAACACGTAAGAAAAGAAAAATTTTTAAATGTAATATTTCAGATGAAACTTATTTAACTTAATTTTAATGATTGACCAAAAAAAAAAAAAATAAGATATGAAAAATTAATGAAATCCATGAAAAATGGCGGAAAATTATGAAAGATAACAAAATAATTGTGTGAATTTTTTTTCTTTAATCTACTTGTTAAGTTCAGTTCAATACCATTTATATATAAACAAACTAGACCATGAATCGAGCCAATTGTAAAAAGATGTATTTTTCGATTCGACTTGGTTTTTGGTTAAATTCGCTACTTGCGATTTTTTTACTCAACTCTAGTTCACATAGCTATAAAAATTAATGCAATTGAAATTTTAATTGTTAAACAATAAATAGGACGGTTTTATTATTACAATGCTAGAATAATTTGCAGTGATTTTATTTGCTAATACCTGCTCTTAAACATGATAAAATAACTATTTATAATTGCTATAGTTGTTTACAGTCTGTTTACTTTACTGAATAGAATAAATTAGGGGTGTAATTAAAATTTTTAAGGAATACAATAATGGTGTAATACTATTACTTTATTTAGTTGGATTAATAAACAACTTAAGAATAAACATACCATAAAGCTTTAATGATTAAATTACCTTTAATCAATTTTTTCTTAAGTAATTCTAAAGCAATAGGTAGTGATAATGATGGTCGACTGTAAGGGCAGAAGTAGTGGTAATAATCAACGATGGTTGTAAGTGGTGATGATGGTGGCAACGGCGAGGGTGGCTGATAGCAGTGACAACGGTGAGGGTAGTGGCGGTAACGGTAGAGATGGTAGTGGCAACGACGGCGGTGGTGATGGTAATGGCAGCAGTAGCGATGATGGTGTTAGTAATGATGATGGTGGCGGCGGTAGTAGCGATGGTTGGGGATGGTGGCGACGGTAGTAGCGATGGTTGGTGATGGTGGTGGTGATAGCAATGGTAGCGGTAGTAGCGACAGTGACATCGACAGTTAGTAGTGGCAGTAGTAATGGTGGTGGTGATGATTATTGTTAAATTAGTATAAGTTTATTTTTAAAAAAACTACGAAATTTTATAAGAAATTATGATTTTTTGGTTGAATTAAGGAATCCTTATTACTTAATTTCAATTAATAGGAATTTTTAAGGAAATACGATTCAAAGACAAATAAAAAACTAAATGAATGCTGTAATAAGGAATAATGGAGAAATGAAATTTCAATTTCCCTCAAATGAATGGGGCATTAATCTCTTTTTATAAGGAAATAATTATTATAAAGCAACTTGATCTAAAATACAATTACATTGTTTTGCAAAATTAGCGACCAAAACACTACATAAAATTAGAATGTAATACTGTTCGAGGATTATTTATGTTCCACTTATTGAATAATTTGGAATTTTGCATGCCATTTTCCATATTAAAAAATTCCATCGAGAGTACTAACAAAGAGCAAAAAAGACTACTCATTATTTTTAAGAATAATTAGACACATAAAAAGAATGTAAATAAGTTCCGTATGGTAATATTAATAAGTGTCACATAACACCCGTTCATATTTTTGTCACTAACTAGGTAGGATTGGATAGGAGAAAATGGATAATTTACAGTGTAATAGAGATAAGCTGTGAAATATTGACTATTGACCGTTAAAAGTAGATGAAAATTACGAGTTCCCTCCATTGCTTCTTTTATTAATTTTTTATGATTAAATAATTAGATTCATGGACCTGCTGATGGGGCAGTATATTACGACATGAAACAACACCACAATAATATAGGATACTAAATATAGGACGAGTCAACTAGGATTTTCCTAGGTATAATCTCATATATACTGCTTCAACTTGTTACATAATATTATGCATAACCTAAATAAATTCCTAAAAGAATATATAAACATTCAAATAACAAATTGATAATTAAATATGTAGTTCTTTAAAGAATCTTTTCCTTTTCAAATATTAAATAATAAAATAACATAAGAAATTTCAAAGTATGATTTATGCATAACTATTTTATCATTAACTCATTTTTTTTGAACGTGGGGTGTTAAATTAACAATTTTATTTGTTATACCAAAACTCTTCTTTCATTCTTAAATAATATAGATTTAACATTACTCAATATTTTATGCTTAGATAGTATTAGTTTTTGTAAATGGCTAATTGTTATATTAATACATTGGGCTAAACTCATTATTTATTTGGCTTAAATCCTTGGGCTAGATGATATGATTCAATTAGTTTAACCCGTGTTTGAGATGATTCAAGGAGATTTGAGTTAGCTAGATTGAAATAGAAAACGTTAGACTTGTTCATTCACCTTCAACTTTTCATAAATAGGCTTATATACCAATGAGAAAGGCTATCGACCTTTAGGCTTTGCATGCTCATTTATGAATTGAGTAAGCTCCATTTTATCTGTTGATCACATATAGATGATCTGATGAATTTCATCAAGCTCAAGAGTATAAAAATACTCAATCAATCCTCCTTATTAGATACAACTCTAGAGATAAGGAAATCATTGTTCCATTGTGAAACCTCTATTCGCTAAGATCAAATAAGCTTTCAGGCAAAGAACGATATTAGTTACTTAAGAACTATAAGGTCAACATCCTGAGTTCCCTAAACTCTTTATTTGTTATTTGTGTATTCAAGACTCTAAAATTGTTTATTTCTCTTCTTTATCGTTCTCTCTTCAATTATTCCATCAAGTGTCACATCTATACCATTACTTTGAGACTATGTACAACGTGATACTTACCTAATTAGCAAGTGATTGTTTTAGTTAAAACCCTCTCATATACAGTTATGAATCATCAGGTGGCATTTTGGGCTTATCTACTTAATTTTGAAAATTTGGGAGCTTGCTATAAGTTTTACCTATTTTAGTAGGTTCATATTATTATATGTTAAAATTTTATTAATATTTACCAACCATTTATCATAATACACCATTGAAGCTTCCCTAAGATTATGGGTATTAGAGGGGGAGAGATCAATAAAGCACAAAATAATAAAAAAGGTTGAAATTTATTATAAAGTAGTCAAATTTATACATTAGAGGTGCATATGCTAATATATACTAATAAAACATAATTGTACAAATTTGAGCAAATAAGCTAAATTGTTTAAGTCGGATAATTTAACACCAATATAAATAAAAACAAACAATACTTTTTCGTGTTTAATTATTTTCAGATAATTTTTCCATACCCTAGAGTAGTTGATATCTTTTATCAGGTTGTAATTTTTATTCACTCCTAGAAGGAATAAAATGAGAATAGAAAGGCTAAATGATGAGACAATTATACCCTCAATAAATAACTATTAGTAGTACCCATATCCATGAATTTGGATTTTGTAAAGTTACTTTTCCAAAGTTTTCATAAAGTTATCTTTTATGATATAAACACTTATAATCAATTATTGATATTGTAAGAAAAAAGATAACATGATGATATCATTTCATAATTCAAAAGTCAAAACTATCTCAATAATTAAATTTGTAACTTTACTTAAAGGACTTTAGAGAATCCATTTTCTATATTTTATAATTATATCTCAATACAACAATTAATAAGGTGAAGTTATCATGGAAATATATATTCTCTATAATAAAAATCATATAAAGTAAATACTAGAGTATAAATTTCCAATCTACTACAAGTAATAGTAATTCTATCTCAACTGTCAAATGATAGGTTATATGGTTTTGTTCACAAGATTGTAGAAGTCTTTGAAGATAAAATGACAAAGGCAACAATCTATTGAGAAATATCCCTTTATTTCTTACGTTAAGATAAAGGTTGAAAATTTTTATTGTTTCCTTGATATTTTATTATTCAGTTTTTTTTTTCACCAATTAAATAATATTATTACTTCCGCAAGGGAAAATCGAATTTGATTCTTCTCTTTATAAGACCAACAATCATACTATTAGGTTATTGAGATTTCAGTAATTTATTGTCCAGTTTAATATTATTCTTGTTAATAGCTAAATTTGTGTTTGAGCCTCAAACCCAAATACTAACAAAAGTTAGCATACCTACCCTAAGCCCATCATAAAGGAAAAGTACTCTAATTAACTTAGGGAGTGCTCAACAATAGGGCATTGTACATTGTAAGAACTTCCTACACCTACAGTGGCGTACGGCACCGTAGTACATTTATACTCCATTTTATGATTCTTATAATAGGGATTCCTTAATCTAACTAAAAAATCACAATTTTTTGTAAAATTTTATATTTTTTCTCATCCTAATTTAACGACCACTATTGCTGCCATCGACCATTGCTGTTGCCATTATCGACCACCACCATTGTCGTTAGCATCACCACTATCATTACTACTGTTGTTGCCACTATTGACCACCATTATGATTATTGTTACCATGGACCACCACCATGAACCATTATCGTCGACTACCATTGTCGCCACTATCACCTCTAACTGCCATCTAGTATTGCAGTTATCGCCACTATTATCATCGTCGCCGTTGTCACTAATACCATTGCCATTGTTGTTATAGCTACCACTATCACCGTGCCCCCATTATCATTATTGCCATTAGGGATACCACTGGAATAGGTTTGAAACGGGTTTTGCAAAACCTGAACTTAACCTAATACTTTATAGTGCTTTCCAAAACCCTACCGTATTTCCATAATTGCCCCTATAGGGTTTTGGAAAAATCGATTGAAACCAAACTCAACCTGCAATATTAGTAGGTGATTTTAATCTATTAATTTTTAAATTTAACTCCAATATGTGAAGTTTCCCTACTTCTTTCGATGATTTTTTTAAGGAAAAAAAATAAAGAACTTAAATTATGAAGAACAAGAAAATCGTATCTATTTTTAACTAGGACTAAAAGTTGTCCTTTCAATTTACTAAATTAAGTACAAATAGTGACATATCAATCGGAATATATTATAAAATTTACATATATAATCAAATGTAGCTGATTGATATGAGTCTTAGGTATGAGATTAAGAACTCTTGTATATGTATGTATTATTATTTTAAAACGGGTTTGGGTTTTCTATCGTTTTTTTTTTTTAATTTCAAAACCCAATCTGTAACTCTATAAAGTTTGAGAATTAATTTCAAAATTTGTCTCGAATCCTTATAGGGTTTTAAACGGTTTAGATGAGTTAGAAACTATATAATGACCTGCCAAGTAACATCCCTAGTTGCTACTATTGTGGCCATCGTCATCGTCGTTGCCGTCGCCTGTTATTTTACTTTAAGATTGGTTGAAAAAGTAGATGGATTAAAGTTAATTTAGTCAATAAATTTTATTATATGCTTATTTTTAAATCTAATTAAACAAAATAATAGATATTATATCTTTTTTACATTTCTTGAATATTTCAATTTATTTTTCTTTTATTCCTTTCAATAAAATGAATGGATCGTTAAAACAAAGAGATAGCCATGAATCCGAACACTATCATGTCATCATTACGCTGCCACGCTAGGTCCATGCCCTATTGATGATACCTGCTCGGCCTTAGGCTTAGTTGCCGAATCCAAACTCCCCAACATCAAGTATAAAATCCCACATCCGGGTACTTGCAAAAGGGCGATTAACTCTATTTCACTTGCTGCTTTCTTCTAATTCTTTTACTATCAAAACTATTAAACATGCAGGAATCACGACGGCTTTATTCTTTTGCAGGTCTAAGGAAGTGAAGTATTAAACCAGACAAAAATCAACCTCAACACTTCTTTTAATGGATCAAATTCAACAAAAGACTAAACGCTTGGCCAAGGAATCTTCCGTTATTGACGGTCCACCAATTGATAGACATAGATACCATAATTCAATAATCTTATCCTACCTAAAGAATCTGAATGTTTACTTGTTGATAATTATTGAATTGATCAACAATCTACCATTCAACCTATTTCATTATTATCGATAGTTTTATCACTTATTGAAACATATAATATATAAAAAGATATGAACTTTTAAATAATATATCGAGTGAATCGATAAATATTAATATTTATATATTATTTATTTATTAATTTATATAATATATTAGTATTATTAAATTTTTTTTAATACAGCACATGACATGACTCCTCGACTAAAATAGTCAACGACTGTTTGGCTTAATTCCAAAACGACAAGTGGTATTTGATGTTGGACTAATACCTCCGTTATTACCGCCTATTCCAACGACATGTAATAAATAAAGTTGAACCTGTGGGCCGTGGCTTCTTCCACAAGCCTTGCAAGTTGCAATCCTAATAAACAGATATCCACGCACGTGTTTTGACTTGATTTCATGACTATTTTCATTTTCCGTATGTTTATTGAAAAATATATTGATTTCTTTTATATAAATGATTTTTTAATTTTTCATCCCTCCCCTTTCGTTCCCACAACCCAAGCATACTAGGAAAGATGAAAGATACTTCATGTAAAGCTTAAGTTGTCTATTTTTTTTTTTTTCTTTAATTAAGTTGTCTAGTTGAATAATTCGACTTTTCCTCGATATATGTCAGAAAGTTGACGTCCACAACCGGACAAAATTTGAAATTCGTGTCATATAGGCCTTCCACGTTTATATATTTTATTAGATTCGGAGCGCCGGCAGAGGATGAGTACTTTTAGCTTTTAAAATATACGTATAAACCAACTGTGGAAAGTCCAAACAGTATAACGACACAAGACATTAACTGTGCTTAAGATGATTATTACATGTTTAACACGATAAGTCGTTAATTGTCTTTCGTACGCAAAAATAATTGTAAGATCCGTTTCAGGGAAAAGGGAAAAAAAATATAAAAATAAAAAAATCTCAAAATACCACCCAATAGGCGATTTTGCATGCAGAGCAAAGTTGGATCTAACCCAAAATGGCTTCTTTAGACATGATTGAATGCAAAATTGCCTCTATTGCAATCCAAAATTGCCTCGATAAAATTCTTGGAAATGTTTTTTCAGAAATAATACTTTTAGTATTTTCTTTTTGCTTTTTTTTTTTTTCCTTTCACCCCGTGTTTTATGGATGGTTGTTATATAGTTTTTCACATCATAATAATAAAAAGTGACGCAATACAGAATGAAATAGGGAAATTAAGTTTTATTTTCACATCATAATAATAAAAACACACTCCTATTATTAGTCTTCTCACGGGTTACTACCAGATATAGCTCAAACGTTAAATTGATTCGTATCTTTTTATTACTCACGTGTAATATCAATCATATTATTATTATTATTATTATTATTTTTATGTCAATTATCATATACATATATATTATCTGTTAAGTGAAATAGTAGTATTTTATACATTTTTATAAATTTTTTTAAAAAGAAAAAGATTGTAAATAATCCTAAAAAGAGTTGGTTTGTGATTAGAGAAGGGGGCATTTTTAAGACTCCTTTATTTTGTCAATATATCTTTCTTAGTCAAAGTATTTGTATGCTTCTTTCAACGTATAGGTTAGAAGATTTTATTTTTAATAAATATTTTAAATCTATGAAATTTAATAACTTATTTACGTATAATTCTCGTTACATCCTGAAGCAATATAATCATAACGGTTCTACCGTGTAAATTATTATAAAATAGAAGTTAACCACATAGCAGTTATTTTATACATAATTTACATAAAGCATGCATGACTAAATCACTTAAGTAAATAGTTCATAAATTAAATAAATTATTTACTTATAAATTTAAGAAAAATACATACTTACATTAAAATAATCCGAGTATTTTATAAGATTTAACAACCTAACATAATTTATTCAAGAAATATATAAAACTTAAAAGATAAAATTCAAACTTGTGAGTGTATCATATTATCGGTTTTAGATCTTTACTCCTTTAAGATTCAGTAGTTGCTAATTTCAGGATTGATATAAGTCGCTTTTTGACTAGTACCTGTAACAACGTTTATAGAGATGTGAACAATCATAACTCAATAAATTGAAACGGAGACTTAAAACTATATAACAAATATAAACAAGATTATCAATCAAATTAATTAAATGCAATGTATGTTTAAACAAATGTTATTGCACGATGTTATCCGGCTTGTCATAGATTAGAGAAATTGCACCTGCTCTAATCTAGGTTAAGCGGTTTCTATTAATACAATAGCTCATGACCAAATCCAGACTTGTGCAATGGAGACACCGCTTCTCCAGTGACTATCTTTAAACCATTAATTTCACGCCACAACCTCCTCACTCATTACTTAGTTCGACTAAGGATAAAAAAAAGAATCAATTATGTCATTCAGTGTTATTTCTTTTAAAGGGATCGACATTTGGCTGAAGAACCTTAAGTTTCTCCTAATGGGTTACTATGCATATTTGATTTAAAATTTCAAGTCTTATATTTAATTAGATCCGATTTAAAGTGTTCAATCATTGCAACAATTCATATAAATACAATCCAGAGTAGTGAATTAGAAACATAGTATAAACTTAGAAATAAGCACATACGTGTAGTCCATTATCTAACAAGCACAATCAGGCATAATTTCAAGCCTCCAAAATGCAGTATTATATTAATCCCACTTACCTAGACTTCTCACTTACTTATTCGAGGTGTGACTCGCATTGGCAATTACCAAAAATCCTTCTAGTACAAATATTGTTTCAGTTTTCACATAATTATCTTATATGAACTCTATTCTATATTACTTTTATGTTATCTTTAGTTTAGGATTTAATATACCTAATTATTTATATTTTTAAGTCTTTTATAATTATTCCTAATTATAGATTGAGTTTTTAAATTTATGAAATTTCATATCTTATTTATGTATAATTCCTTTAATGTAATATAAATTAACCGTTTGGTTACTAGTTTTTGTTATTAATAGTTGTAATGTCAATGTATACTAAAAGTACCCAAATTAGTAGGTTGACAATTTGAGACTTGGACACGATAGATCCAGATATGATGCGACATGATTTAAATGGATTAGTGCATTGAAAAATTGACACAAGACTCAAACAAGTCAGATCAGTTTAAACACGATTAAATTTGTACATGAGTTTATGTCTAAGTCCCAAACCCATTTAGAGACCCATCTAAATAAATATGTCTCATGAGCAGGTCCGAGTTCAACTAATGAACTCGTTTAACATTAAATTTTTATTTTTATTTTTTAGTTGTTTTTTCTTCCATTTTCCTCATTGATACAACAACATAAAACAAAAGTAAAAAAAAAAAAATGAAAATATCAAAATCAAAAAGTAAAAGACACTAAGTCACAATTAGGTTTATTCCTTCTTCCTTCTTTATCTCACTTCCATATTTAAGCATCTGTACCACATCGCATCTTCTTTTCATGTAAGTTTTCTTCTTTTTTTTTTTTCTAAGAAATTTGTGTCTTCTATAATTTAGAAGGAATTACTCAACTAATTAGTTCATTATTGATTTCATTTAAGACCTCCCATAGAAAAATACATTAATGCGCCTTCTTTTTCTTTATCTTGCAAATTATTTTATAATACTTAATAAACTAAGTAAATTAAACCAAGAGAAGTATAATTGTTATAAAACAATAATTAGAGAATTGCTCAACTAATTAGAGAATTTTCATGTAAGTTTTCTTCTTTTTTTTTTTCTAAGAAATTTGTGTTTTCTATAATTTAGAAGGAATTGCTCAACCAATTATTTCATTGTTGATTTTATTTAAGACCTCCCATAGAAAAATACATTAACGCATCTTCTTTTTCTTTATCTTGCAAATTATTTTATAATACTTAATAAACTAAGTAAATTAAACCAAGAGAAGTATAATTGTTATAAAATAATAATTAGCATACCAATTAAAAATTAGTCCCATCTTTCTAAATTATTTCGATAGTTAGAGAATTGATAAGTAATTAATAATTAATTATTGCTTGCTAAAAGATGAGCAATAATTTGTTTGATTAATTATTTTTGTAGGGAAAGTACTTAATTAAATAAAGCATCATAAAATAATTTTATCAATACGCAATTAATATGGAATTATCAACTGAAAAGATAACTTTAAACATATTAGTATACAATTAGGAGAGATGATAAACGAGTTAAATTAAGACATGAGACATAGTAGGTTTTTTTTTTTTTTAATACGATTAACAACTTAAAAGCTAACTTTATCAATATGCAATCGATATATGATTAATAAACAGATCGTGTTACGGATTGAGATTTTCTGAATACGAATCCATTTAAACATGGAAATGAGACACGATATGATAAAACGAATTGCCGACCCTATAAATTAGTTTCCTCCTTGACAATATCTTCTATGGTTAGTTTAGTTTTTTGGTTGCTATGGTCTAGCATAAAATTTTGGGAAAATTACAAAAAATCCCCTTAAACTAAACTTTGATTTAGGAGCGAATTAACCCCTTAAATTTTTAAAGTGAGATTTTTGATCTCTTAAACTTTCATAAACCTTTTAAACTTTAATTTTAATGTGTAAACACTCCATAAACTTTGATTAGGGTGGTTGTTTGCACTTGTCCTTAGATTTTTATTTTGAAATTAATGAAGTGAAAATAATTATTTTGATGAATACGGTCTTACTATGATGGTACGTAGATAAGTATATGTATATAAACACTATATATAAATTTATATATATAGATATCTTCTCTTTCTCTACTAATCTATATGTATAAAGATAAGATAACATTCTTAGTTAGAAATAAATTTCTCGATAAACTTTGATACTTGAAAATACTTAATATTTTCTAGAGACCATTTCTTAGAAAATATATGGAAATAATGTTTACAAAACGACTCTTAACTATAGTTCATTACTTGTGAAAATTTTGTACAAAACGTAATGATGATGAAACATTTATGTGTATAAACTTGTAACATGGGTCCATTGGTATTAACAAAAATGATAACGAGAAAAATATAACTTTCGAGAGGAAATAATAATAATAGTAATAATAATAATAATATAGATTCAAGAATTGGATACTTTTAATAATAATTTGAATAACAAGTTGAAGATACTTAAATAAAATTTAGTTAAATAATTCGTTTCTAAAATCTTACTTTGTTGCTTAAAATATATATATTCATATGACATTGTAGATACGGTATACTACTTAAAGGATAATAACGGATGACGCTAGAAGTATACTATAAGCACCCCCTTTTTTGCTTGTTATAATATGAAGTGGCTGTAAATTTAACGACCACTCATCTAAATAAGTCACTACAACTTCACTTATATGAATTGTAGGACTCAATTATTTAATAAATGTTATGTTGACTGCGTAATGTGCGATTTGAAATGGGGTGTTTGATATGAGTATTTAATGAACGTGCACTTAAGCTTGTAATTATATGATATATTATGAGGCGTATTATTTAAATTGATGATTGGAAGTGAAGCAATCATAAAGTAATATTTTAATTGTTAGTTGGAACACTCTCTTAAATTACAAACATGGCTTGTGGATAGTAGTATTGTGATTATACGTCTGGTATAAATAGTGTGACTAAGGAAATGCTCGATTCAATCGACATAATTTGATTATGCTCAGTAAACTTCATATTGGAATTAGAGTGATCTTGTAAGCTTTCGAAAAATCAATAAGTTAGTTTAGAAAATTTTTTTAATATTAAAATTATTTTTAATAAGGTTATTACTTAATATTGTTGAAATTAGAATAGAAAAGAGAATTTCAAAAAACTCTGGAAAAGACTAATCAAAATTAAATTAGTACTTGTATGGTATTAAGCAATTTATATTAACAAAGCATATTCGAAGTCTTACGTCATAATAAAAGCAAAGGTAGTCATTAATACACTTTCTATGTTACTTATATGTCAATAATTACCATTTATATATTCTTAAAATATATAGTTGTTTGTATCATTAGACATGTGTTTGGTATCTATACATGCCATAAGTATGAAAAAGCAGTTTCCAATTAAGAATCATAAGTATGCTTTATATTCTACATACCAATTTCTTTCTAAAGCTTTTGGTAGTTACCTTTATTCTACATCTCTCCATATGAATAAGTAATATTATGCTCATGATCCTTTAATTTTAAACTTAAGTGTTTGGATATATATATATATATTATTTTTTAAAAAGATAACTCAATATCTTTAATTTATTGATATTATAATATCGAGTACACTTTCGAATGAACTGATGAGACACCGGTAATTATGTTAAAGTATGAATTGAAAGGATGTGTTGTATATATATAAATATTACAATAATAATTAAACACTAGAAATGATAAGTATAAAAATGATCATGTTTAGTGAATTATGTATTGAACCATTTCAATACCTTTGAAGTATGTCCCTCACCACCTAATAAGACAATGGTATACACAATAAAATAGTGTTACAATTCAAAATAAAAATTTTAATAAACGGATGTAGTAGTGACAGTGAATCATTTAAATATCCTTCCTAATATTTGTTATATAAATTGTGATTTGCTATAAAATATGCAGTATAAAACATTTGTTAAATGTCATTAAAATGTAACGAAGGGTGTAACATGTGAAAATCTTATGGGATATTAAGAAAAGAAAACCTATTGCTTACTTTAAACTAAAAATCTAATACAAATTTGGATTTTAGAATTCATTAAACAAAAAAAGA
Source organism: Lumnitzera littorea (assembly GCA_024138015.1). Classification (NCBI taxonomy): domain Eukaryota; kingdom Viridiplantae; phylum Streptophyta; class Magnoliopsida; order Myrtales; family Combretaceae; genus Lumnitzera; species Lumnitzera littorea. Next base: position 1,342,420 of record JAMXBB010000012.1, on the reverse strand, counting down.
GAACAATAATAGTGATAATAACCATAATAATAATAATAACTACAATGTACACTAATTAAAGATAATAAAAATAAGCTACATGTCTCTAAATTAAAATTTCACCATACACAACCTTAGGATCTTGGTCACAACTCCCTTTGACTTTTTTCCCCCCCTTTGCCATGAATTTACAGTATGTTTACTTTATTAAATGGAATAAGAAGAGAATGTAATTGAAATTCATAAAGAATGGAATGAAGATGTAATACACATTACTTTGTCTGGTGCAAATGAATTTATGTTATTTCATTCACTTCACATGAATTGCTAGATGATCAAGTTCGGAATCCGTATTGAAAATACCCAAATTACCCATACATAAAAGTAATAAAACGAACAAATTTAACTTAAGAAATATTGTTGACCAGAAAAAAAAAAAAAAAAACTTGACAAACATATAGATTACATGCTTGTCTTCTTCATCAAATTCGACTGACATCACTTGCATTCCAAACTCGACTACCACGGTCAGTGCCACTTGCAACACAATCATGCATGCCACTATATACCACTAACACAAGCATAATAACATTTGTCATTGCTGAACAACACAAATCTACAACCTCTTAAACATAAAAAATAGATCTATGGTGTTTTTAATAAGAAAGTTCATCTAATCTATAATCGATCTAAGATGGCTTCATCAGATCTACCATCGTTAAAAAACACAGACGTGCAATCAATTTGAGAGAGTTCTTCATCAAATCTATAACTATTAAACAACATAAGTTTGAAATTGACCTGTAAAAAAGTTCTTTATTAGATCTACAACCATCGAACAACACAAATTTGCAATCCATCGAAAGAGTTCTTCGTTCGGTGCCCTTGGAGACTTTGATACACCCATTAAAGAGACGTATACCCACGATAGAGGCTTTGACAAACTTATGAGAGAGAGAGAGCTCAAGGGAGATAGAGAGATTGCTGGAGAAAGGAACAACAAATTAGAGTTTTGTACATCTATAGCATACATTTAGAAAAATGGCATGAAAATTGGGTATTTGAAGTAAATTTTACGAGAATGGTGTAGTGAAGGCACCTGCTATGTGCACGCCTTCACTATGCGAATAGTTTTTGTATTGAAGGCACAATCCTTAGATGCGCCTTCTATTGTTTGTACTGAAGGCACAATCCTTAGGCGTACCTTCAGTGTAAATAAGAAGGTGTGATTTTTGGGCATGCCTTCAATATAAGACCCCCTTCACACTTCAGGCTAAGTACTTTTAATCTAGTAGACTAACTGCCTATTCTGCCCCTAAGTTTCAAACATTTTCTTTAGGTGTGCTTTCAATGTAATTAACAAGGTGCAATTTAAGCATGCACCTTTTTAGTTTCCACCTAACATTTTGCTTATTTCTAGCAATTAATCAAACATTATTTGGCCTGTCTTGTATTCGTTATTCCTGAAATGGTGTAATATCATAGTAAATCAGTCTTATGAGTTGGGAATATTGATGCTTTTTTTTTTCTCATTTAGTCTATTACCTAAAAAAGTATCACCGTAATGGGTTGGCTAAAATGATTCACTAGACTACCAACTGAACTTGTGAAAAGCAAGTACAGTATATAGGAAGTATATAAATAGTAAACTGTTAGTTGTAAGTGAATAGCAATCCAATATGAAATATCATTTACAAAAACCAATCATAAAGTGAATAATAGATGTCAAGAATGTATAACAATCAAACTAGGAAATAGAAAGGCGATTATTTACAACTACTTCTTCTTAGATCTAGTTAGTTGTTTCTCGAAGCGAGTTGGTGATGATGGCCTGCGAGTCGATTTTCCCTTTGATGGTTGAGGCTTTGATGGCTGAGGTGAAGTATCGATGAACTCTCTAGGAGGAATTGGAGTAGGCAGTAACGGTAGTAGCTAAGTAACATCATCCCTTATGTTTAATGTTTGAGGCCAACTAGTATGGCGTTTACGAGGAATTGTTAGTGTTTGCTACAGATAGATCCATTCATGAGCATTTGGAGTGTCAAACGAGAAGTAGCCAAAATTGGAGGCATTGGCGGGTGGTACTAATAGGGATCAAGGACCAATTACACGCTACCGAACCCAAGGGCTCTCTCAGGTGGTCCACTAAGCTGTTTGAGATGAGTTAAGCACTAAGGAGCAATGTTTGCCCTAGTCCTATCTGTCGAGCTACTTTGTTCTCCATGTTATCCAAGGTGTTACCGAGGTGACCAGCAAACGTGACGAATTGAACCCTCCACTATGCATTAGTCTAAGCGCTAAATCTGAATACAGTAATTTCCACGGTGTTGAGGCTGAGCTGATAACTGTCGGGAGCTGACCATCTGAAGCTAACTCGATTGTAAATCGTCCTTAAACCAACCCCAGTCTAGCCCCGGCAGTTATGGTGCCGAACTTCTAACATTATACAGACTTGAACAAGCGGCCCCTGTTCAACCCACAATATTGTCAGAATCGCAAATTAAAAATGCATGCGCGATGTCCTTTCTGACAACCGTGCTATCCTTTCTGATAGAGGACGTTCGTCGCACATGATTTCATGCTTTCTCTATAAATTATTTTCCTTTTATTTAGCAATTAGGGAATCATTTTTGTAATTATCTGTAACGTAAAATTTACCCTAATAGGATACTATAAATAATCACATAATGTAACAGCCGCAAAAGGATATATAGAAGAATATACTAAACTTTTTTTTTACCCTCTCTTGAGCTAAGTATTTCCTTGCTTACTCTTGAGCTACTCTTATCTAGCTCATTTGAGCGTGGACTAAGCTCGTATGAGATATTGGTGTGTCATATCCATCGTTGGTGTATGGGAACCTGATAGGGATCAAGGATCGATTACACTCTCCTAAGCTCGAGGGCTCTCTCAAGTGATTCATTGAGCTGTCTAAGGTAAGTTAAGCACCAAGGAGTAGTGCTTACCCTAGTCTAATCTACTGAGCTATTTTGCTTTCCATGTTATCCAAGATGTTGTTGAGGTGATCAACTAGCATACCGAGCCGAACCCTCTACTAAACCATAGTCCAAGTGCCAAATCTGAATATAGAAATCTCCATTATGCCGAGGCTGACCAAGACTATCAGGAGCCAACCCTCCGAGGCCAACCCAAGATGAGCCTTCCTTAAACCAACCATAGTCCAATCCCTTCTGACGATGAACAAGCTTGAACAGAGGCTTACCCCTGCTCGGACCACAATACTATCATAATCACAGTAAAAACGCGTATGCATTGTCCTTACTGTCCTTATTGACAAACGACATTTGTTACGTATGATTTCGTGTCTCCCTATATAGTAATTTCCTTTTTTATTTAGCAAATAGGAATTCATTTTTTTAATTATCTTTAATATAGAACTTACCCTAATAGGGTACTATAAATAGTCACATAATGTAACATCTGCAAAAATATATACAGAAGAATACACTGGACTTTTTACCTTCTCTCAAGCTAAGTGTCCTCTTACTCTTGAGCTACTTTTATCTAGCCCATTCGAGTATAGACTAGTGGAGAGTGACCTCTAGCTACAATTGTACGTTATATTAAGTGTGACCCGAGCTCATGTGAGGTGTTGGTATGTCATATCTAGCATCGGTGTACAAGAACCCTTGCTTTCCCTCGACTATCATTTACTTTTCAGACCATCTTGAGGCTTGGACCCACCCCCTTTGGTTACATGTAATATTGGGTTTGTGTGTTCATCCATGAGTCTGTATCATCTTGATATCAGAGCTTGGCTACATTTGAAGCTAGATCCTGCTACTGTGTTATTTTAATAGTTTGTTATTGCTCTCGTGTGATAGTGGTTCTATTGTTAGCTTTAAAGTTTAGTTGTGAGAAGTGTTTTGTACTTTGTTTTCCCTTGTTTTCGTTACGCCAAAACAAAGTGTGGTTGATTTTGTGTTTGTTGTGAAGTTGTCATTGTGAAGTAAACATCAATGTTGGATTCAAGTGTGCAAAAGACTTTAGGAAACTAAGAAAGCAGTACTTGACATGGTCAAGGACAGCAAGGAAGCTTCCTACCTCAATTAGTAGGTAACCGCTTGGATAGGCTTACCAATTTAGTAGCTAGTCCGATAACTATCATCCAAGAAGACAGACAGTGAGCTAGAAACAGCCCTACGAGGGAACATGTACAGCAAAGCCGAGGTAATGGTCAATTTGGCTACGATAACGCACCAACTCAATCACCCCGTATTGAAGGAATTTGTGGGGATGCTAGACGAAGACTAGTGCTTAAAGAGATTAAGGGGGAAGCAGAAGGGAGTAACGAAGCAAAGGAGTACTATAAACCTGAGGAAATGAATGTACGAGTCCTTAGAGTTAAGGGATTAAGGATGCGTATTTCGAGTTTCTCTAGAAGTAGTGATGCCGAGGACTACCTAGATTAGATAGATCAAATTGAAAAGCAGTTTGAATGCTATGAAGTGCTCGAAAATGCAAAGGTTAGGCTAGCTGTGTTAAAGTTCACTGGTTATGCTGCCTTATGGTGGAAGAACTTGCAAGCCACCAAAAGAAGGGAAGGAGAACGAGAACGAGAACGAGAACGAGAGATTAAGAATTAGGATGACATGAAGAGAGTTATGCAAAGAAGGTTCAGGCTGAGCTATTATCTACAGGATGCCTTTAAGAGATTGCAAGAACTAAGATAAGGAGGATCGAGTGTGAATGCTTATGTTAAGGAGTTTTAAATGCTAATGATTCGGTGTGAAGTTGTGGAGCCAGAAGGCCAAATTGTGTCTCAATTTATTAGTGGATTGAAGTATGAGATTAGGGATGTCTTGGAAACCTTGGACATTATAATGCTCAATGATGCGATCCGAGCCGCCTAGAGGATAGAAAGGTGCCAAACAGGAAGATTCCGACCACCCGTCAATCGTCTTGGCAGTAACCGACCTGTTTTAAGCAGACCTGTGTGAATGGAACCGAGCAAGGTCACCAAGACCTGACCTGCTCAAACTACTTGAGTATAAGAGAAGGAACCACTAAGGAAGTTCAAGAAAGGCTAGAGTTCAGGGAAGAAGACGAGTGAGATCAAGTGTTTCAAATGCCGAGGATTTGGACACATGGTTGCTTAGTATTTGAACAGGTGAACAATGGTGATCAGAGGCAAGGTGCTGACCATTGAGGTTGATGGTATTGTTGAGGAAGTAAAGGAGTTGAAGGAGGACGAACAAACTGAGCTATGCGAGGAGGAAGTTATCTACAGCAAGAAAGGCAACTTCATGCCGACCGCTTTAGTATTAAGGGGGATAATAAGTATCGGTCTTGTGCCTAAAGACGAGCAGAAAGAAAATCTCTTCCATATTAGGTGTAAGGTGAACGAATCACTATGTGCGTTGATCGTTGATAATGGGAGTTGCACCAATGCAGCCTCTGCATTTATGGTTTAGTAGTTGAAATTGCTGACCATGCCCCACCCGAAACCTTACAAGCTTCATTGGCTCAGTGATAAGGGAGCCCTATAAGTGTCTGTGCCGATTTATATAGGCAGGTATTGAGATGAAGTACTTTGTGATGTATTGCCTATGAGTGCGTCCCACCTTCTACTTAGACGACCATGGATGTTTGACCGAACAGTTATATATGATAGCAGGAGGAACACATGTTTTGCAGAGTATGAAGGAAGAAGATTGAAATTGAGTCCCATGAATGCCGAGCAGGTGAAAGTCATGCAGTCACAACTTAGTTAAACCCTGAATAAGGAGGCTTTGGTACTGGCTCGAGCCGAACTGAAAAGAGAAATCGAGTTGGAGGGGCCAACTTATCTGCTTGTCAGGAGGCTTTTGGAGATGAGACTCAGGGAGGAACAGTTATCGAGTGAGGTAAAAACCCTATTGGAGAACTTTGCCGATATGTTTCTGGAGGAGTTACCAGAGGTCTACCCCTAATCTAAGGCATCAAGCATGCGATTGACTTGCAGCCAGGAGCTGCACTACCGAATAAGCATGCCTATAGGATGAACCTTGAATAGGCTGTCGAATTGCAGAGGCAAGTAGACGACCTTATGAAGAAAGGATATGTACGCGAGTCCTTGAGCCCTTGTACTGTGCCGCCCTATTAGTGCCTAAGAAGGATGGTTCTTGGAGCATGTGTGTGGATAGTCGAGCCATCAATTGAATCACCATCAAGTACAGGTATCCCATACCCAGGTTTAATGATATGCTAGACGAGTTAAATGGAGCAAGAGTGTTCTCCAAGATCGACCTTAAATCTAGATACCATTGGATCCGAATACGTGAAGGAGATGAGTGGAAAACCGCATTCAAGACACGACATGGTTTATATGAGTGGCTTGTAATGCCATTTGGATTATCTAATGCGTTGAGCACATTCATGCGACATATGAATCATGTGCTCTAAGAAGTATTGGGAAGGTTTGTTGTGGTTTATTTTGATGACATTCTAGTATACAGTCTCAACCTGAAGACTTACTGAGAACATCTCCAACAAGTGCTAGCGAAACTCCAAGCTGAATAGCTTTATGCCAATCTGACGAAGTGCGACTTTTACCATTTTGAGGTGATCTTCTTAGGATTTGTTGTGAGCGGAGGTGGCATTCAAGTCGATGAAGAGAAGATAAGAGTGATCATAGAATGGCTTGAGTTAACCTGTTCTGTTGATATGAGAAGTTTCTACGGCCTGGCATCGTTCTATCGTCGATTCATCAAGAACTTCAGTATGATTGTAGCCCCACTCACTGAATTCTCAAAGAAGAATGTTAAATTTAGATAGGGTGAGAAAGAGAGGACGAGTTTTGAGGAAGTGAAAGAGAGGCTAACTATGGCCCCCATCTTAGCTCTACTGAGCTTCGACAAGATATTTGAAGTAGAATGTGATGCGTCCGAACTAGGCATAAGTGTTGTACTGATGCAAGAAGGCCAACTTATCACTTACCTCAGTAAGAAACTTCGAGGAGCTATACTCAACTACTCCGTCTACAACAAGGAGTTCTACTGCTTAATTCAAGCCCTAACGGTGTGGCAACACTATTTATTGCCCAGGGAATTTATGATCTATACTGATCATGGATCTTTGAGATATTTGAAGAGCCAACCAAAGTTGTCCTAGAGACAAGCCAAGTGGGTTGAATTCATGGAAGGTTTTTCTTATGTTGTAAAATACAAGAATGGAAAGAACAATGTAGTGGCCATGCCCTATCGAGATGACATACCCTCCTGATCGAGTTGCAAATGAGGCTACTTGGTTTTTCAACCATCAAGAATTTGTATGCTAAGTACCCACCCTTTAGTCCTATCTACACTTGTTGTAAGGAAGGACGAACATTAGACGACTATCACAGGGAGGAAGGATACTTATTCAAGAGAAGAAGGCTATGTATCCCGACCTATTTTATGCAAGAATTGTTAGTGCGCGAGGTATATAGTAAGGGATTGACAGGACACTTTGGCTAGCGCCGAACTTATGAGGTACACAATTTTACCTTTTTTATGAGGTGTCTCATCACATCGCATAAATGTAAGCACCTACACGATTTTACTTTTGAATGGGGCGTCTTATCACAGATTATAAATTCAAGCACTCACATGACTTCACTTCTCGGTGGACCATCTTATCACATACTGTAAATTCAAGCACCCATACGATTTTACTTCTCAATGGGGTGATAAGACTCGAGGTACCAACGTAACCCAAATATTAGAGCCGAGCTCATCTACTCTTTATCCGGACATTTTATTTGACAACTTATTTTTATTTGTGTTATTTAGATTTCCTATTTCTTGTATTTTTCCTAAACTACCCTTATGTTTATTTTATATTTATGGGAATGCCACTAGAGCATCCTTTTATTTATAAGTTTGTCATTATGTATAAATAGCTCATGTATATAGAGTTTTAGATAGATTTGAATATTAATGAAAAACCCATTGAGTATTTTCTCTTGAAAGACTCTTTCTTATTAACTCTTATCAATCTCTTTAACAAGGATTGTGGTAAGCAACTCTATCACTCGGACTGGTGTATCACATCCAATGAGTCTTAGGCCGTACAAAATCTAGCTAGTGCGTCATATTTGGTTAGGTGGCTTATAGATTCGCTAAAACCCTCACTAAACCTATTATATTTTCCTTCCATCGTCAAGATCAGACCCACCCTGATATCGCTACCCTTGTTGGTTCTTGGCGCGGCATATCATCTTAATATCAGAGAGGAGGTTTGACAACGGGAGGATTTGGTTTATTTGTGTTACGACACCGAAGCTCAATTGATTGTTTGCTCGTGATTTAACGGTAGAAGAAAGTAGGGATTTCTCACTTTGGGGATCATGTCTCTGAAAGGTAAGGATTTTAAATGCTATAAACCCATCACTGGACTTACAAAAGGAGCTTAATTATTATTATATTATCCAAATTATTATTGTGATAGACATCTTCAGCCATTGTTTTGAAGGAAACATTGGGAACGAAATTTGGATATTAAGGTTTCTTCGAGAAAACAAGAAGTAACAAGATTTGGGTCAAAAGGAACGGTGGTTGTGGTTTAAAATTAAGGTTTTGAACAAAAGACAAATGAAGAGGAATTTACAACTGTGATTGTAATGGGTGCTCAATTTCTCACAATATCCGCCCCTGATTCTGATTTGGGTGTTTAATTGTGGACTAAAGGTACTTATTTGGGGGTCTCGAGTAGCTATAGAGAGTGGTATTTGGTTTGGATTGTAAAAGACTAAAGGTTATGTCTTAGGTATGTGGGTCTATAAGATTTAGTCACTTGAGTTGTATTTATTTGTGAGAGCAAGGTTGTAAAGTGTGTATGTGATTTGGAGACTGTCCGTGAGTTCACAGTGAAGTATTGCGCGAAAATTGCAATTGTAGATGCATAAATTGCTGTTGTGGACAAAGGATAGTGATGCCATGGTTCACTTATGCAGTAGTGTAGTTTCCTTACACAGTTGTAAGCGTAATAGTGGAAGTGGCTGTTATGCTTCGAAGTTGTAGAGTTGCAATAGTCCCGCTGTGTAAACTAACCTATAAAAGGAATTGACCTCACAATACCTATTATAGATACGATCTACACAAGGTGTCAATGACTCCTCGTTTTGGAGTAAATAATTCGACCAATATTTTTAGCTAAAATTTATATTAAAAGTAAAATCTTAAGTCATATATATATAATTACATCCATATTATCATAGGATTTCCAAGAGATCCTACATAATACATCAGTTAACTAATGTACATATCATATATAAGTTCTTTATCCTAAGGATACTAGTAAGACTCTAAATAAGACTTGATCTTTTGCTAATGGATCCTCACTCCCCATGGCTTCAAAAGAAATCTAACCTCTGGGTAATTGTATCGTGGCATCACAAATTAGAAGTAAGGACCTGCAAAAGAATCTATGTAAGTATAAGCAACTACAACTCAATAAGTTGAATTGGAGACTCATGAATGTATACAAGCACAATCAAGGTTATTAAGTAATTATTTTCATGAAATGCAATAAATAAGTGTCATAATACAATGTAATCCGGTCCGTTGTGAAATCAGAGTAATTTCACTCGTTTTAACTCGGGTTAAGGAGTTTTCATATTATGCAACAGCTTACATAAACCCAGGTTTGTACAATGGAGACATTACTCCTTCTAAGACTATCCTTCAAACCAATGCCTTCATTCTCACAGTGACCTCCTCTTCTGTCACTTAGTTTGGCTAAGGATGAGGAAAAGACCAATTTGCTATCCAGTGCTATCTTTTTCGAAGGTATTGGTATTTGTGTTTGGTTGGAGAATCTTAATGATCCTCTACAAGATTGCAATGTATGTCTTTTTAGGGTATTTAGGTCGATTGAGTAATTCAATTTCAATTACGAGTAATCTTAAAATATACTTTGAACCCTAATGTGAAAATAATGACATCAAGCTCGAGTATCCTAATATCATACTAAGTTTTAATTCAGTATTCTAACCTACTTGGTACATTTTAATCCTAATTAGTGTACCGGGATTACTCTTGATGTAAGAGAATTTTACAATTTTGATTCAATTATCTAGAATTAATTTTTGTACAAGATTTAATATGTACTGATATTATTATTATATTATCTAATTTAACCTATTATTTCATATTTATTAAAATTCTAATTTCACATATTGCTAAATTACTCACAATTACTACATAATTCCTATATTAATTGCAATTAACACTCCAAATGTTAGGATTATGTTTCCATATAAGAGATTAACATCCTTAAACATTTAATTACCTTCTAAATCAGTAATTAATCATTTAATCACTTAATTAAGCTAAAATTATCTATTTTTCTCATCATCTTAGGGTTAAAAAATTACTTAAAATTTTTGAAAATTAATTTAAAAAAAATGGCTTCATAGCATTTTTCTACATCACTTAAGTATTCTACAAAAAAAAAAAAAAATTGAGTTCCAAACTAGACTCCTAAACCTATTTATTTCTAATTCTAAATATGTTCGGTTTTGTCTAATTTCTTAAGAACCTTATATTTACAGACATGATTAAACTTAATCACTATTTTTCCCTAAATCTACATATAATAAAACATCATAATAAAAAATTTCATAGTTTTTTGGGCAAAATTAATAATTTTAAGAAAATTTTGCAAAATTGGTTAAAAAGTTAGACTCATTTGACTCTTGCGTTTCTGGCCACCAATGACTGCCTAGGGGTGGTTGGTTGGTGCAGACGCTGGGTTTGGAGTGGGGTGGTGGTGACCTATGGGTTTGACCTAAAAGCACTAATTACACGGTTTTGTAAAGATTTTTGCTAAACCTTAATTTCCCTCTCAATTTTCGGTTCTCCCAATTTATTTTAGCTCCTAATTGACCAAATAAGCTCATAGAATTTTTTTGCTATTTATAGATCTGTAAAGAGATTTTTGAGCATTAATTAGACAGGATTTTTAGCTTATCCTCTTCCATTTTTGACTTTTAAGTGTTTGTTTTTTATTAGAAAAAATTTTCTTTCTTTTTCCCTTGTTGCCATGACATGATTTGGACGATTCACTATCTCTCCGATTTTTTTCTAATTTTTCCTTAATTTTTTTATAATTTTCTTTCATTATTTAGCAAATTTTTAGCTAATTTCGAGCAATTTAGGTAATTTTGTGAATTTCTACCTACATGTAAATACATGTGGGATATAAGTAAACACTCTTAAATATTAATTAGGTCATTTTATGATTTTTAATATATATATATAATTTATCTCTAGCGATTTGTTAGTTAGCGGAATGTATTTTACATACTTTCGATAAATAATAAGTAATATACTTAAAATTAAAAAAATTTATATTTTCTTATTTTATTACTTATTTTCTTAAATTTAAACTTACAGAGTCACTTTTACTAATATTTCTAGTTTAAATTTATAATTTAGGTTTGATTGGATCTTTTAATCGATCGTCCTAAACTTTATATACTAAGTTTGATTCTACGGTTACTTGGCTTATATTTAAGGCTTATAGTGGCTGATTCACATTGTATACAATTAACCTTATGTAAAAGTGTAGTGTTGTCTTGTTAAGCTATCACAAATAACAATAAGTGTCCAAGTGGGTGGTTGGTGTGTGAGAGAGGGTTTAAGACTTGCTGAGCTATCGTAACTTCTTGATCAACCTGAACTAACTCCAGGTTGCCGAGCTGAGATTGCATGTCTAAACAGTCTCGAATTTCCCGAACTACTTGATGGAGTGGAGCTAACTTTGTTAGATTATACTATAGTCCGAGCTGCTGTCACAAATAGAAGTACCATACTACTGTGATTCGAAGTGTCATGACTGGGCTTATTGCTGTTATACTACTCTGTTTAATAGCAGCCAAGCTCACTATTGGTTGTGAGTAAACATCCAAGCTGTTTGTGGAAGTTCCGAGCTCCTTGCCGATTGTAATCCAAGCTATTTAATCTAAAGTGCCGAGCTGAGAATACTTATAAGTTGAGCTATTCACTTGCCCAATTGTTATAAGCTCCATCCAACGCTAAGCTGACCAGCTGCAATTCAAGGAGTATTGACTTATCACCGTTACTTGACTGAGCTGCTGTATACATGATTAAAGTTGGTGTTGATCGGTGCTGAGCTGTGACATGCGTGTGTGCTGTAGTGTCACATTGCCGAACAGTAGGCTACACCAAGCCACTATCTCCTTCATTTTGCCGAACTGTAAGCTCCCAAAATTGAGTTTAAAACAACCGAGCTCAGATTCAGGGCTTTTAGGGAAACTTATCCAATTGAGCCTAAACTTTGCGACTAGAATAAAAAAGTTAGTCGAGATATTACAGTGAAGTTAGATTTTAGTAATAATGACCCGAAATCCCAATTTTACCCTTAGAAATTAGAATATTTAATAAAGTACTAAAATGTTCGGAACTCCTAAAATTGAACTTAGATTGCAACGAGAACTTAGAGATAAGTTAATTGAGCTATAAAATGAGATAATGTAGTATAATTTACTATATAAAAATACACGTAATTTTTAAAGTATACCTGGTATAAATAATAATTATACCCGTAAATTAACCCTAAATTGTGTAATTATATATTTATTGTGTTGAATTCATGAAATTAACTTTAGAACATATCCTAAAAATAAAAGATATACTAGAAACTTAATTATATGAGTAAAGTTATATATTTCACATGTTATTTACATAGGGTATAAACTTGTATATTAATTAAATAACTAATTCTAACATATAATATCTATATTTAAGTAATTATTTAATAAAAGAAAAAGAAAAATTGATCAAATACATTGGAAGATTGCTGGAAATCTACGTGGTTGCAGCAGGAGAAGAAAAATTGCTGAATCAAAAGTGCAAGGAAGGGAGAAATGACACCTCATGCTTAATTAAAGGTGAAAACAAGAGAAAAAAAAAATAAAGAAAAATCCATAGGCGGTGAAAGAACTTTATAAAAACTATACCAGCAGCAGATTGACAACATTTAGCAATTCAGAACAAAAAACAATCGAAAGAAAAATTAGAAAAAAATTATAGAAAAATAAAAACAAATTTAGAAAAAACAGAAAAAATTAGTGAAAGTGTGGAACCCTAACCTAGAGTAGTTCTGCTGTGAAACCCGGCCAACCCCACACGATCCACCCACCGCGCAGGCCGTTCGACAACTGCCTAGCCGCCGCCAACTACCGGAGCACCCAAGAACACCAAGGTCAAATTTCTGTCCTGTTTTTCAATAATTTCTAAAAAATAGTAAATCCGCCCAGAAAATTATGAAAAAAATTACACTTAGGTTATTTTAGACATGCTTTTATGTGATATTTTTATTTTTGAAAAATTCGTAATATTTAATATACTTTATTAAGAAATCTATAATTCACCCAAATTTATATTTGTGAAATAAATGTACTATACGATGTTGTTTCTAGCTGAAAATTTTTGTGTAGGATGTGTATGATATATAGGTAATTGCTACATAGCCCAAATTTTTATTTGAATAATTTTAATATTTATTGCATTTTTAGGCCTGAAATTAGATCGAAAATAGGCTGAAATTATGAATTTAATGGGAAATTATGAAATTAATTGATGAAATGGATATGTACTGATCTATAATAAATAGTAATAGTATTGAGTCAGATTGAAATTAATTTGGTGCTAAAAGAATTATAATTGAATAATTTATCATAATTTAAGGGTAAAATTGTTAATATGAAAATATAGACAATAGGTCGGAAACTTAAAACCAAGTGATAACTGAATTTCCTATATTTTTAGAATCTTATAGAAATTTTCGGGGAATTATTTAGTAACCCGAACTATTTATTACGAATTTATTAAGTAAAATAGCTTAAATTACAAGTTAGGATGTATTTGTAATATTAATAGGCTAAAATGAATTAAATAATTAAATAAAAACTATATAAAGGATTGCTGATCAGATTGGATTAATGGAGATTTTTATTTTATTTATTAATGTTTTTTTGATCGAGATATACTTTAGGTGTATTAGAATTGAATAATACTCATATTATTACAATATAAGGACAAATTAGATAAAATATAATTCAATAATGTAAATTACGTATAATACAATCATTTTTATATAATTATGTATAATTGTATTAAAAACTCAAATTACCCGTTAAAAGCCATCTCTAGAAACAGGATTCGTAAAACGTGTCGTTAGGTCTATACGAACCCAATGACACTAATTTTGTTGAAATTGGACAACCTTAAGTAAATTAGCTCAAGACTATATCATATTCCAGAATATACATATTTCGGTAACCTTACCGGAATTAAAACGTGAATTAATAAATAAAAAGTACGTTTCGATACGATCGAAACGATATATAATACGTAATAGTATATATGATGTACAGTATTAATAATTAATAATTTAATTCGATATATAGTGATAACATAACGGTATATTATGGAAATAATATATATATATATAACCATTTTAGATAAAACCCTAATATTTTCGTAATTATTACGAAAACTGAATTTGGGCCTTTTGTGTAATTAGGACCTTCCAATACAAAGACGATTGATAATTCAAGTCAACAATAGCAAACGTCTACACATGTAAGTTGGGGTTGTGGCTTCACCACTGTTTGGGTGCTATTTAAAGTATCCGGAGATCTAAGAGTATTTCTGGTTGTGTTTGTAGTTAAATAATTATGCGCATGTTATGTGTGTGAATGATACTCAGTTGTGACAGGAGTTCAACTCCTTAGTGTGCTATTCTGCATATTTGCATGGATTCCATATTGTGTGAACTTATTGGTCACCCTTGATTAACACTAATGGTTATTCGACTAAAATGTAATTGGACATGCATAATTACCCGTTAGGGGAAAACGATTAAGAGTGTTAGGCTAAATACCGACTTCCTTCGATGAGGATAGCTGGAATGGTCCTTTCCCCATCCTTAGTCGAACTAAGTGACAGGTGAGGGGGTCGCGGCAAGGTTGGGGGCCGTAGTTCGAAGGCGGTCATGGGAGGAGGGTGTTTTCCATTGCACAAGTCCGGGTTTGGTCTAACTTGAGTCGCGATGAAACTCTTCAATCCAGGTTGGAGTGGATGAAATTTCTCTAACCTCACAGTGGATCGGTTAACACTGTGCGATGTTTCATTTAAGTGATTGCATTGCATTTCATCATGATTATTAACCTTATTTGTGATTGTATAATACTCTTCTGACTTCGCCCCACTTACTGAGCTAGTTGTGCTTACATCCTTACAAACTCTTTTGCAGGTATTGAGTGAAGGCAAGATATTTAGGTACCACCGTTCCCAGGTTAGTGTGCTGCTGTGTGGGAAAGTGAGGATCGAGGAATTTAACTGAACCTGAGCTTTTGGCTTTATCTTTAAGTTTTGAGGAAAACTAAATGGGAATTCCCTGAGAGCTCACTAGTTTTCTAACTTATTGTATATAGACCGTAAAACCTGTCGTTTTTAACAAACTCTTATTGTAAACTTTACCTTTAGACGTGAAATATTTGTTTAAATATTGTTATGATACTAAATAGTAGGTTGTATAGAATAAGTAACTTGTAAAAGCTCTACCACATGTTTGATTAATAACAGGTGTCAGAACAGACGTTTCAAGCTAGTTGAGTTGTGCGCTTTATGTAAACTGTGTCTACGATAGCAGCTGTAAGGTCAGCTTCTATCTTAAATTAGTTTACACGGTGGGACTGTTATGACTCTTCTTGTTTGGGGTGTGGCACGAACTGAATTGGAGTGCCAGACACCGGCATGTATTTGTTGTTGTCATTTGAATTGCCGAGCTTCCAAGCTGAATGGCAGATTCGAATTGCCAAATTGAAGTTGTGTCGTGCTACTTAGTAGGCCAAACTGAGTAATTCTAATAGCCGGACTAATTTCCAAACTAAACTGTAAGCCCCACAACTAATCACTCAAGGTTTCGATCGGCTGAAAGATCCGATCGAGCCTGAATTATAAACCATTGAGAGAAATATTAGTAGGATTATTGTCCCATTTAATGCACAATAAATCCCACAAAGCCTTATAAATAGCAGGAAAAATCACAGAGCTCATTTGGGCAGTTTGGAAAGTGAGAAAAATAGAGAGAGACGAAAATTGACAAAAAAATTCAGTTTAGAAAAAAATTAGAAAAAACTGTACAATTAGAGCTTTCAAAGGGAACCCACATCAGACGAGCAGCTGGGAGTGGACGGTCACCACCACCACACGGTGGTGGTAGCGCCCAGGCCAGCCGACAATGCCACGGCGGCCCGCGGTGGCCGGAGCCACCCAAATCGATGAGTCCGATTTTCAGCCCGATTCTTGTGTAATTTTGTAAAAATAGTAAATATTATTAAAAAATTATGATTTTTGTTATTCTGGAATATTTTTGTATGTAGTTTGTAGGAAAAATATTATTTTGATGAAAACATGCCCCGTAATATATGATCCTTAAGAAATCATGTAAAACCCAGCATGTTTCGGTTTAGAAATAAATGACCTTAGGAGTGTAGTTTCGAGCCCAAAATTTTTTTGTAGATTACTTAGATGATATAGAACAGTGCTATGAAGCCCGTTTTCAAAAATTAATTTTTGAAATTTTTAGATAATTTTTAGGCCCTAAAATGAGGCATAAAATGAGTAATTTAAGGTTAATTAAGTAATTAAATTATTAATTACTGACTTAGTGAATAAGTAGATGTTTTAGGATGTGGAAATCTGATGGAGTATGATACTTGTAGCATTTAAGGTGTTAGATGTAATTATTAGGTTAATTATGTAATAAATGATTAATAGGGAAAAATAGGTAACTTTAAGTTAATTTTGTAAATTAGGGAAAATAGGAGTAAAATCTGATCTAGGATGAATTTAGACATTTTGAAATGATAATTGATGTTTAGGAATGGTAATTAAAGTGATAGAAATATTAGAAGTGCATTATGTACATAATAGGTAATAATGCATAATATGTAATTTTTGGAAATATACTAAATAGAAAATATTAGAATAAAAATTGATATTATGATAATAATAAAAATATACAATAAATCTGATGGGAAACTTAAATTTATGTAATTATATGAAAAATGTAAAAATTTCTCACATTAGAAGTAAATTCGGTACACAAATAAGGATTTAAGTGTACCGGATAGAATAAAATACTGATTAGAGGTAATGATGGTATTTAGGAGATCGGGAAGTAATGTGATTAATTTCACATTATGGGTTGAAACGGATTTGTAGGGTTAGAATCTAAAACATTACTTAGAAATCGAACTAAAAACCTAATTTAGAAATCGATGCGAAAACCGAACCTGAACCTAACCCCAAACCTAGAATAATTGTAAAAGACTTAATACCTAGATAATTATGCATATTAAACCTTAAATAAGACCTAATAATAAGCGTTATAGGATAAAATGAACTTATAATATTTATATGAAAAGCTGAAACCACGTTCGTATTATAGGGATGATTGGCGATGGCCTGAGCAAATCGAACCTCGAGTGAGTGAGCGAGGAGTCGAGGTAAGTTGGGATTAATACGATGTTGTATTTTGGAGGCTTAAGATTATGCTTGGTTGTGCTTGTTAGATAGTTGAATGTGTGCATGTACTTGATTATGGGTGATGCTATGACTCTGTTTGTTGCTCTGGCACGTATTGTATGAAAGGATTGATCACTCTAAACTGGAATTAATTAAATATCCGATCAGTAACCATAATCGGAGATGCATGGCAACCCGTTAGGGGAACTTAGGACTCTCCGGCCAAATACCGACCCCTTCGAAAGGGATAGCGTAGGATTGCAAAATGGTCTCTTCTTCATCTTCAGTCGAACTAAGTGACAGGAGAGGAGGTCGCGGTGAGGGTGAAGACAGTGGTTCGAAGGTAGTCGCGGGAGGAGCAAGGTCTCCATTACACAAGCCTGGGTTTGGTCGTGAGCTGTTGCATTAACGGTAACTCCTCAACCTGGATTAGAGCGGGCGCAATTTCTTTAATCTCACGACGGGCCGGACAACATCGTGCGATGGCATTTGCTTGCACATGCATTGCATCTAATAAGAGATTGAAAACTTTGTTGTGTTTTTGGTATAGTTTTAAGTCCTCCGTCCTAACTTACTGAGCTGTGGTTGCTCACATCCCTATAGACGTTGTGCAAGTACTGGCCAAGAAGCGGCAACAACTACTCTAAAGCTAGCAACTGCTAGATCCTAGGGAGTGAGGAAAAACATGTGAAGAATAAACATATATTTTTAAGGTTTAAACTTTTACTTTAGAACTTTTCATTTTTGAATAATGTAATAACTAGGAAATATATTTCGGAGAAATATTGTAAACCTTAATTGCAATAATTGTATTATAATATATATATATATATTTCCTCACTTTCTTAGATAAATGATTTATTTAAATTACAAATTGTTTTCTTCAAAGTGGGTTAGTCGTGGACGCCTTGTGTAGATCAGGTCTAAGATAGCGGTTGTAAAGCCAACTTCTATCTTAGGATGGTTTACACGGCGGGGGCTGTTACGACTCTGCCGCTTTGGGGCGTGACATAAACCGTCTTATTCAAACACTTGCTGAGCTATACTTGAAGTTTGTTAAGTTCTTATGGTGTGCTGAGCTTAATTGAGTGAAGGAGTTTAAGCTACCATATTGAAGTGTCTGGATGAGCTGCTTTGAAGTTCTTATTTTTCAAGTTGAAAATACTTTTGAACTACTGTAATTAATAAATTTCAGAGGTGGGGTTGTCTTACTTTGAGTTGAACCGAGCTACTATTAGTCCTCTCAAAGCTGCCGAACTGTTGCAATTGTCGATTCAAATTGAAGAGTTGTCTTAGCTCTTAGTGTATAAGTAGCTGAGCTGTGCTATTTGAAGACTATTGAGATGCTGAGATTCATGCTACTAAATTTCAAGGTTGCCAAGCTATTTTCTTTCAAATTAGTTGCTATCCGATCTTAAAGTGTGGAGCTAGTGCAAGTGTCTGCCATTGCGAAAAAGTGCAAACTATGCAAGTTTTATTCACTTTATGAGTGTATATTGAAGAGCAAAAACAACGTGTACGTTGAGACACCAAGTTGATTGAATTTAATAGCCGAGTTACTCTGTTTAGTAGGGTGGACAAGTGCTGAGCAACTTGATTGTTCGAGTTTCCGAGTTGTTGTGCAATTGTGATTTGTAGCTATTGAACTGTTATAGGTGTTAAAGTACATTATCCTTTTAGACAAAATTATCGAACTGTGCGTGAAAGAGCAATGTCGCCATGCTACTGTCGCAACATATAGTGTTATTGTTATGATTGGAATTACCATGCTGCAAGTGAATAGGACATGAACTACTGATTTTAGTGGATTTAACTAAGTGTTGAAGTGTCCTAATTGTGTACATTGGAGTTTGTGCATCCAAGTTCCTATTATGTAGGAAGCTAAGCTAAATTGCTTTCTAGTTGTTGTGTTATTTTACCTTGTGAATAAGTATCTATACCAAGCTTTTTGAAGTGTCTAAGTGTTCAATTGTGGAATAAGTCCTAATATGTGCAAATCGAAGCCAAATGAGCACAATGTGTAAGGGTGAATCAAGAATCGCCGAGTTGATTTGTTTGAGAAATTGCTGAGCTAACTGTTGAGCGAATAATTTCCAAGCTGATTATCATGCCGACCATTGTGCATATAAACTTTTCAAGTTGTATTTGCTTGTGTTGAGGTAGTGTTGAATTGAAATTTATCTAATATGGCTAGTAGGGCTCAACATAGAAATCGAAGTACACGAAGCTTGAGGTCGAGATCTTATTACCAAGCCTCAAATCTTGTTTTCCCTTATGTGTTGGAATAATTAAAGGTCATATTAGCTAAGGTTGAGGAGATTAAGGAAGAAAGAAGGCAACAAAGGATTACTCAATCAAAGAATATTGAAGAGGAGAAAAAGAAAGGATAAGAAGTATTGCCTCTTAGCACCCTTGTTCCTGACATGATCCCATTGCCAATGATACTTGGTATCATTGACGACCTCAGGTACTACTAT
This sequence comes from Lumnitzera littorea, assembly GCA_024138015.1. Classification (NCBI taxonomy): domain Eukaryota; kingdom Viridiplantae; phylum Streptophyta; class Magnoliopsida; order Myrtales; family Combretaceae; genus Lumnitzera; species Lumnitzera littorea. The sequence goes on along the minus strand of JAMXBB010000012.1, from coordinate 1,322,421 downwards.
ATTAATTTTCTATATGTCAGCGTCTTCTATTTTGATTCATTATTAAGGATGTTCGGAGGCGAAATGTGTTATAGTAATATTGTACCTATGAGATGCTATAGATCATATATTGGTGTATTCTGAGGTTGTAGTGATGGATATTCTTGTATGGGTTGTGTTGTTTTTATCCTTAGTGCTCTTACATTGGAAAAATTTGAAGTGTATAGATGGGAGGAGAAAGAATTGAGTTATGAGGAAAAGGAAGGGAAGAGGGCTACTGAGCATGATGTTGTGAGGTCGACATTGAGAGCGTGTGAAGCTTTAAGGATTCTTGAGTTAGAAGAGAAGTTTGAGATCTTACAAGTCTAAATTCTCTAGGTTCATCAAATTCTCCAGGTTCATCACATGATGTTTGGGCCAAAAATTATGTTATTCTCCTTGATTGATTGTTGCTGGGGCTACTTAGATAAAGCTGATTGGATATACGATGAATGGAAGGAAAGATCCTTAAAGAAGAGTTTGGTTGATTGGGCGCATGACGAATGGAAAGAGCATTAGCCAATGATAACACTAGTGGAGGAGCTGAAGTACCTTTCTACACTTAAATTTCATTTTTGTAGGTTGGTATTCTGTTAGTGGAATTTAAAGTCGCTAATTACCAAGTTTCGGGCTAAAACTTCTCTAAGGGAGAGAGAATGATAGGATTCGGGGTATCGACTTAACCCAAATGCTAGAGCCGAGCTTATATACTCCTCATCTGGACATTTTATTTGACAACTTATTTTTATTTGTATTATTTAGATTTCCTATTTCTTGTATTTTTCCTAAACTGCACTTATGTTTATTTTGTATTTACGGGAATGCCACAGGGTATCCTTTTAGCCCTTTTGTTTACAAGTTTGTCATTATATATAAATAGCTCATGTATGTAAGGTTTTTGGATAGATTTGAGCGTTAATGAAAAACCTTTTGAGTATTTTCTTTTGAAAGACTTTCTCTTATTAGCTCTTATTAATCCTTTTAACAAGGATTATGGCAAACAATTATATTACTTGGATCGTACGTCACATTTGGTAAGTCTTAGGCAGTATAGAATGTAGCTAGTGCAACATATCTGATTAGATAGCTTACAGATTTGCTAAAACCCTCATTAAACCCACTCTATTTTCGTTCTTTCGATAGGATCGAATCTCCCTTGATATCACCGCCTTTATAGGTTCTTGGCGCAGCGTATCATGAGGCGTCTCATCACATACTATAAATGTAAGTACAACCACATAATTTCACTTTTTGGTTGGGCATTTCATCAGATACTATGGTTATAAGTACAAGCATGCTTCATTAATGCACAGGTAAAATTGTCTACAATTTACGGGTTGCATACCTATTTTTTTATGTAATAATTGCAATTTATATAAATATATACTACCATATAAATAATGTACAAAATACAACATGCATATTAAGAAAATATAAATATTAAAAAAATTATCATCAAACTATGGTTTATATAAATAATATAAATATTACTATATTAACAATGTAATTTGTATATTAAAAAATTATTACAGAATAAAGGATTGTCGAAGATTACTTCCAGATTAGTCGAGAAAAATAGGTTCACAATACCGCTTGGAGAGAGGAAGTAAGAGGGTTTAAGAGATTTTGGAAATTGGAAGATGTAAGAACGAAAGGAGAATGCGGAAATCAAAGTTTATATAAGCAAACTGAAGGTGTATAAACTGATTGTGCCTAAGAATACATAAGTCAATTGTGCGCCTTCTTTGTAAGAATATTTTCAATACAAAAAACAACCACACAGTGAAGGTGTGCAAGCCTTCACTGCACTATTCATGTACAATTTACTTTGGATAGCCCATTTTCCTATTATTTTTTGAAAATCATGCTATAGATGCACAAAACTCTAACAAATTAGGGTTTTTGATTCTATATTTTGGTTTATTAATGCCCTCATGTAAGGAATGGTAATTATTTGCATTTTATGAATCAGGATTCTAATGTAATTTCAATTATTGGTTAAAAATTACAAGTGAACAATGTAATAACATCTTTATAAGGAATTAGGAAAGAATGGAACTACCATTCCCTACTTGTGAACACACCATTAGGGTTTTATTTTCTCTCTGATAACTAAAGACCACATCCTTTTGGTTAGCCCAACCATGGCCTCGACTAAGGGAACTAAATCAATCTATCAGTACATCACGTCAGCTCGATAAATTTGCCACCTGGGTACTTTCTTTGTCCAAAATCCTCGCAAAATCAGCCCGAAGTATAGTAGATTACTTATTCAAATCTCAAACCCTTTCTCTTATTTATAGAAGACAAAAACGTTAGACCATCTTCATCTCCTCCATTGAGCACTAGATTAAACACACGGACTCCATGTGGGGATGAAACGTGCAATCCGAACATCACCTTTCTTTCTACTCAACCCACGTCAAGCTACTCTGTTGTCTTCCTTCATCCACTTCGTCTCAGCTGTTGTTATTTGGACGGGAGACAGAGCAACACCACGACGCTCTTCTTCCCCTGCCTCGTCATCCTTGCCGAGCTTTCTCTTTTACCCCTGTTTCGCAAGCCCAAAACAGAGCAGCAAATAAAGTAGATGGAAGCTGCTTGTAACTAATTGTTTTACACATCGACGGCGAAACGCGAACTAAGAAGATAGCAAATAGAACCCACTATGCCCATCAGCCGAAGTTCCTTTAACTTATCACGTAAGCCCTTCGACGGGGCAAACCATGCATTTATTCGTACTTCCACTAAAACAAGAACCTGACGTCGCTTCCTTTCCCTTCCATGTCCGCATCGTGACGGCGTACTGCTCGAGAGCCAAGAGACTAGAGCAGGTAACGTGCCGCGTCGACCTTCGAGAACCAACCTGCAACGTGAGTCCCTCTAAGTAAACGCAATTATTTCATGCTTTTGATTCATTTAAAGCGCCTATTGAATGAATTTGCATTTAAGAATATCAAATTGATAAGGGTAATGAATTGAGCAAACTAGGATAATAATGAGTTAGTAGACAAATGTTTACAGAAAAAAAAAAAAAAAAAAAAATTTAGTAGACAAAACAAGACGATGGGTAGCTACGTTGTGGTCTAGCTGTGGTAATATGAAGCTTTGGTGAATGTACTCGGTGAAAAGCTTTTATAACTATTTTAGTTGGCTACTGTAAGTTACGGAAGTAGCCCAAAAGAAGTTATAAATATTAACATGTTAGCTTATAGCTATTTATGATATTTCAAATAAACAAGGGAGCGTCGGTAATGTCGCCATTTAATGCGATTAACACAATGTTATGTTTTGGAGACCCCAAATTTTGTTTTAAATTATATATATATATATATATATATATATATATATCAATTTCTATGTATAGTAGAATTTCCAGAATTATGACTACCGTGTAAGGAATTGAATTAATGTTCTATAGTATGAAAGGAAAATATAATTATGTTAATACATTATTCTGCCATCTTAAGCTAATATAGGTTATGGTTAATTAGATCTTGCCTAATATACATTATATATGACTTAAGTATATAACTTATAATGGCAACACAGATTAATACCTATAGTAATAATAACGATAGAGATGAAGATAATGCTTAGCACATGTTAAGTGAGTTGTTGGATTGCTCAAATTGGTAAAATTCTAATGTTTTAAAGAATAATTAGCGCTATAAAATTTACCCTTCCGATCACAATATACAGTGGAACAGACTTTAAATTGTTGATCGGATTTCCTAGAAAAACAAAAATAATTTAATAACATTAAACTATATATAAAGTTGGAAATGGTATATACATATATATATCTATATGATTAAAGAGTTTAAAATTTTAAGTAATTATTGATATAATATCTTGATTGTTTTTATTTATTTAGCCTTTTAAATAAAATTTTCATTATTGATAAATAATTTTCTTTAATACATTTGATTATAAATATATGACAATTTAAGAATTTTATGTCCCTCTCTCTCTCTCTCTCTCTTTTTCCCTCTTCCAACATTTTCACTACTCTTTATTCTTCTCTTCACAATCTCCATCTCTTTTTCTTTTTTATCTATTATTATCTTTTATCAATATTATAGTATATTTAATTATATTATATAATTTTATTCATTTTGTACACATGTAAGGTGGATACGTCATTTGCTAGTATATATATATATATATATATATATATGTATTTTTGGTTTTGAAATTAGATTTCAAGTTGTCACTACTTTTTCTCCCACTTGTACTCCTATATATAGACTTTATTCACTATTATTTTACATATTGATTTGTTTATTTTTTAAGAACCTAAAATAATTAAAAAGGTTTAAACTTAAGAAATCATATTGCATTCTTTTTAAAAACCTCTTATTTAAAATAAATAAGACTTATAACTTCTTGGTACACATGTGTGCGTACGTGCACATACAAAAGAGAAACATTTGAAGTTTTCAAAACGGATTGAGGATTTAAGTAATGAGATGATTTACTACTGATTACATACAAAGTTAACAATTGTAATAATAATGTTATTACTAATAATATATAAATAAGCATATGAGTTTAAATACTTATGAATACATGTATAAGTACGTATATATATTATCATCTAATATTGTGTAAACTTTGTATCAACTATGTTTTTGAATTAGATAGATTTAAAGTTAATAACATTTATTATAATATAAACAAACTAAGATTAAATAAAATAGTAGTATAAATGAATATGTATTCTGATGAAATTAAGAATGGGGAACTTGTGAATCTATTTCTATTATTCTTATTAAACTATAATACCATAAAAGATGAATCAAAAGATCAATGGAAATGGTCATTAGACATGCTAACCTTATATAGTGAGTTTCAAATTAGAGTAAGAAATCAAATTTTAATTTCCTTTGGCACATATAAGTGTCTAATTCTAGAGATAAACAAGAAATTTCCAATTTTCTTATAAAAAAATGATAATAAGAATCAACTTTTATTTTCAAGACCCATAATAAGAAATATAGGATTTGATAATTTTAGTAGGTTATAATATGTCTATAAGTAGCAAGTAATAATATCAAGGTGTACCTTATTAAATTGTCTAGTACATTAATTAGATCTAGCAACCGGAAGAATTAGCCTGTTCTAGCTTAGTTTTGAACTTGTAATCAAAATAAAAGTGGAATTTTAAAATTTCCAAAATTGAATATTCAATCCTAAACTAATTTAAGTAAATAATCCATAATATAACAAGCTATTTTGAACTTAAATAATCAATTAATCTAATTAACCGCTTTAATTAAGAAATTGAACCAATACGTCCAATATCCCCTAAAAGAGTAGGACCCTTCAAGATAATTAATTGTTTAAAACCAACCAGAGTTAAATTAAATAAAATACATTTGTCTAAAGTTTAGGGAACGAGTGACGTTGAATTTAGACATAACTATAGTTTCAAGTACCTTATATACCTATATATTGATGTCTTAGGCAATATTGCTTGGGGGAATTCTTTACAACTATCTACTTAGCAACTATTACGATTAGTTATCTTGAATGGGTGAGTGACTCTTGATGATTATCATACTTGCTTGTACTTATAATATAGTTGCATTTTAATTAATGATATGAAATTGAATTGCTTGGAGATATGGGTAATACATGTGTTTGATATTGATTGCTATGTTGTGCAAAAATACATTAATTTATATGAAACAAGAAATTGGATGCTATGCTCATTAATTGCATTTCTATTGCTGAGGGTTTGCCTTATTTGTTTGGTCACCTTGTAATGAACCTAACGGCTATTCGACTTAAAATTTAAATTAGATATGCATTGCATAATTGCATTAAGAAGGTTGTTAACATCACACGAGTACATCGAGAGGCTGTATAAAGGTAATGCTTCATCCGATGTTACCTCGCCTTGACCTTTAGAAACTACTGCGTACCGAGGAATACTATCCTTTGATTGGGGCTTTGTCTGCAGATGCATCCACTTAAGGTTACCTACACCCTTGAGTAGATAATGATATGTATTATCATATCATTATTTCAATAGTAAAGTAAAACCCCGCTTGAGTTGAGCTCATGATATTTTGCTTTTTTAATTAATAAGACATTAAGCCAATGACGATTTAGCTCAAAGTAGTGGTGCTTGGAGCTAATGTGTTGGTATTTATTCCCCAACCCTTGGCGATTAGAGGGCGTAAATCCAAGCTGTACATAGTTTCTAGATGATTGTATATATTATTGCATTTATATGGTTATACATGTATTATATGGTAACGGTTGATAACTTGTTTGTTGTATGGTATGAGAGATGATCACATTGAGTCGTTATTTCACTCACTCCCCATTAGTCTTTCTAGTAGGTTATATAAAAGCTAGAAATGGGTTAGGATCCAAGTGACGAGCATATAAGACTCGAATTATGAAGGATAGGTATAGGTTAGAATCTTATTGGACTGAATTTAGATTGTGTGAGAGAGAATATTAAAACATGTATTCTTTTATTTTCAAGTTGTCTAGACTCTAGCCTTTTAGACTTATTTTGAATCAATATTCTTTAAAAAGTTTTAACTATCCAATCTTATTGTTTGGCATGAGATTTTGATTCTCGACAATTTTGGTGAATTGTGGAATATTGATTTTTATAGATATTTTCATATAAATATACTATATATACTGTGATTAAATGTGATGAGTGGGTTTTTACTTAGAGTTTTACAATTTCTGACTTATAAGTCTATCTTTATATTACAGGTACATATGTAATATGACGATTTTAGAACAATTCTACTAAGCCCCCTTTAGAGTTATAACAGATCCAACATATTGATTGTAACCATACCCTTAATTATGGTCATGGTGGTAGATAGTAGTTAATACCGTAATCAACATGTTCGATGTGATGATCGATTGATTAAAAAGATAGTTTGTGCCTGAAATATATGCTTAGTCATTATTTAATATAATTCATTGCATTATGTGCATTCATAGCATGGCACGAAAACGGCTTAAGAGCCATATTTTTATAAAGCTTAGTTTTGACTAAGGGACTTAAGAGTCATGTTTAAAAGCTCAGTTTTAGAAATGACCTAAGAGTTAAATTTAAAGCTTAATTGAATAAAGGACCTATAGGTCTTAGATTTGTAAAGCTTGATCTATTTTCAGCATATATAATTGCATGGTTGGTTTTAAGCTGCTAAGTGTTGCTTAAATATTTTGTTCATGAGTCACCAAGTGCATTCAAACATTTTTGCTGGGGAGCAGACAAGTACTGCTCAAATATTTTGCTCGACTAGGATACTAGTCAATGCATATCATGTACATTAGCATGACATAATATTGCATGCATAAGCATCTAATGATTGTTAAAATTACATTAAGCTCAATTATGACGGGTGCTATTATTTGCTAAATTATTGTGACATTAATATTATATTTTCAATTGAATACTCTCTAATCGTTGTTGACTATTTAATGTATGTTTTTGCTCACTTGGCTTGATGTTTTGGCTTGATGTTGAGTGGTTAGTTTTATTCTACCCTTAAGATTAGAAGATGGAGATAACGTGGGAACTTAGGTTTAGGTTGGGGACACTGAGAGTGAAGATCAAATATTACTATATTATGGATAATTGTTGAAAGCCTAAATTAATTATGTTTGATTTGATTGAATTTAATGGACATGCACACTATGATGCCCTTATGTTGTATTTCATAAAGGACATTTATGTGATTCTATATAATTATGTGTTATTATAAATTTAAAACCATACTTGGTTTTCCGTTAGTTTTATCCTCAACTCAAGGACGACATAGTGACTTGTCTCTTGGGCTCCGATATGTTAAATGAATAGGCCTTAAGAGGCAAGTTGCTACACTAGGCTTACACATCATGGGCTTAAGGGTCTAAGCTCCAAAGGATTAGATGGAGATATGAGCTTGGTGGATGTCTTTTGATGAGGTTAAATGAGCTCTTGTAGGCTTGGTTTAGGCTCTAATGAGGTAATCAAACATGATAACAACTTAGCTTGGAACATGACAAGGTTGATTGAGTTTCAAGGAACTTGCCCCAAGCATTAGAGATATTGGTTTAGGTTTTATGGGATTGGCCCATACTTTGAGAGGTTAACTTGAGTTTTGAGGATCACATTCACATCCAAAATAGTCTATTAAATTAATGCATCCTAAGGCTAATAGTAATAAGAAGTGGCACATATTCAAGAGTGATGAAAAATATAATGCATTCGATGAAAGTTTTATTTATACGTTAATGATTCAAATAAGAGGAAAAAAAAAAAGGCTGAATGCTTAAATAAAATTGTAGATAAACATTAATAACTAAATATATATTTTTTATTTTTTTAATAGAATCTTACACTTTTTTGGATAAAAATAATAAGTATTGGAAAAAGAAAGTGTTGACAGAGCAATTTGGATATGGGTTCCTCATGTTTGACCAGATTCGATACGTCTTATGGCTTAGGGCATAATCCTGTGAGCCTAAGCCCTAGGCTTATATTGACCAAGCTTAGTCAGCCCTACAACAGCTAAAACACACAAAATAATGATCAACTAGTGTGAAACAGCTACATCTAGAATAAGTGGAACATATTGGATACAATAACTTTACTTTCCCATACTTATAGGAGAAGATCTCTCCTACTAACTGACCTTCAATTGTCGGCTTGACTATAAATACCGGGTTACTACTCAATGGTAAATCTCTCTAACTTTGCACATAAAGCTTGCATATTATTCCTAATTACTTCTTACTCTCAAAACCTCTATTATTAATTTAAGTATTAGAGTAATTACGCAGGATAACTTCTCGATGTCCCCTCACAGTGTGTTGTTTTGCAGACCTTCCACGTATAGAGTCTTAACACCTATCGGTAAGAACTTGGAGACGATAGAAAGGAAAGAAAATGACGAAGAAGACATGGAAGGGAAAGATTATTGTTTATGCTTAGAAAATCAAAGTAATGGAAAATGAAGGTCTAAGTTTTATGATAATACAATGATATGATTTTCTAGAAAATACCAAAGGTGCCCTTGGTAAGAAAAATTTTCAAATAAACAAAAAGTCGAAGTGTTGAAGTAAAAACTTAAGTAAAATTATGTACATATATAGTCAATAAACATGCGTAGCACAAACGCTCCATTTTTTGTTCATCCACCGCTCCCAAACGTGGAGTAGTTAACGTGTTCTATCCCCTCCAAATAGTCCTTCGAAATTATTGGTTTCCAAACAGAAGCTAACTATGATATATATATATAATTGCACAAATAATTGTTTTCATTTTTCTTGAATTCTTAACAGGGCAGCTTCCCATATTTTTGTTGGAGAAAATCCTAGAGCCTTCAGGCATGATCTACTTGTGCAGTTGTGCTTGGACAGGATTGATAGTGGGCTTTAATCAAACGTAGGTGGTGAGAATTCCAATCGGTACCCATTTTCTTTTTATATAAATGTTAAGCTTGAACTTTTTTATTTTTATAAGAAATTATTTGAAATTTGGAAGCCTCAATTTATTGTACATAAAATTTTCAAGACTATTTATAACATCTAAATTAGGTAGTCAATTGTGAAAGTTGACAAAATTCGGATAGTTAATGAAAAAGATAAAGTTCAGATAGTTAATTACAGAATTAAATAAAATTTAAATATTAAATTATAATTTTAAACTTTAATTAATTACGAACATAAACAAACATTTATCGTTTCTTTTACTTTTGTTGTTTGTGTACTTTCAGTTCATCGTGCAATACTCAATACTGAATCAGACACCTTAGAGAATATTCCCCAGTCCTTTTCGCTTTTGACCTTTTCAGTGCGCATAACTTTCCACACTAGTTACCCTTTATGTGAAATTTTCGAGAAATAGACCGCATTATTGCACGGTTATTTATGGATTCGTAGTAAGATGGAGACGCATTTAATTCATCCGACTCTTTTCTTTTACATTTTCTTGTATTTGTTTTTCTTTAGTAAAATATAACCAATTTTAGAAAAGTAATTATTTTGCCTTTTAATAGATCCCATAAAAACATTTATTATCAAAGCCTTATTTTACTAAATATGAGAGTATTATTTTCAATACTCTCATATTTAGTAAAATATAGACTTTGAAACATTTTCAATAAGAAAATAACCCATTAACCATCTTATCTTGAAAAAATGTAAGCATAAATTTTAGCCACTCAACACCAATTACTTGCTTTTACTCTAATAGGATTGATGGATAGGTGATAGATAGTATGTAATATTCTTTTTTTTTTTAATCGAAAATTACTCTAATGGTATGCAATAGTTGCATAAATTTTTAATTTGTGCAACATTATCTAGGATGGAAAATGTGCTATAAAATATGATATGAACTTGGAACTTTTCACCCTATATGTAGTTATTCTGATATCAATACATCATGATTATCTAGCCTTGATAAGGCATATTGACAAAGTACATGGTATATAGATATCTTTTGTATGTAGCTATTCTGATATTAATACATCATGATTATCTAGCCTTGATAAGGTATATTGACAAAGTACATGGTATATAGATAGAATGAGGATTGTTTATGATGTTGCATGTTTAGGTTTCTAGCATTGTACATGAATTTAGCTTTTATAGATTAATGTTTGATCTAAGGAAGTATGTGAAGTAAGTTTATAATGAGGTTTTATAATGAGTTGTCTCTAAGAGAAAGGATATGATGTGTTCTAAGTCCAAGAATCATGGATAAGGACTAAGAGAAGACCCTCCAAAGAAGTTATAGACCCATTGAGAGCTTGAATAATGAACCAACAAGTGCAAGTAGACGACTTGCCATAGGAGGTGGTTGATTGAGTTAGAAATGTAGTCGATTGGCTTAGATAATTAATCGTACTATGAAGGCAATTGATTGATTGGTCAATTTAGAGTGGCCTTTATTTTGCAATTTTTATTAGCTTCTTATTATATTTCTTTTAATTAGCTGCCCATTTCATCAACAAGAAAGCATCTTACCTAATAGATTAGACTGGAGACTTGGCATTTCTTTTGAAAAAGAAATTAGTGAGTTAATGTCCTTTTTTCTGATTCTTACTAATCGTTTTATGATGGTGGCCAACACCCAACTTAACAATCTCTTGAGAGATTGTGTCTTCTTATTATTAAGATCTGTACGTTATGTCAAATCGTTTTAATAAAAAAATACCTTCAACTTGTTCATTTTGTTGAATGAACTAACATTGTAATTTAATAGTTATTATTCAAGATTGAAATAAAGTCATTGTTTGTCAATTTTGATTTTAATGAGAATATTTTGGGAAAAATATCAATTCCATCATTGAATTGTTATTTATAGATTTGAATAATAAATGGCTATACAATATTTTTCTATAAATGAGATTTTGTATGAAATTGCTATTATGTGACTAATAAATAATTAAATATTGTAATATTTTTTCCATAAGGATATAAGTAGACTTGTGCAAAAATTGGTTCAAAACTGTGAACCTGCTTTTGAATCGCTTTTTCCTAAGTAGTTCAACCATGGTAACCCACCAGGTTGGTGAGCCATTAGACCTGCAGTTTGACTTGGCAATTCAATGGTGGTCCAACTCTAAAAATTAAAAAATATATATAATATACTATCTATATAATGCAAACATACTATATATGTGCTATATATAATATATTGTTATATTATATATATGTAATGTAAACAAGACAAGTTTATAGTATATATAATATATAATAATTAATATACTATATATATACTATATATTATACAATATATGATATACTATATATAAATAAAATATAACGTCATACTCATTTGATCTAAATGAATTATTTCGAAATCGAAAAAAAAACTGAAATTTTCGATTCACAAGAAAAGATATAAAATGTTTCATTTAGTTGAAAAAAAATGAATAGATTACAAATTATTTATAATAATTAAGGGAAATTCGAAAAAAAAAAAGAAAAAGAAAAAGAAAAAAAAATGGTTCAAGGGTTATTGAACCAATCCTTAAACCACCAAATTTAGTGAACAGGCTTGTTTTACTCTCATGTTAGCCCATGAACTAGCGGTTGAAGGTCGGTTTAAAGACTGATTGAATTGGTGTGTAGATCTAGATATAAAGATAATATATAAAATTGCTATGATTTTTGGAAAAAAAAGAAAAAAGGGCTATTGCAATGAGGTAAACTGACAGACAATATTATAAAATGGGATTTAAGGCTCTTAATCTCTTTAGACTTGGATACGAAAATTTGACCCCTCGTAAGTCCTGATATAAAGATACCTTGTTCTTTTCGAATGCTCACGCATGGACCTCAGTGAATGTGGCCTCCATTATTCCACTCCCTATTGCATGGGCCTTTTCCCTTTTTATTTTTTTATTATTGGGCTCGACTTAACCGAAGGCCTTTTGTCGATTACTCAAAGCCCATTTCGATTCTAAAGCTCATTTTGCAGGACTGGTCTCAGACGGAACCGGTCCCGTAAAGATTAAAGATGAGATCACAGAAAAATTCTAAAGATAGATATTTCGGATTTCCAATTCTGTGAATCAAACAATTAGGTTTTAAGTATTTGAGGGAAACAACATTGAGATTATCACTTTCTATGACTTCGAAAACAATTGTAGGGTTTTAGACCTTTTCATAATCTAACAAATTCAGGTATGGTATAATGGAAATCCAAAGATATAATTGGGGAATTGTAAGTCGAATTAAGGTTTTTGAATCCTATATCAAAAGAAACACAAGCATGTCTTTATTTTCATGAATCTAGACATTTAGGGCTTATGTAAGTTTAGAATTTCAAAAAATATGTATTAAAAATTCAAAACCAAATTAAAGAAGTTAATGCTTTTTAATTCTTTTATCCCAGGCCAATTAAAGATTTAGAAACAATTTAGGGTAGTGAAGGTTTCATTCTTGATAATAAACTGGAATATAACTTAGTAAGGATTTGATGTCTTACTTGTTAATGATTCTTGGTTTTTCTTCTTCCTCATTTTGAATAAGAAAACTTGTTGGAGCAAATGGGGGAAGAAGACTTGATGTGATATATTCATAAGGTTGTTGATAGGTTTTAAGTGAGTTTTACGGAGACATTTATTTATTTATTTTTAATATTTCTTTTATTTTGAGTTTTCTATTGTTAAATAGACATCAGGTATTTAATTTTATAAGTTATAACGTTTCAACTCTTTAATGTTAGATTTTTTGCCACAGTGGAAACCGATCCTCTACTTTTACTTATCTTTCTCATCTACATTATAAAGATATAGAAGAGTAATGCAAACAGGGTTAGGAGCATTTCAAGAAGGGTGATTTATGTCTGAAATGAGTTGATGATGTCTCACGTTTTTTTACTATACTTCCCCAAAAAATTCAAGTATCAACCCTATATAGCTTGCAGAGTATGCCTTTTTGATCAATCCATATTAGAGATCATTTCATGCTATTTGTTTAAACATTTACTTAACAGATTTCTGTGAAAATTACAAACCACGAGTTTGGGAGAGTGTTGAATGAATAGCTTAATCCTTTGAATTAGCTAGTTATGGAATTAAATTCAGTACCGCTATGACATTCTGGGTATGATCGATCTCTGTATGAAATTTAACATGTTTGTCTATCTCGTTTGGGATGTTCTTCTTCGAAAATTGATAAATACCCTGTTCATACCATATTTGTTTCTAGTGGTAAAATAAATAAATATGAAAAAAGAGAAGAATTATTAGACCAATAAAGTTTCTTAAAATTGCTTATCTCATTTGCAGACAATACCTAGAAACGACAAGTTCTTGTTCAACTGTCCCGAACAGTATGCATAACATAGGGCTAAATTTACTTGAACACCAATGTAGCTTCTACGGCTGTGCATATAACAAGAAGAAAAGAGAACTTGCAGACAGCCAAGACCATGTACAATGGTCGTGGCCTGTCACAAAGGAACGGCCTTGAATTCCTTGAGCCATTGTTGCAGGTTCCTTTTGGCGAAAACGTTTTTCTGACAAGAGACTTTTTCAAGCCTTTTTTTTTTTTTTTTTTTTTAAATTTTGATTGGTTGAAAATTATTATTGGGGTGCATAAAAATTAAAAAAAAAAAATGTAATAAACTTTTGTGAAAAGACTCTTTGATAAAGTAGTGGGTTTTTTAAAAAATGTTTTTTAATATATTAATATGGTATTTATAAACATTGAAACAGATTCTTAACTGTTGGAGTACTTCATGTAATCATAAATGAACTTATACCACATTAATTAAACAATTTTTATGTGTTTAACACTTGTTAAGACTTTAAAAGTTTTTTTTTTCTTTTTCATTTCTTCTAATATAAGTTATACACTTTACGAAGAAATAAGTATATAAAAACTTACAAATTTTTTTATTTAATATCTTAACGAAATGCAACCTACGACAAACTTGATTTAATTTGGTTTTTGAACTATGTGAAATGAGGAAACATCTTCTTAATGACAAATTGATAGAGGTTTGAATGGTGCCATCAACTCCACGAAGTTCTTCTTCACCTCTGGCTATGAGATACTCTCCAGTGTTCCAGTACAATAGGATGAAATGTTTTATAATCACAAGACATTTTATGTGCTGACTGGATTTCACGTGGCATGTGTTCGTATTACCTGCTGTATTTATGTTGCATGTAAACTAACTAATGATATGTACAGAGTTTATTGTCCTTTGTATAATTTTATGTTGTAGTCATGTATGGTTTTGGTATGAATTCATAGTTATAAAAAGAGAAAAGAGAAAAGAAAATGGAACGGACTTCAAAGGTTTATTGGTTTGGCGTGGAAGCATGTTGGTTCAGACATTAAAAGGGATGCGATAGCTTTGTGAGGGCATGTGACGTGATGCCTGAGAGAAGGCACAAGGTGAAGGTGAAGGTGAAGGTTAATTAATAAGAGCACCACCCATTTTTTCACATATTAGCAAAATGGATTTCACGGGGAGGAGTTATAGATCGGTAAACTACTAACGATACCTTCCATTATGAGTATAATACATAAATTAGTTATATAATTTTTTACAGTATTGAATTGAACAAAAAATTTTATCTTATATTTGATTTACAACTTTATTTAGTAACCGAATAAAAATCGGGTCGATGAATTAGATAAAAGGTCTAGATTTTATCTTATTTATATCATAATATAAAAATTAAATTTATTGGATAAAAATAAAAAATATTCTATACTCTTAAAAATATTTCTTCATGTTATGATATTAAATTAATTAATATTATTTTTATTAAATATTGTAAAAAAATTATTTATTTAATGATATAAATAATTAATTTTTATTATAAATTTCATCTCTTTTACCGTGCTACCAAACGCTTGCAAGAATTGGATTAAATAAAGAGAACTAAATATGACAAGTATAAAGAGGACTAAATAATACAAACTCATTATACCGTGTTTGGTTTGTACAGTATATATTACAAAATTTATATTAAAAATTAATTGAATTTAAAATATTTTTATTTTTTTGTTTAGTAAATTTTATTTTTATATAATGGTGTAAATAGAACAAAATTTGGACTTTTTGTCCAATTCATTAGCTTAATTATTATCCAGTTATCAAATGAAATTACAAACCAAATATGAGATAAATTTTTTTGTTTAGTTTTGTACCATAAAAATTGCGCAACCAATATTACCTTAGAAGGAATGAAACCGACATGGAGGGTGGTGCTAAAAATGGGTAGAGTAATGGTTTACTTTTTTTCCCTTTTTTTTTTTTTTCACAAGAAGGATTGGAAAACAAGTGGGCCAAAATTCCTTGTAGGCCTTGTTAAGTTTTTATTTACTTGAAGAAGAGAGATTTTACGGTCTGATCTTTTATTTTAACTGAATTGGTCTCGTCCATTATCTTACTATCTATTTTCATATTTTTAAATTTAAACTATTTAATTTACAATTTATTAAATTATTCAAAACTAAAAGTAATCAAATCAAAGATGAAATGGATAACATATGATTCTATGATAAAAAAGAATGAGACGGTGGAGAAATACCTCGATTAAACATGTGCTGTATTTTATTGTGCTTGGAGAAGTATTCCCGTAATGCTGGGACTGAGGGGTGAGACAATGTGAAGAAAAGTAAATGACAGAAGGATCACGTTTGATTTAAAATGGTGGGAGTGGGACCATAACTCAATGAAAGGAAACATTATTACAAACGAGTTCAACGGAATTGAGATGGAATGATATAGAACAAGTTTGAGTATGAGTTTAATTATTAGTTTTAAATTTTACATTATTTTGTTTCCTTGGGTCACTGCCATCCGGCGAGAGTTTTAGATTTAATACCAATATTTTAGTAATAAATTCAATAAATTTAAGCATAGTGCTTGGTGTATTAATCTTTTTTGAAAAGCCACTATCTGTGAGTTGTTTATTTCAAAAATAGATTAGACAAAATTAGCTGCACTTTTTTCATTCTAAATTTAAAAAAATATGTAAAAGAAGTTGCATCATCCTAGGAATTACTTTTGAATCAATTAAAATTCATATAGAACCATAGCATTTTGTGATTTATTGGTAACTTTACTTTGATTCTTTATCAACTAATGGTGTGGTACCTTTAATATGGTTAAAGCAAAACTATTTGAAATCTAAATGTACTTATTCTTTCTACATAAATGGTTTCAAAAAACAAATAGTGAAAATTTTTTTATCAACATAGAATACTTATATCGATAAAATTATTTGAAATCTTTATTGTCATAAATTTCATCATAAAGTAAATGAGAACTACTTATATAATAAAAAAAAATGCAAGAGAGATAAAAATGATGTAGGGAAGTAGGGGTTGCAATGGCTATTGAATTTTCTATTAAGACATGGACAATTGTATGGATCGATGGGCTTACCAATCTTGATTGTTATAAAAGAAGGTGCTACCACATCAAACCCCTTATTGGACAAGAAAATTAATATATATGCTATGTAGCATTCCCCTTAAACCTTTTTGAAAAAAGTTTTATTACCAATATGTTTATTTCCATTATGGGTAATGTATTTGGGTTCAAAGGCCATGCCCTCTAGGTATGGAGGATCTGTGGATTTCTATTGCCTATATTAAATCATTCCAAGGTACTCCTCACGAGATATAAGTGCAAGGATCATGGGTGGGAATTTTTTAATAGTCTTTCTTCGAGTAAGAAGAGAAACATAATTAACTTGAATTTATGACAACTATTCGAAATCTTAGTCAAAAGACTAGATTTATTATCTTATGTTTGCTTTTTGTCAAAAAATACCAATTGAAATGGACGGTTTCTTTGAAAAACAAGGAGTTGGGACAACTTTTCAATCAAATAATATTGAGCATACTTCTAAACAAGTGGACTATTTTCTTTTTTCTTCTTCTTTTTTTTTTTTTTTTTTATAAAATTGTACTCAATTTCATATGTGGCAATTCTACTAAAATCTCTTCATTATTTGGGGGAAGAATTCGTATGAATTAGATTTTTTGAAGAACATATTAACTTGATGGAATATAAAGTTTTGAATTCTGAGTATGACTTGATGTCAAGTCAATGAGCTTAAACTAGACCGACAAACTACCTGGGTTAAACATTATGAAGTTTGTGTTTCATTTGATATAATTATTTAAATAACTCAAGCTCATTTGATAAATTATTTAAATCGTTTTAGGTATTGAATTGATTTAAATAAATATCAAATCAAACTCGAATATTTTGTATAAATTGTCTTAATTTACATCCCAAGATATTGCATCAAAAGGCAAATCAATTAGACTTTAAAAAGAAATTTGTCACGTGCTCATTATTTTTAGCTTTCATTTTCATCCTTTCAATCTTTTGATAGTGAGAGAACAGAGAGACCATTAGCCAGAGTGTGGAAGACACAGCATTCTTTTTTTTTTTTTAAGTATCAAAGAGAAGTACGTAGAATTGAGTTCTCGATAAAATTAGAACAAATATGCATTCATTGTATAATATTTATACGAATTAGAGTAGAGTAGATGGAATTTTGAGAAGGCACCAGACGGAAGTTATAATATCATTTTTAGTATTTGTATAAGAGCAATTCCTTCGGCCTTGCGAAGAAGGAAGGGCAATTTAATTGGCAATAATTCCGAACAATAGCTATTTTGCAAACAAATTAGTAGTAATTTTGTAAGGTAGAATAGTATTCTATTCTTTACTTATAAAGAATAGATTGTATGTTTCGATTGCACTTGTAAATTTGCATATTTTTTTTCTTTTCATATCTTTCTTTTTTAATTTTTCTGCGTTATATCATGTGTATTGTACATTTAATCTTGTTATATTTAAATATATCAACCTTTACCTCATGTTATTTAGTTATCAATATTCGATTGATATACCTTTTCTCTTACTCAAAAACACACGTGTAATTTCTATTTTCCAGGTGAAGACTTTTTTCCTCACAATGTTTCTTAAACTAAATATTTCAAGTCCACAAGCCTTTTTCTTTAACCAATCTAATGTATTAAATAAGGGGAAGAACATACATATTTGAAAAAAAATATAAAAGGAGAAAGGCACATGGAACTTATTTGATTCCTTCAGCTTACGATGAATTCGCAAGAATGACTCGGCACAATTTTCATAACTCTTCTTGTGAAAGGTATAAATGCACTAAAAATGCCTTTATTTTTAGTTTTTATTAATTTAGTATCTAAACTTTTTTATTTTTATTTTATTTTACACTTTAGCATTTGCACTTTCATTTTATTCATTTTAGTTGTAAAGCAATGAAAATTTAGACACCATATTACAAACCAAATTGAAACTATAGATATGTAATTGCAACCAAATTAAAAATACAATGTAAAACCCAAGTCAAATAAATAAATTATGTAAGGGAATTAAAGGAAATAAATAATTTATTATTTTCAAACTTTAGAACATGTAAGGTTTTTTAAGTTAACAATCAAAAGCATAAAAAAACACATCATATAATATATAAAAATCCACAAAGAAGTGGGAATTGCATCCACTCATAAACTCATAAAACTGGAAAACCCAACAGAATTCGGAAACGTATCGACTTACAGCCAACAACATACGATAAAACAAATAACTAAAATCTTCAAATATCAAAGGAGTTCATATCTTCAAAAGAACATAATCCTCAACAAAACAGAAACTATCAGTAAAATAGATATCACCTTATCTAGTCATCATAGAAATATAGATACTTGACTCCATCTTTCTTTTGGATGTCATCGGCAAATGTCTCCTCATAAAGAAGAAAGTCCTTAGATCCAGTACTTGAAAAAGAAAAAAATAAGCTGAAGTCTAGTACGGGTGTATAAATACATACGCATACCAAGCTAGATCGTTCAAATACAGAAATGAAAATATAATAGGATAATGTAGGCAATGGTTTAGTTATCTTATATTAGGCCAACAGAATAATAAAGGGATATTTATAACTCCGCCACACTTGGTATTTACCTATATACATAGGTGGATATAATTATAAGTTTTTGTTTAAGTCCTTTACGCCTAAAAACCAAAGTTTAGAACCTAATATTTTAGCTGTGTCATTTAATGTAAAAGTTTATTAGGGAATTCCTGCACATGATCGGCAGTTGCTCCTCTAAGGATCTATCACTACGGGCTTCTAGAGTGAGTGGGTCAAGCAAAATTGGCAAACTAAAGTAATTAGGCCGAATATAGATTTAGTCCTATTTGATTACTAAGTCTTATCAAATATAAGCAACAACTAACACTACATACTTAGAATCGCTTCAAAATCAAATATAATACTCTGATTTCAAATCTAAACAAAACTCAGATCTCGATAAGGGAGATTGAATATCATGAATCTAAAAAAAAAACAGGTAATACATTAACCCTTATATTCTAAGACTAAGTTTTACTTAGCAGTTATCTAGGAGCTTATGATCTATTCAATTAAGGTCCCGAAAGAAATTGTTGAGTCAAATAATAATAACATATTATGATTAAACTAAAAAGGTGATATAACTATATATATATAAGATTAAATTTTATAGTAACTCATAAAATATAAAATATATATATATATATATAAAAGAAAGAATAAAAAGGACATTTAATTAGAGTATCGAATAATATAAATTATTGAATCAATATGGTAAATAAATAATACGTACTTAACTAGAAAATAGTATAATTTGTGAAAACTCATAAGGAATGACAAAGTAAAAATAAATGGATAAAATGAACATACCATGCCTAATATAATATATTATATATAAATAAAAACTTGGCCCTAACATATATAACTAATAACGCGAAATATGATAACATATACTTCAGCCATAGCTCTTATATAAATTGATAAATAAATAATTTAAAAGCGATAAATAAATAATTTAAAAGCAATAATTAAATATTAACAATACTTAATCAATACTAACAATGGAGATAATAAATAAAATAATAATAATAATAAAATAATATACTAAAAGTATGGTACTGAATATGAGCTTAGAATGGCTCGCGAAGGTGATTGAGATAGAAACATCGAACGACGACAAACGAAAATCTATTATAAACAATAATACAAGAATTATAATCTATAAAATAATAATATATTCAAATAATTAATTAATAGCATTTACTAGATTAATTAGAAATGCATAGGATGATAATTCCCTTGAAAGTTAAACCAATTGAATTTCAGATGGACTTTGAAAACTGACTTGAACTTCAAAAATTTTGAGGGACTAACAAGAGAAGATATAAGAGGTGGGGTCCAGCATCATAATTTAGGGGGAGGGGTTATTACCAGTGAGAGAGAGGAATAGAGATTAAGAATACAGGGGTAGGGACGAGGTGAACAGAGGAAGGATGATAAGGTGGGGTTAAGGGAGAAACAGAGATGAGGGAATGAAAGAGGGAAAGGCAAGAGAGTAAGCTGATAAGGCAAGACAGTGATGAGAAAGAGAAGTTAGGTGATGGGACGAGAGAGAGAAGGTGAAATGGCAATTGGAGGATATAGAATTAGGGGTTTAGGGTAGATTTTAGAAGTTTCTAGGATATAGAGTAGTATTTATATATAGAAAAAAGAAAATAAGAATTAATAAGAATATATAAATATTGCGTAATAAAATAAATTTTATATAAATGTTATAATGTAAAGTATTAATAAAAATTATTATATCCTTTACGTAAAATATAAAATTTAATATACTTAACATATACATAAAATGAAGATTTTAAAATAATCAAATCGGAACTTTAATTTCAATTTTTAACAATACTAATTTAAGTTTGTTTACGATTTAAATAAAATACCAAACTAACTAGGGTGTTTTAAGAACCTTCAAGAACACCTATAGGTTCACTTTTAAAGAGTTAAGGAGTGGAAATCAAAGCAAAAAGTAAGTTTTTATAAAAGGATAATCAAAACTAAATAAGTTATCATTTGTTCTTTGAAGAAATTTGTTTTTCTCTTATTAAGGCAAAGGAAACTCAAGAAAATTGTGTTTTTATAGAGGAATAGTGCAGGAATTGCTGATTAGAGTGTTAGTATACCAAGAAACGGCGGGTAAGTTGCCTTGAAACCCTTAAATTTGTTGAAAGATTTATTCTTGTTGTGTGTATGGAGTTAAGGGTTGGCTGAGATTTGGATCGTGAATTTTGTTGTGAGATGTTTGGTGGGTGTTAAGGGCTATTAGTAGTGTGTAGATGTGAACTCACCATGATACGTGTGTATCGATTGTAAGTGCATATATGTTTGCATGGGGTACGCGTGTTAATAAGTTGATGGTGTATGCGAGTAAGTGGCCGTGAGGGCAGTATTTGTATGAATCTGTAAGTTTCAGTGGTGTTAAAATTTTCTTATGTGGGTATGTGGGTTATAGTGTATTACGCCCTGAAGTTGTAGAGTCGCAATAATCCTACCGTGTAAACTATTTTATAATAGTAACTGGCTTTACAGTGCTTATCATAAATATGATCTATACAAGGCATTAACGACTCTTCGTTTTGAAGTAAACAGTTCAATTAAGAATTTATCTAAAGTTACAGTAAGTATTAAAACTATATATCAATATATATATAATTCAATGTACATTATTGTAGAATTCCTAAGTGATTCTACATCATATCATAACGATTAGCTAGTTTACATATCAAATATCAGTCTTTCAGTCATAAAGATACTAGTGAGACCCTAGATATAAATTGACTATTAGGCAAATTGATCTTCATACCCCTAGGCTTCAAAAGAGAACTAACCTCCGGATAGTTGTAGGGTGGCATATTAGTCAGAGTAATAAGAAATCGAGACCTGCAAAAGGATCTATATCGGTATGAGTAACTATAACTCAGTAAGTTAAATTAGAAACTCATAAATGTATGCAAATACAAACAAAATTATCAAGTAATTATTTTCATGCAATGCAACAAGTAAGTGTCATCACACAACGTAGTTCGATCCGTTGCGAAATCAGAGTAATTTCACTTGCTTTAATCTAGGTTGGGGAGTTTTCATGTTATGCAACAGCTCACAACTAAACTTAGGTTTATGCAATGGAGACATTGCTCTTCCTAAGATTATCCTTCGAACCAATGCTCTCATCCTTACCATGACCTCCTCTCCTATCACTTAGTTCAGCTGAGGATGAGGAAAAGACTAAATTGTTATTCAGCGCTATCTTTTTTGAAGGTATAGGTGTTTGGTTGGAGAATCCTAATGTTCTTCCAAAGGGTTGCAATGCATGACAATTTAGGGTATTAGGGTCGATTAGGAGTAGGTTCCATTTAGGGTGTTCAAATAATTTCACATCAATCCAATCATAACAATTATCAATCATAACACAAATTCCAACACAAAGTCAAATATGCAAGCATATACATAAAATTACTTATAATCACAATCATACATAATCCTAAGTCTCCGAGTACCCTAAAATAGTACTTAAAATACGGTGAAGTAATAAACTCAACTTACCTAAAATTCTCGGTCGCTCAATCTCTCAATTGCAGGTTAGTTCGCTTTTGTGTTTCCTATAATACAAATATATCTTTTTAGTACTTATACTTTAATGATACATATTCTAAGTTATGGTTTAACTCACTTTTCCATATATACCTATTGTTTACTAATGATTTATTCTACATTAGCTCGGGGTTCGGTTTCTAGATTAGATTCCGGTTTTGGTTCTAAATTATTTTCAATTACGAGGAATTCTAAATACGCTAGTATCTTAATGTGAAAATTAATCACATTAAACTCGAGTATTCAAATATCATACTAGGTCTTAATTTAATATTCTAATTTATTCGGTACACTCTAATCTTAATTAGGGTATTGGATTTTACTCCCAATGTGAGAAAATCTTATATTTTTTATTCAATTACCTAAAATTAATTTTTATACCAGATTTATTTTGTATTGATATTATTATTAATTATCCTATTTAACCTATTATTTCATATTTATTAAAATCCCAACTTTACATATTACTAAATTTCCTACAATTACCACATAATTCCCATATTAATTATAATTAACACTCTAAATGTTAGGATTAGGTTTCCACATCAAAGATTAACATCTTTAAACATCTAATTACCTTCTAAGTTAGTAATTAATCATTTAATTACTTAATTAAGCCAAAATTACCTATTTTTCTCATCATTTTAGGGCTAAAAAATTACTTAAAATTTTCGAAAATTAATTTTAAAAAAATGGCTTCATAGCATTATTCTACATCACTTAAGTATTGTACAAAAAAAAAAAAAAAATTGAGCTCCAAATTATACTCCTAAGCTTATTTATTTCTAATTCTAAATATGCTTGATTATGTCCAATTTCTTAAGAACCCTATATTTACAAACATGATTAAACTTAATCACTATTTTTCTTTAAATTTACATACAATAAAACATCAAAATAATAAATTTCATAATTTTCTAGACATAACTAATAATTTTAAGGAATTTTGCAAAATCAAAGGAAACTTAAGACTTGAGACTTGAGACTCACCTAATTCGAGAGCTTTTTGGCCTCCAACATAGGTTCAGGTGTGTTGGGCGGTCCAGGCAGTTAGTGTGGAGGGGGGTGGTGGTTTGGTTTTAGGTGATCATGATATGTGGGTTCGGTCTATTTGCTATAACTGCACAGACTTAGGAAAAAAAACATTCTAAAACCTTAATTTCCTTCTCAATTTCAGTTCTCTCAATTTTTTTTAGTTTTCAATTGACCAAATAAGCTCTATAAATTTTCTTGCTATTTATAGAGCCTTAAAGCAATTATAATGCATTAATTTGGACAAGATAAGACTCATATCTCTACTATTTTTGCTTTTTAAGTGTTTGTTTTTTATTGGTTAATATTTTCTTTCTTCTCCCCTTACTACCATGACTTGATTTGGATCGTTCCCCATTTCCTTGATTTTTTTTTTCTGATTTTTCCTTAATTTTTTTTATAATTTTCTTTATTTATTTAGCAAATTTTTAGCTAATTTTGGGTAATTTAAGTAATTTCGTATATTTCTACCTATACGTAAATACATGTAGGGTAAAAGTAAACACTTCTAAATATTATTTAAGTCATTCTATGATTTTTAATATATATATAATTTATCTCTAATGATTTATTAGTTATCGAAATGCATTTTACGTACTTTCGATAAATAACAACTAATATATTTAGAATTTGAAAATTTTATATTCTCTTATTTTATTACTTATTTTCTTAAATTCAAACTTACAGATTACTTTTACTAAGATTTTTAGTTTTAGTTTATAATTTAGGTTTGATCGGATCCTTTAATTAATCGCCTTAAATTTTGTGTCCTAAATTTGATTCTACGGTTACTTGGTTTATATTTAGGGCTTCCATATATATATATATATATAATATTGTGTATACGTGTATGTGTATTATATAGTTTGTCTATGTTTGCATGATGTGAAGATGAGAGAGAGAGAGAGAGAGAGAGAGGGAGAGAAGGATGATAAAGAGAGAGGGAGAATTAGAGGACAAGAGAGAGAAGATATTATATTAAATATATAATTTATAATATGTATTTATGTATATATATGAATATATTTTATTTTGTATAATTGTATATATATAAATTGTTTTATTATATATGTCGGTTTTGTGATGGAAGGAATGTGTCCATATTATAAGATGTCGAAAAGTAGATAAAAAGATACATAAAGGTATGTAGAGGGTGGTTTGGAAACTCGGAGGATGAGGTAAAGGGTTAAGTTAATGAGGAAGAGTGTTGAGTGGAGTTGAGAATTATTAAATAAAATGCTAAACTAGAAATTTTATACTTTTATACGTTGCTAGGAGTTACGAGTAATCGGATAATATTGGAATAGGAATTCCAGGTACGATACATATGATTAATGATTGTGAGTGCTAGGTTAGCATATGATAATCTGACATAACTGAAACTTGGACTTAATTATTTTGTCGATTGTGCTTAGCTTTGACCACTTATTGATCGAGTCCAGTAGTGTTAGTGAGACACCTAGTGATCTTTACGGGATATTGTCTCCTGTGGAGTCCCACACCTAAATGACCCAAATAGATTTAGGATGATTTTGGCACTCAAGTGTTAGGGAGTACCCAACACAATACTTATGTAATATTTATATATTGTGTGTTAGGGGTCGTGATTAATCTCAAGTCTTAGGTCGTTGGGACTGTATTATTTATGAACTTAAATGAAAAGATTAAAATGGTTGTTTGCTACATTAATAATGGTACTTATGTATGTATGTTTGATTAACTACTTGTGTTTTACGTACATATGTATAGTATCCTATATTAGGTGTTAGTTCACTTTATAGGGATTGTTGTTTTTCAGCTGCAAAGTTAGGTTATGAGGTATGTGATAAGGTTTATGTTGAAGATTCCGGTTACGACGATCTTTACTATGATAAAGAGAGAGATTATTACTATTACGATGATGGATTTAGGTCATTGTAGATTAATTGTAAGAATGAATTCTGAGGATTTATGTTTATTTTTGTTGTAATTATTTATTTATGAGACTTATGTAATGATAGAGTTGTTTATGACTCTTATTGTTAGTTTTAGTAGTTTAATTATTATAGGAGTTATGAGACTCTAGTTTATGAGTTTAGTGTGCTTTCATGTTCTATGTTCGTGGAGTTATGATAGTTTTTATGGTTATGTTATTATACTTGGCTGTGGAGATTGAATGGTTGACATTTTACTGTAATTGCATATTTGAGATTATTGCTTATGAGTTGATAAGTTTAATGAAAAATTATGGATTATAGATAGATGCATAGATTCTTATATGCCTTAGTGTGTTTATCTTTAGGATGGACACGTAATAAAGTTGTGACATCCGGAGTTCCAAGATGTTACATACAAGTACTTATAATACATTTATTCCTACGGTGGAGATGTCATTCTAACAGATTAATTGTAAGAGATGCCGGGTTATATTAAAAATGAGAACTCTGATCCGTTAGAAGAAACGTACTTCTTATTGATCTTCATATTTGACAACATATTTCCATCCACCCACTAAGTAAGAAAATTATTTTTAAAAACCAATATAATTCGTTACTAACCATTGGGAGGGTATGAGAAGACATATTTCACTAGAAATAATACGCAACGTGAATTTAGTTTAAAAATGTGTGACGAAGAGTAGGAACTAAATATAAATCGTTCTTTCTCCTGGCAGTTAGACCAAAAGCCTCGTCCATGTCAAGATCCGTATGCTTCATTCCATTGGGAAGCTTCCAATCAAAATGGTATAGCAGCATCGAAAGGAAAAGCTCAATGCTTGTGATAGCAGAGTACATGCCTGGACACATCCTCCTACCAGCACCGAATGGGATGTACTCAAAATTATTCCCCTTGTAATCAATCGAACCATCACTAAACCTCTCCGGTTTAAAAGTCTCGGGATCGGTCCAATACTTGGGATCCCTTCCGATAGCCCAAGCATTAACAAGCACCTTTGCCTTGCTCGGGATTTCGTATCCGTTTATTTCACAACTTTCACCACATTCTCTAGGAAGCAATAACGGAAACGGAGGGTGTAGCCTCAATGTTTCTCTTATAATTTGCTTCAGATAGTGCATCTCTGATATAGCATTTTCTTCAAATTTTCCTCTCTGGTTGATTGTCTGTCTCACCTCGGATTGTGCCTTTTCTAGGACGCCTGGGTTTTTCATCATCTCTGCCATTGCCCAAACAACCGTCACTCCTGTTGTGTCACTTCCAGCAGCATAAATATCCTACAGGAAAAAAGAAATAAATAGAAACACAGATATAGTCGGGATAAACATTCAACTATAACTTTAATGAATTTAACCATATTATTAACATTGGTTATATGAACAAGTATCCGACACACGATAAGAACTGTATATGGCAGCTTTATTTACCATTTCTTTTAATAACAACACTAGAAGTAACAATTGTTAAAATTGTAAATAAAAAATACGACTTTATCGGTTTGTGATTTTTTAATATATTTTATAATTAAAATGGATGTAAATTTTTGAAAAAATTATAAACTTTGATGTACGATTTTATAAACTTATGATTTTATTAATTTTATATAACTTTACTGATTTTATGTAATCAAATTAACAGTGCCATGAGTTGAAATCAACATTTCCGGAATTTTTACGTGCATAACAAGTAAATGAAGCCTTTGCCGTATGCAATTATCATGAATGCACAAAAAATTGCAAAAAGGAAAGGGGGCTTACAAAGATAATGGATTTGATGTTGTCTGGGGTCAACCGAAATTGGTTTTCTTCGGATTCCTCATATCTCAAGAGAATATCGATGAGGTTTTGACTTGCATTCCTTTCGCTTGGACTCTTTCTTGCCCTCTTCTCTCTATGCTCGTTGATAAGATCCTCAAGCACTCGGTCGGAATCTACGAGCATCTTCTCGAGCTTCCCCCTGGTTGTGCCCAGAAAATGAAGCCATTTCTTCGAGGGAAACATGTCCTCGATGTCAAAACCAGACGCCAACGTCACACCTTCAGTAACAATCGAGATGAACCTTTCTTGTTCCTTGCTTTCCATCCCAAAGGCCGACCTAGAAGTGATCCTGAAATTCGTGGACGCTATCTGTTCGGAGATATTCATGGGGGATCCCTCATTGGAAGCGATCCACTTAACGAGGTTTCCAGCTTCCTCCTCTCTCAGTGGACGAAAATCCTTAACTCGTTTGGCACTCATCACTTCAGCAGTAGTAATCTTCCGAACCTGTCTCCAGTATTCACCGTTTGCGAAACCGATGTTGGTTGAGTTGTAAGACAGGATGACTGAGGCTAGAAGGGTTGGTCTATGTCCAAATACAACATCGTGAGTTTTCAAAATCTCTTTGGCTATCTCAGGGGAGGTGACGACAATGGCGGAAATATCGCCGAGCTTTAAGTGCATCAAGGGGCCATATTTTGAGGCCAAATCCCTCAGCACTCGCTGTGGCAAGTCAGAACTGACCATTTGGTGAATGTTCCCTATAAATGGCAGCTTCCATGGTCCTGGTGGAAGATTGGAAACCGACCCTTTGGCTTTGGATCTTTTTCCTATCTTCACCAACATGATAAGGAAAAGGAATGATGCAAATAGGATAGGGATGTTAGAAATTGAGGTATCCATGTTTGAGATAATAGGTTTAGGAATGTTGGTTTATTGTGTTACTCTTTGTTTTGTGAAAGAGCTGTCCATCAACCTCGTATTTATATAGAAGATTATAGATCAGTCGTGGGCTCACGTTTTTCTTTTTTTAAGTTCCAACTGCCCAGGGCCAACAAGTTGGTTTTTTGAAATGTATAATTAGGTTAGTCAAAGTTTATATCCTCAATGAATTTAAGGCAAGATTTTGGTTGGTGAGACTGAATTTTTGTTACTTTATAGCCATCCCAATGAAACCGGTTATGAAATCAAACCTCATTGATAGATGTAAAGGAGCACTAGTTTGAAGATTCAAAAAGAAGCTTTTTTTTAAGTCTTTTAAGTTGAAATATAGCAGACTCATGAAGAAAGGTGTACATAAAAAATGAAAAGATAAAAAAGAAAAATATTTCATCTTTTGACTCTCAATAAGAGCTTTGTGAGTATCAATCACCATTTCTTGTGTAACTTTGTTATTTTATTTAATTTACATGTGTTGTCTCAAAATTCTTGTTAATAGTTGTTTAGATTCTATACGTAATGGGCCTGCAAAATAATATACAGTAAGGGGATATTGGGAGGTTATCTGACATTACCATTTCGATACTTAAGTTTACAGTAAGCTCTTGGGAGTATAGAATGTTTGAGGGTAATACGTAGGCTTAGTACACAGAGTGTAGAGAGCTTTACCGTTGAATAGTAACCTGGTATTTATGGTGGAGTGGAGCCAGCAGTTAAGGATTAGTTGACGGGAGAGATCTTTTTTCTCAAGTGTAAGAGAGTGGAGTTGCTATGCTCGATGTATCCCACTTATTTAGGATATGGCTATTTCATCCTTATTTTGTGCATTTTAACTATTGTAGGATTGGTTAGGTTAGGCTCATTCAGGTATAGGGTTTAGGCCCATAAAGGTGAGTCCTAGGCCACGAAACGCATCGGATCCGATTGGGCTTAAGGGATCCATGTCCAAAGTACTTTTTCAATAATATGAATCCTTATATTTTAATTTTCAATTATGAATATATAGATAAAGAAGTAAATAAATATAAAGTTAATATCACAAATGTTACCTAAATTTTATTAAAATATGTAATTTACTACTTATGCTTTGAAAAGATTAGCTTGTTACCTCATTGAAGTTTTCATAGTCATTTTTATTATATGAACTAACTCTATTAAGTCTTTTTATTGACATAAATATTATGACAAATTAATAATTGATCCATGGCTATCAATGGATTGAATGCCTTAAATTTGGACGGCTAGAACTTTTAGTTCCTAGTTCGTCTTTATTTCCATATTAACAGATAGACTTAGCAAAATTAATTCAAAAATAAAAAATGACTATAAAATCTTCACTTACTAATCCTTTCAAAATATAGTTAATAAATTTTACATCTTGATAAAGTTTGAATACTATTTATAACATTAACCCAATAAAGATTGGTGTGATATATATATATATATATATATATATATGTGTGTGTGTATCTATCGCCATCCAAGTTTAAATACTATAATCTAAACAAATATTTAACCCGAGGAAATGTATCTTTTTACGAATTGAAATAATTGATGCTAAGTCATATGCCATATCTGGAAAAAGCGAATAATTTAGGAGAGAAGATATTACGGGGAAAAGAAAGAGATAGAAAATATATTGTAGATTTTCTTATCTATATCAGAAAGGAATAAAGGGTGAGAGTAGTCAATAAAATACTCCTCACAAGATTTAAAAGTGAACTCCCATTACTTCGACATTCCTTTATTTTCTTAGACATTAATGACTTTTACCCTTTACGCTGTTTTTACGAAATTAAGAGGGGAGAAAGGAATGAAAAAATTGAAAGAGAAAGAAGTAAAGAAAAATATTATAGATTTCCCTATTTGGATAAGAAAAGAATTGAAAGGAAGGAAAATGGAAGTAAAGTTAATAATGTAGTTTTATATTTCATGTAATAAAATACATTAAAAATATTAAGATTATTATAATCTAGTGGTATAAACATTAATTTCTTAATAGGATTTTGAATTCCCTTTTTTAATTATAATTAAAAAAAATTAAAAGTTATTATAAGTTAAATGCATCTTTTCGGTTTAAAGTAAAATAATATTCTTTATTTAAATTCCTTCCTCATTCTTCCGAATATAGAGGGGATGCTTTTTTGTAAGTACAAGGAAAAGATTTCCGCCGAAGTCTAATACTTTCCCTTCTTCTTCATTTTCTAAATATAGAAAAACTAAAAATTTCCCATGAAAATCTTTCATGCCCATGGCGGCATGGCCCGGTTTATTTGAATAGATAAGATATCACATTCATAAAAAGAGACCGCCTTTTGTACGTACATGCGGACAGATTCAAAGATGGTTCACAGCCGCAAGCTGACGGAAGAAACCTGAAGTTGAAAGCCGAGTGCGACGCAGTGGTCATAGTCAAGAATTGGGAACTCAATTTTTCTAAAATTTTAATGAATCTTTCATCTTGCGTACTTAATTACTTATCAAACCTTATTCTAAAAAAACAAAGAGCGAATAGTTATACTTGTTTAACGTGCATTTGGTGTTTTTATTTTAGAGAGAGAAAAAAAAAAGGCATTCGGGTTGTTAATATGAAAAAGAAAATGATATTAAACCTTTATACAACAATTTCCTCCTCTGATAAAAATAATAAATACATAAATAACATTAGCTAATGCAAATTTTCTAATACCAAAAAACTAAAATTAAAAGTCCCGTATTTTGCCTTTTTATATTTATGCATTTTTCTTAATTATAGCTATTCTTTTAATTGTATCCGTTAAGAATAAAATATACTATAACCGTCTAAAATGTAAAGAATTAGGGATCTAAATTGGACTCATCTTTGAAATTGGATACATTAAGCAAATATAAGGAGTTGATTCAGTAATTCAACAAAAGAAAATAAAAAACCATAAGATCCAGCAAATATGACATTGTTAGGTACAGAAAACCAAAGCAAAGTCGACTTTTTTAGTTATAAATATATAATCTTGTTTGTTATTATTGTCTTTTTTTAAGCTTATTTACAGGTGTGTATTATTAGCGTAGTTGGTGAAGAGGTAAATGAAGTGCGAAAGTTACACGATCGAAAAAAGTATGCATGATTTTGTAAGGATGACCGAAATCTTTCAGCTTGCAAAAGAAAAAAACAAAATAAATAAGGAGAAATAAGTCAGAGTGATGATGATTGATGATGTATATATATCATGAACTTCAATAAAGGCGGCTAGTTGGTTGATAATTCAATGTCGGCGGCGCTTGGAATACGATAGCATTGTTACTTATTTGCTATTTGAGCGATTTTAAAGTTACGAAATGATGGTGCATTTAATGATATAATTGTGATTTTACTTTTTATTTATTTATTTTTATATTTGAAAGTATATTTATAAATCGAAATTCATAATTTAATAGAATCAGTGATTCTAGTTCAAATAAAATAGGTAAAATCAGAAATTTTATTCCTCTTTTATTTATTACTATTAATCAAATTATTTATTTAATTTTTAATTTAATTCTGATATTTAATATTTAAAAATATTTTTTATAATTACTATTACATGCATATTTAATTTCATTCAATTTCTTTGAAAAAGAACTTTTTATTCATTTCATTCCATTTTAAATTATTCCTACTTATTGAACACACTATAAATAACAACAAGAAATTCTAACTTTTTTTTATACTTATTTTTACTAAAATTTAAGTTACTATAACATTGATTAACGGTATCATTTTCGAGAATACTTTGATAAATATTAAGAATAGAATCTTCCTATCTACGTGCAGAGCAGATGATGTGTACTTTTTAGTTAATTATTAACCCATATTTAGCACAAGTATCCATGTTTGGGGTAATAAGTTTTGAGAATGTTGGTTTGTTGTATTACTCTTTGTTTTGTGAAAGAGCTGTCCCTCAACCTCGTATTTATATAGACTATAGATCAGTCGTGAGCTTATGTTTTCTTATGTTCCACCTGTTGAGCGCCTACAAGTTGGATTTTGAAATTTATAATTAGATTAGTCAAAGTTTTATGTCCTCAGTGAATTTAACGCAAGATTTTGGTTGGTGAGACGACTGAATTACTTTTGTTGCTTTATGGCCATCCCAATGAAATGGGTTTTGAATCAACCTCATTAATAGATGAGAAGGAGCACCAGTTGAAAGATTCAAAAAGGAGTTTTCTTTTTTTACTCTTTTTAAGTCGAAATATTGCACGCTCATAAAGGAAGTTGTACATAAAATATGAAAAATAAAAAGGAAATATTTCTTCTTTTGACCCTCAATAGGTGCTTTGTGAGTATCAATGACCATTTCTTGTGTAACCTTATAATTTTATTTAATTTGTACAGGTCCTTGTATTTTAATTTTCAATTATGAATATATATATATATATACATATTTATATATAGATAGATTCAAATGTAGATATATTTGTGCTTGACTTATATATGGGTCTATCCATGTCATAGCTTTTAGTTTTAAATTTCCCCATCCTAGTTTTTTTTTTTATTATTTTTTTTTGGCCAGCCATCCTAGATTAAATTTAAATAGTTTAAAGAGCTATGTGGGTCGTATGTACTCTAAACAAATGTTTAACCCGAGAATTGTGTCTTTTTACAAACTAAAATATTTGATGCTATATCATACACTAAATTTGGAAAAGGGAGTAACTTAGGATAGAAGAAATTAATGGGGAAAAGAAAGTAATAAAAAAATACATTATAGATTTTCTTATCTATATCAGAAAGGTATAAAAGTTGAGAAAAAGTTAATAAAGTAGTTTTTAATTCTTGTAAATTATCCGTGTATTTTAATAGTGTATACTTGTTTCAAGGTTAGTTAAATAATTTCATTTGAATCCCCACCCAATTTCTTTTTCAATTGAGAAAGTATACTTTCTTAAACATGAGGACAATGGTTTTTACTCTTTACACTATTTTTAAGAGAGAAAAAAGAAGGAATCAGGAGGGGAGAAAGGAATGAAAAAATTGGGACAGAAAAAAAAGGTGTTGAAAAAATAATAAATTTCCTTATTGAGATAAGAAATGAATTGAAGGGAAGGAAAATGGAAAAAAAAAAGAGAGTAAATAATATAATTTTATATTTTGTTAAAATACTATAAAAGTCTAGAATTTAAAATATATTTTTTTCCTAAAAGTAAAATAATATCTTTTTATTTAAATTCCTTCATAATTCCGTCCAAATGCTTGGATACATGAAAAACTAACTTTCTCCATAAATCTACTTTCCCTATTCGAAGATTATCTAAATAAAGGGAGAAATTTCCCATCAAATTCCTTCATGCCCCTGGCCCGGTTTTTTAAATAGACAACGATGGTTCGGAGTCACAAATTGCTGACGGAAGGAAATGAGAAAAGTCAGGTGGGACGCAGAGGAGATGGTCAAGAATTGGAAACTCAATTCTCCAAAATTTTTAATGAATGTTTCAATCTTGTATACTTATCGGTCCTTATTCAAAATAATAATAATTATAATAATAAATAAGAGTGAATTGTAAAATACATTTATTTCACGCATATTTCACCTTTTTATCTTAAAAAAAAGGTATTTAGATCCCTAATACTAAAAAATTATTTTAAAATTTTTATATAATCATTTTGTCCATTGAAATTGGATGCATTAAACAAATATGAGGAGTCAAATATGTAATTTGGGAAAAAAAAGGGAACTTATAAGATTCAACAAATAGGAAAATGTAAGGTACAAAAGGGAAAAGGAAAAAAAAATGCAAAAAAATAAAACATTATACAAATGCTGCTCTTGAAAAAATACTCTCAAGAATAAGAAACTTAAAATCACTTCTTAATTTTGAAATCATCTCTTTAAAATGTGATTTTGGATGAGATGATTTCGATATAAACAAAAAATATCTCTTCATCCTAATTCAACTGAAATTGCATTTTGAAGAGGTGATTTCACCTACTTAAGAGATGATTTCGCTTGAGGTGATTTTAATTTAAAATGAATTCACCTTTTCAATAGTATTTTTTGAAATATTTTCTTAGAAGCAATATTTTCAAGATCTTTATAATTTTTTTCATTCCTTTTCTCTTTCCCGATACAAAAGACCAAAACAAAGTTGATATATTGACATAATCCTTTTATAGGATCTTTTATATGCTTATTTATTGGTGCATATGATGTTGTTAAGCTCAAATGAACCCATATGATCCAACTTAATTTAATCTGATCCAGTTATGAGATCCATAGCGAAGTTGGTAGAAGGTAAATGAAGTGTGAAAGTTATACGCCACGTAAAATATCCGTTGCTTTGAACGAAGTATCAAAACCCTTTAAACTTGCGACAGATAAGTGAAGAAAATAAAGAAGAGGTAAGTCAGAGTCACGACGTTGTCATGATGAATGGTGATATGTAGAGAATAGATACATAGCATGAAATTCAAAGGTGCTAGTTAGTAGGATACTGTGCTGTGGTTGAAATATAATATAATCAAATTGATCGAATTTGATTCGATTTGTTCCTTTTATACACTTGGTTTGGTTCAATCGCAGGCTAATCTTTTATCTAACTTAATTTATTTTTTTAATCTTTAATCTTCTTACATGTCCAGCTTAATTATCTAGATTGAGTTTAACTGATTTTCATCCTTTATTTTTTTGGTATATATTAATGGATTCCTCAAAATATCCATTAAGATATTGAATGAAAGATTATTATTTCTTATATGCTTGCCTTTTAATAAAATTCAAAATTATTGTTGAAAAGTTTAATAAAGTTCCGCTTTTAGGCTCACACTAAGTGCTTTGGTAAACTTTTTCCCAAGATAATTGACATAAGTACCTTAGATCAAGGACATTGCCATTGAGGTCCGCTTTAGCGGATAATGTACACTTCTTAGTAAACTATACTTCTTGGCTAACTACAAATCTACGTACTTCAACTTATATCAGTTTTTATATGGTGTAAAAGTAATAATACAACGAGATGGAAAAAAAAAAAAATGAAAAACCTAGAAATAATGGTAAATAACTTTATTTAAGAATATTACAAATAAAATAGAAAGGTTCTCAGATAGGAGAGTTTCTTAAATTTTTTGCGGCATCACTGTGGTTCTACTAAATCATTACCCTTCGTGATTCCAAATATTTTTCTCTAACAATTGCTTTTTGGGTTATTATCATCCCAACATGGTGAAGAAGTCGTTGGCATTAAACTCTTTGCTTCTTATGACATGCACGTATGGGAGCTTTTATAATACCATCTTTCATTTTAATAAGATTAATAGTTTTCTCTATCCCATCATTTTTTATATTTATTATATCTGAACTGTTAAAAATATAATTAGTTTTACGGTTTAAATTTAATAAATATAAAATTAAATAAGAAATAGAGATTTGGATTCGTTGTATAAAAACTATATACAATTACGTAGAATAATCAAATGAAAAACTACTCAAATTACCACAATATAAAAAAAATTGACTTGTGTGATGACTCCCATAAAATTCTTCCTATATATGTGTTCAATGGAGACTTGTTCCAACCGTTTGTAGAAAAAAAAAATAATAGAGGTTTTTAATTTAGAGGTGTGCAAACGGATTAAATGGATCGGATTCATTTGGCTCGTTTTTAAACGAGTTAAAAAACCTTAATTCTAACTAGTTTAAAAAGTAGGTTAAACGGACCAATCTGAAGGCCAAAAACATAAATGTATTAAATGGGCCAATTCAAATTAGCCTACTTTGACCTGTGGGTTAAATAAATCGGGCTTATTTGGTTTGCTTTTAAATAAGTAAAAAAATCTTAGTTTAAAGTCATTTAAAAAACAGGTTAAACAGGCTGGCTCATAGGCCAAAACTTACTTACATACGTCTAGTTTCTACGGTAATGCTAGCAAAAATGCATTATCATAATATTGATCAATCTAAATCATTAGTTTACTAAAATATAATCTATACCTTTGTTCTATAAAAATAGGTTAACTTTTTACGCGAACAATAGATTAAACTATTTTATTATAGCAAGTAACTTGCTAAATTTCTATAGTAAGCTATTTTGGCTAGCGTTATGGTAACGCTAGAAAAATCCAAAAATAATGGTTAGTTTGCTGTACATTGATACTACGTTAGTTTATATTTAACTGATGATATTTTTTTTTGGGTTAAGAGCAAAGTGGCAAAAATTTTGGACTATAGTGAAAAATCTAGCTAAATCTAAGTCTTTAAGCTCATTGAATATATGTTCGAAGAATTACTAAAAGCTTAATTTTGCTTGTAAGTAACATATCATCTCTATAAGGTGACACAAGTAGAATGTAAAGTTGTCATTGCTATGGTAAGTAAACAAAGAATACTTACTTTAATAATCAAGAATATATATTGTATAGGAATTTAATCTCAGGTCTTCTTGCTATGATACCCTCGTAAACTTTAGTACTACAATTAGTTTATCTAAAAATTTAAATTTATTAGATTTGGTATAGTTCTATACTTATTGTGTTAAGTATTAAAGTTAACATCACAATCAAATGATTTTGACTTTATAATAGTGGCGTTGTTACTCTAGCCTTGTCAAAGGAAAATTTTATTCTATAAAAAGGGAAAAGTAAATAAAACCTGCTTTATATATATATATACATATATATATATATATACATATGTATGTATGTATAATTTTTGGAAAATTGCCAATAACTCTTAAACTATAGATATATTTGTAAACATTCAAAGTGTGATTTCGCATCCTACAAACTTTAATGAGTTGGTAAATGATGCCTTAAGATTTTTGTTGGTAGTGGGTAATGGGCTCCTAAGATTAAATTAACTAAAGGGGGGCGAAAGGCTTTGTGGGTCTAGGCCCAACTATAAAGCAAATAAGGGTGAATAGATCAGTCGAGTATTATTTAGTAAGACCACTTCGAAATCTAAGTAAAAAATACTTATAAAGAAGTATATAATTTGATGAATTGGAGCTAGAAGAGAAAGATTGGTGCATAAGTTAATGCAAAAGAGTGAACTTACTTAAGGAAGGAGATCGAATATTTATACATTCAACCCCTAAACCCCTATAAACTTACGGTACGTAGCCCTAGATTTCGAGAGCTTGAGGTTAGTGACAATGGTAGGGAATGATTGTTTTTGGGCCTTGTCTCTACCTTTTTTCATAAATGTTTGATGGTGGCTTTCAATCAAAGTTACATGAGCTTTCCAAAAGGTAAGTTATCTAAAGTCATGTTACGTTTAATGCAATGATAATGTTGTATGGTTAAGCTTTAAGAAGTTCTTACTTAGGATCAAATGGGAGCCTTAGTATTGTCTAAAGAGGACCATAAGTGGTTTTGAGGAAGTTAGCTTGTATGCTATGAAAGTTGGCTTTGTTCAACTAAGCCCTTGGGTTTCTCAAACCCATCTAACTTATAGGTAAGGTTAGAGTTGTTGCCTATTGATTGCTCAGTGCTAAGCCTCAGGTGGTCGGCTTTATCCCTATTAGGGTTGTTATCTCATGGATGAAGCCATTTGGCCATGAGCTCAAGGTAGTAAACCCGGGCCCATTTTTGGTTGCAATCTCATGGGTTAGGCGCTCGGCTTTTAGTCCTAAGGTGGTTAGCCGATGTCCAAGAGCTACTGGTAGTAACGTAAAAGATACTTGCTTTCTTAGTTGAAAAGAAAAAAGAAAAAAAAAAGCTCTAAAGAAAATGTTTAGTGGATGTTATACACTTTAATAAGCTTTAATAGGATGGTTTTGTTAAGGTCAAAGTTAAGGAATATCATTTATAATCTTTGGAGGTCATTTGTTAGTACACCTATGCTTAGAGGGTATCAAAACAGATTGTAAAAATATTTAATGGTATCATGTGCATAGAGATTAAAGTTTATAGAGTAATTCATATTTTTTCTTTTTTTTTTTTCCTATTTTTGAAGTGTAATAATAAAATTAATGTGCATTTATTTTTGAGCCGAGAGGCATCCGTCCATTTTTCTTATTGGGTTAGTGTTGTTTACCTTTTCTCCTTTGTCTGCAATTGTTTTCTTCCTTTCTTTCTTTCTTTCTTTTTTTTTTTAATGGACTTCATCTTCAATTCTGGAACATGTGCTTTTAAATGTGGTGCACTGACTTGTATCTTCTTGTATGTCAAATAACATGGGTGAGAATACCCTGAAAAATGACCTTTTATTTTTCTCTATCATGGTATTTGTGAAGAGCTTAATTAAAAAACAATCATGCTTTTTAATATTAATTACATCTTTTATAGAATAATTAATGTTAAATGTAGACACCTAATTTTTGCCCTTCCATAGTCTTAATTTTTATTTTTTATAAAAAGGTTCCTAATTCAAATATAACAAAAAAATTAATAAAAAATAATAATAATAAAAATACCAAAAAAAATAAGAAAATGAAAAATCATAAAAATTCTGTAGATTTTTAGGAAGTAGTTTATATTAGGAATAATTAGTTTTAGTTTTAGTTTTAGTTTAATTAAAAATTTTAGTTTAGGAATTCAAATAATTTAAATATAATTTAATTATAATGAATATCAAGGTACAGACTAGCGGCCTAATGGGTAAGTAGCGGAGTATTTAGGTGGATTTAGTTGGAGGTCACGAGTTCGAATCTCAACAGGCATCGATGTCTTTATTTTTCTAACTTTGCAAAAGCAAAACGGAAATCAGTTTCTCATATTTAATTAAATCATATGAGTTCAGTTAAATCAGATTTGAATAAAATTTGAATTTAGTTTAATCAGATATAATAGATATGATAGGATTTGATTTGGACTTTATAAAAGAAAAACAACAATGGGAATCAAAGGATCGGCTTCATAAAAAATCTAAAAACTTGCTACGTTCCACAAACTTCACGCCATCCAAATAATTGCACTCTTCAATACCGCACACACATCTGCACTGCGACAACGATTTCAGTTCGATCTTGTTTTATTTATTATTATTATATCATGTTATGTTATCATATGATTATACATAAATATGTGCATAAAATAGTACATATTTAGTATTGCTTTCATAATATTACGTAGATTAGATAAACGTTTAAGTAGATAATCATTTAATAGTAGTCATTTAAATAGAGACGTGAATATTAGTTTAAGAGTTGTTTATATTAGTTTTTGTTATATATAAATTTGTATATTTTACTAGTCAAATATGATATAATGTGTGAATATGTTGATATAGGGGTTTTAGTATTAGTTTTCACGGAAACGTATTATATGGTAGTTCGTTGCATATATTAGTTTAAGTTTGGTATTGGGTTTTTTTTTAGAATTTCTCATTTAGAAAGGTTATTTCTTTTTTTAGAAAAAATAATAAAAATATTTTTAAAATTTTAGGACTTTTAGCGAAATTTTTTAAAACAATAACATTCAAAGAGTTAGGACCTGTTTAGATTTTTTAATAATAAATCAAATAAATTAAAAACGTAAACTTGGGCAGTTTTTTTTTAAAATTAAAATAAATTAACACACTAAAGATTTTTTTGAAAGAACTACGATCGTCTGATCCCAGCTAGTGGGTACGTAGGCACATTCGGGGCAACGATAATATATGTAGAAACTTAGGTTCTTTTTTGATTTTATTAATTTATTTTTTAAAATATTATAATTAGAAAAATAATCCTAATTTCGGTAAATGAATAGTGGTACCCGTTAGGGTTTAATAGGTTAGCCCCCGAACTCGGAACCCTCTGGTTCTTTATTAAAATTGAAATCAAAGACCGGTAGCTAAATCGTAACCAATCCACCCAATTGATTACGGTTTCTTTTCTTTTCCCGACTCTGGTTGGGTGGCGATTCCAAAAATTATTTTTAATAAAAAAAACGAGAATTTCTCAATTTCTTTAGTCGAGGATTAATATTAAATGGGTTAGGGTTTAGTATTAATCAAGAAATGAGAAATCAATTTTAAACAAAAATCGAAAAATCAGACTTGATATCAAATAAAAGTTTATATTATTAAAATAAGAAAAAACTGTAAATAACTCCCCCTAAACTTTAACTTAAGTACATATTAATCTCTTAAACTTTCAAACTGTACTTTAAAACTCCTTAAATTAATGATATCAAAGTCAATTTCTTCTACATTAAAATAAAATTTGGAAGGATTATTTTTAATCTATGAAGGTTATTCGTCGGTTTATCAAAATTTAGAGGGTTCTAAAATATATTTTAGATGTTTAGAGGGTTAATTTGCATCAAATCAAAATTTAAAAAGTTATTCATTTTTTTTTAATAAAATTTGAATAAGTACCTAACAAACACGTGTAACACTTTTTCCATATTCAATATCTCTAATGGCCGAAACCTTCGGAATGAGGATTTTTTTTATAGTTTTATCCCTGTTTTTAATGGGATTAATACCGCTCGTTATCCTACCCAATAGCCACTTGGTATCTTGAGTCGGAAGAGCTGGTGCAATATATGTACCCTAGTTTAAATGGTTTAGAGAGCTAACGTGGGCCGTTTGTCATCTTCTTTTTTTTTTTTTGGGCCCAGGGGCCGTACGTATAAGGCGAGAAATGTGTCTTTTTACGAATGTATATCATATACTATATTCGGCAAAGGGAATAACTTGGGAGAGAAGAAATTAATGGGAAAAGGAAAGTAATAAAAAATACATTATAGATCTTCTTATCTATTAGTAAAATAGATTTCAATTCTTGTAAATTATCATAAAATTCCATGTATTTTAATAGAGTATGTTCAAGCAATTCTTCAGGATGAAGTAAAAGATATCCTATATTCCTCCTACCAAACTTGCAATCCATATTATTTTAAGTGTTTTTATGGCATTGGTAGAAAATGCTAGGTACATACGGATGTAACGTATGTTTACTTTTTTTAAAGTTTGTTTTGGTCAAAATATAACTTCATTAATAGCGGGTGTTAGTATACATGTGTCCTTTGGATGCTCAAGGATCTAAAGTTTATACTCTATTTTAAACTTGTGAGTCAGCATATATGTCCTACATATACACATTATAGATTATGAGATTTATTCTCGTTTTACGTAAAACGTATATCGTCTAGTTATGAGTATCCATGTATATATATATACATAAATTGGTCTCTTGCATTTTCAAACAAGGAAAACATAATTTCTTAAATATATTGCAATAGAAATTTGAAATGAAAGAATACTAACCGATTGCGCTAATTGGATTCAGGGCACTCAAGAGATCGAGAATTGTGTACTAATCTGCTTTAGAAATGTCTACTCTTCATCAAGACAGGAATGTAATAGACATAATCCCAAGATCCTTCACTTTGTTATGGGCTAAATGACCAGCAGAACGAAGTGCTTAATAAGAAATTGGAAAGAGAAGAGATAAGTAAAGCTTCGTCAACAATAGAATCATGGAAATCCCTGGGGGAAATGGTTTTACACACGCCTTCTTTTTTTAAGAAGTGTTGGGATTTCCCGGGAGCGAGTGCTGAAGAACTTATAATGATGATTTTTAATGAAAAGAAGATTCCTTGGCCGATTAATCAAACCCAGTTATGCTTAATCCCCAAACAGCTTGGAGCCACTATCATCAAATCCTTTAGGCCAATAAGTTTATATACTACTCTTTATGAAGTTGCCACGAAAATCTTAGTAAACATATTAAGGCCAAAGGCCGGAGGAAAGCGGCAAATAACATTAAACTAGTAGATGAGATACTACACAGTTTTAGAAGGAAATCAAGGAAGACAGAATGGATGATAGTCAGATTTAGATTTAGAAAAAGCTTATGACACCATTAAATGACTCTTCA
The DNA here is from genome assembly GCA_024138015.1 of Lumnitzera littorea. Classification (NCBI taxonomy): domain Eukaryota; kingdom Viridiplantae; phylum Streptophyta; class Magnoliopsida; order Myrtales; family Combretaceae; genus Lumnitzera; species Lumnitzera littorea. The sequence goes on along the minus strand of JAMXBB010000012.1, from coordinate 1,279,967 downwards.
TCATTTGGGCACTAACAACCTTGAATTTTCCAACTTGGTGGGTTAAGCTGTTGAATAGTTGTATGTCAACATCCAAAGTTGAAATAATCCTAAATGGATTTCTATTGTAAGCTTTCGCACCAAGTAGAGGGATACCATAGGAGGATCCTATTTTCCCTTACCTTTTTATCTTATATTTAGTTTTTAAGTAGGATAATTGAAAAGAAGGTACAAGAGAAGAGGCGGGATGTCTTTAAGATTGGATAGTAGGCAAGGTGCAAAGAGAAGATAGGAACGAAAGTTTTTGTTTTTTTGGCAAATGATGTATTCGGGTGTGGTAGTGATAGATCTACCAAAGTTGTTAGTTCATTTTGAGTATCAGTGTGTATATATGTAACTGCTGTATCTGTACTGGTCAGATAAATATATATGTAATGAATGAAGCTCTTGTTATTACCTAAAATTGCAATAATTGAATAGCGTATATTGATCTGGTGTAATGTGACTTATAAAATAATTGTATTTGTTTTCCTTTTGTTGATAAAGGAAAAAAAAAAAAAAAACGAAATTAAGAAACGTATTACTAAGCATATACTATTCACTCTAGCTAAAAAAATGAAATAAAATTAAATGTAATATTCACAGTTCTACAACTATGCGATACTGCTATTACCATCATTTGTCATGTATATTATCCTTCCTTCTCCAATTTATACTGGCACATAAGTTTAAAAAATAATATACATATATACACATACACCCTGTTCTTTATATTTTATTTTATTTTTTTGCAGTTGAGACGCACTAAAGGTTCTTCATATATGTGGCAATATATGATTAAAAATAATAGAAAAAAGACACCATTTAGGGAAATGAAAACTCAATGCAACAAAAATGCAGAAATCTCCTCCTTTCTTTAATCCTCTCATTAACTATTAGAATACTTCAATTTTTTTTTTTTTTTTTGTTTTTTGCCAAAAGGGATAACTAATATCATAAATCTAAAGAATCTAGTATATCAGATAGCTCCTCACAGACCAAGATAACATCGCCATTACAAGAATCAAAGAACAAAATAGAAACTAAAGAAGATGAGGCGTAAGAGCTTGATCATCGTCACACATCTTTAATTTAGCGTATGTGACGATGCAATCAACTATCCTATCTACTTGATTTATTAGAATAAAAATTTCAAGAGATATATTTCTAGTAATCCTCAACTAGGCAGGAAAATACACAACAATAGAAAAAAATTCAATAGGTATTTCATGCTCTATATGTTATGTATACGTATCATGTAAATACCAACGTAACATAGAAAAACTACCCAGATTACCATAATAAAGAAAACAACTTGTGTAAAGACTCCTATAAATTCTTCTTATGTAAATAGTCAATGCAAACTTGCTCCTAGGTTGTTAGCTAAGCCATGTGATGAGGAACAAAATAACAGTTTAGATTGATGTACACACTACGTAGATACAACTAATATAGTAAGACTTTGTGTCCATAAAGACATGTATATAAGGTCTTACTATAAATCACTAATTTTCATGCTTAAGAATTCATTTCTAAAACCATCATATGCATATGATGTATATATGCATAATATAAAAAAGAAAAAGAAAGAAAGTAAACACTGATGTGAGACTATCTACTTTCTTTCTTATTAGTAATGACATTTGTCACCATGCTTAGGATCCACAACATAATTAGAAGGTCATTTATGAGATTAAATTTTTGTAACACTCCAGAACCTAAGGTTGCCACAACCAGTCACGTATATCTAATATTCAAAAATATATTAAGGCTCTAAAACCAATTACAATCTCCAAATTCACATATTCACCTATCAACAAAATACTAATAACACATCTCCGAGTTTCTGCAATATGAATGACTTACAGACGAGCCATTTTAGCTAAATTGTTTCTATCGTTAACATTTTCTACTCTACATTAACAGAACATGCCACCCAAAAAATACTCCATATCATAAAATCATCTCCACAAATTACTCCATAACATTGTCAATTCTAAACGCTTCTCTTCCTAAACATGATATCAGTTGCCTCGACTCTACAAGTAGCAAACTTGATCTCAATCACTTGTAGTTGTAAAAAAATAAAAGAATGACCCAAAGCATAATATGTAATGCATAAGTACATATAGATGCCAAACCAAGTCATACACATGAATGCAAGTTATATAAAGTATAAAGTAAATAGTTAATTAATTATCTTGAATTTAGGTCAGCAACTAACAAAGGCGTACTCATATTCCTACTACACCATGATCTTTATCCATATATATATATATGGATATAAATATATATTTTCCTTTAAGTCCTTTGGGTTCAGAGTTTAGAGTTCTTAAAACCTAGTATTCTAATTGTATCGTCCCATATGGAAGTCCATTAGAGAAACCTTACTATTATCAATGGTTGCTCCTTTAGGGATTTACCAATGTGAGCCTCTAGAGTGAGTGAGTCAAGCACAATTAGCAACCAAATTTAATTAGTTCGAGTATAAATTAGTTTGATCTGCTTACTAAGTCTTAACGAGCATAAGTAAACAATCAAGCACCATGTACCTAGAAAGCTAAGCCAAAACCAAAACCAATTTCATAGCCTAAGTACAACTCAAAGTCCAATTCGAGCTTATAAGTCTAAATTTAATCTTAAGACCTATATTGTACTCAACAAGGAACCTGAATTAAGAACTTAGCAACTAGAACAATAAGCTTTCCTTAATCCATTGTGAACCCAATTCAACATAAGGCTTCTAAATTATAACTCCTAACTTGACTTTGTCTACAATCCTCTAAACTCAATCCTAACTCTTAAGAGTACTACAACTAAAGTTGAGGGTAAAGTTCGAAATTTTAATCAAGAATAAGTTGGAGAAAACATTTAGAAGAAGAATTGGAAGTTTAGAGTAGTAAGGAGATTTAGATGGAGTATAGTTTGAAAAATACTAAATATTGTATTGGAGTGGTAAAATAAGGTAAAGTTTGTTAAAATTGGTTAAAATTATGTTTAGGTGTAAAAAGTATTTAAAACTAGTCAAAATGTTAAATTAAACTTAAAGAATTTGAAAATTCTTGGTAAAAGTTAGAACTTTTATAAGAGAAAGCTAAGTGGATGTAAGCCCCGTAATCAGGTGGTTGGGATTCAATTTGTAAAATTTAGGGGCAATCGGATAAGTTGTTTGATCGAATTTAAATTTTATGAAGAAGTTAGAAATATTAGTAAAAGTGATCCCATGAGTTTAGATTTAGGAAAATAAATAATAAAATAATTAATTATTATAATATTAAATTATATATATTACTTGTTATTTATTGGAAATGCATAAAACGAGTTTTGATAACTAACGAATCGATAGAAATAAATTATATGTACACTAAAAATCATAAAATAATATAAATAATATTTATGAATATTTATTTCTACTATATATGTATTTATATATAGGTAAAAATACACAATTACTTAAAATACACAAAATATGTTAAAATAACACTAATTAATTAAAGAAATTCGTAAAACTTAAAAAGGAAAAATTAAGAAAAATATGGAAAAGTGAAGAAAAGTTTAGATTAAGGGCATGGTAAGCAGGGATTGAAGATGAAAAGGTTAGTCAATTAAATTAATCTAACTAGAAAGTGAAAAAGAAGAAGAAGATAAGGGACACTCATCAAGTGAAAAATCAAAGAAAAATACGTAACAACACTATAAATTCAACAAGTCCCTATTGTAATTCATTTTGGTTAGTTGGTAAGCTAAAAAAGATTCAATAGAGACCAAAGAGAGAGTAATAAGTAATTTTACAAAAAATTAAAAAAATAGTCTACAGATGGAGCTTATAAGGGAAAATCATGTCCAACAACCACCTAAAGAGGGACAACTACCACCATTGGACAGCATCCCTACCGCCTAGAGTTACCAATACAGTAGTAGCCACTGCTAGTGTCATGCTCTAAAACAATAAAGTCGTAACAGTCTCGCTGTACAAACCATTTTAGGATAGAAGTTAACCTTACAACTGTTATCTTAAACTTAATTTATATAAAGCATCCATGACTAATCCGTTTTAAAGTAAATAGTGCATAAATTAAACAAATTATTTAACTAGGTAATTATGAAAAATACATATTTACACTAAATAATTTGAATATATTTATAAGATTTAGTAACCTAATCATACTCTACTTGAGAAATACATAAATTATTATTAAAAGCTTTAAAAATAAAATCCAAACTTGAAAGTGTAATTGATCCTCAGATTTTTATCCTCACTTTCTAAGATCCAACAGTTGTTAGCTTTATGGTAGTTATATGGTTGCTTTTTAGCTAGCACCTATAACAATATTTATAGAAAAGTAAGTAACTAACCAACCAACCGCTTAGTAAGTTGGGACGAAAACTTAAAACTTTACATCAAACACAAACAGGGTTATCAATCAAATTAGTTAGATGCAATCAATATACAAAAAAATGCCATCGCACGACATTGTTCGGTTTGTTGTGAGATTAGAGAAATTTTACACACTCTAATCTGGGTTAAGGAGTTTTCATTTATATGTAATAACTTATGACCAAACCCAAGTTTATGTAGTGGAGATACTATTCCTCCTATGACTACCTTCAAACTATTGACTTCATCTTTACCACAACCTCCTCACTTGTCACTTAGTTCAACTAAAGATAAAGAATGAACCTATTATACTATCCAATGCTATCCCTTTCGAAGGGGTCAATATTTGGTCGGAAAACTCTAACGTTTTCTCTAATGGGTTGCTATGCAAGCCTAATTTAGAATTATAAATCATATATTTAGTTAAATTTGGTTTAAGATGTTCAATCATTTCAACAAATCATACAAATACAGCTAGAGCAATCAACCAAAATCATATTATTAACTTAGAAACAAGCATATGTGCATAGTCAATGTAAACCCTACAATCAACCACTCGGGGTTCCGATTGGTTGAAAGATCTGATTGAACCTAAATTATAAAGTAAAGTTAGAAATATTAGTAAATATGATCCCGTAAGTTCAAATTTAAGAAAATAAGCAATAAAATAAAATAATATAAAATTTTCAAATTTTAAGTATATAACTCGTTATTTATCAAAAATACGTAAAATGCATTTCGATAACTAACGAATCGCTAAAGATAAATTATATGTATACTAAAAATCATAGAATGACCTAAATAATATTTAGGAATATTTATTTGTATTATATATGAATTTACATGTAGTTAGAAATATGCGTAATTACTTAAAATACGCGAAATATGCTAAAATAATACTAAATAATTAAAGAAATTTTATAATTAATTAAATAAAAATAAATAAAAATCAGAAAAAATAAGGAATGATCCAGATTTATGTCGTGGTAGTTGGGGAAAATAAGAAAAAAAATTAGCCAATTAAATTAGAACAACATAAAAAGTAAATTGGAAGAAGATAAGGCAATTGTCTAATCAAATTAATGCACAATAATTCTCCAAGATCTCTATAAATACCCCAAAATTTTCAAAAGCTCATTTTGGATGTTAGGAAGCTTATAAAATTAGAGAGGGGTGAAATTGAGAGTAAATTAGAATATTACAAAAATTTAGCAAAAATTTGTGCAAGTGGGGCTTCTAAGGAGAACCCAGACCCGATGAGCAGTTGGGAGTGGACGGCCACCACCACCACACGGTGGTGGCAATGCCCAGGTGGGCCGACACACCCATGGCCATCGATGGTGGTCGGAGCCACCCAAACTAGTGAATTCGATTTCTAACCTGATTTTGTGTAATTTTATAAAAATAATAAGTATTATTAGAAAATTATGAATTTTGTTATTCTAGAATATTTTAGTATTTATTTTTTAGGAAAAATATTATTTTAATGAAAATATGTCTTGTGATATATGGTCCTTAAGAAATCATGCAAAACCGAACATATTTCGGTTTATGAATAAATGACCTTAGGAGTGTAGTTTTGACCCCAAAATTTTTGTGTAGACTACTTAGATAATATAGAATAGTGCTATGAAGCCCTTTTTCAAAAATGAATTTTTGAAAATTTTAGATAATTTTTAGGCCTTAAAATGAGGTATAAAATGGGTAATTTTGAGTTAATTAGGTAATTAAATAGATAATTACTGATTTAGTAAATCATTATATATTTTAAGATGTTGAAATCTGATGAAGTATGATACTCGTAACATTTAGGGTGTTAGATGTAATTATTAGGATAATTATGTAGTAAATAAGTAATAGGAAAAAATAATAATTTTTAAGTGAATTTTGTAAATTAGGGTAATTAGGTGTAAAATCTGATTTATGATGAATTTAGACATTTTGAAATGATAATTGATGATGGGAGATGGTAATTAGAGTGATAGAAATATTAGATGTGTATTATGTATATAATAAGTGATAGTACATAATATGCAATTATTGGAAATATAATAAATAGAAGATATTAGGATAAAAATTGATTTTATATAAATAACAAGGATATATAATAAATATGATAGAAAACTTAAATTTATATAATTATATGAAAAATATAAAAATTTCTCACATCAGGAGTAAATTTAGTACACTAATAAGGATTTAAGTGTATTGGGTGGAATAAAATATTGACTAAGAGTAAGTATGGTATTTAGGATATCTGGACGTAATGTGATTAATTTCACATTATGAGTTGAAACGAGTTTCTAGGGTTCGGGTATAAAACAGTACTTAGAAATCAAATTAGAACCTAATTTAGAAATCGATACGGAAATTAAACTCGAACCTAGCCCTAAACCTAGAATAATTATAAAAGATTTAAGAACCTAGATAACTAGACATATTAAACCCTAAACAAAAAATAACAATAAGCGTTATAGGAGAAAACCAACCTATAAGAGTTATATGAAAAACTGAAACCACGTTTGTGTTATAGGGATGATCGGCGATGACCTAAGTGAGTTGAACCTTGAGTGAGTGAGCGAGGAGTTGAGGTAAGTTGTGATTAATACAGTGTTGTATTTTGGAGGCTTGAAAGTGTGCTTATTTGTGCTTGTTCTAAGCTGATGATATGATTTTTGATTTGCTGCTTGGTTTGTATTGTGTGATTTGTATAAAATAATTGATCACCCTAAACTGAACTTAACAAAGATATGACTTGTAAACATGAATCGAATCTTCATAGCAACTCATTATGGGAAACCTAGAATTCTCCGGCTAAATATTGACTCCTTCGAAAGGGATAGCACTAGATAGCATAATGGATCCTTTCTCCATTCTTAGTCAAACTAAGTGATAGGTGAGGAGGTTGCGGCAAGGGTAAAGTCAATAGTTTGAAGGTAGTTACAAGAGGAGCGGTATCTCCATTGCACAAGCTTGGGTTTTGTCGTGAGCTGTTGCATTAATGGTAACTCCTCCGTCCCGACTTACTAAGTTGTAGTTGCTTACATTCCTATAGATATCGTTACAAGTGTTGGCTAAGAAGCGGCTATAACTACTCTGAAGCTAGTAATTGCTGGATCTTAGGGAATGAGGAAAAACATTTGAAGAACAGATATATATTTTTAAGGTCTAAGCTCTTATCTTAGAATTTTTAATTTTTGAATAATGTATTAACTAGGAAATAGATTACGGTAAAGCGTTGTAAACATTAGTGGTAATAACTGAATTCTAATATATATATTTATTTTCTCACTTTTTTAGGTAAACAATTTATTTAATTTACGAACTGTTTACTTCAAAGCGGATTAATCTTGGACGCCTCGTGTAGATCAGGTCTAGGATAGTGGTTGTAAGTTCAATTTCTATCTTAAAATGATTTACACGGCGAGACTATCACGACTTTACTATTTCGGGTCGTGACAGTTAACTATTTAACAAACATAATTAAATACAGTTTTAAGCCCCCGAGTACTATAAATTAATACTCTAAAATACAGTAATGTATTAATCTTAATTTACTTGGACTCCTTACATACTTACTCAAGGTGTGACTCGCATAGGCCATCGTCAATAATCCTTATAATATAAATGTTATTTTAGTTTTTATATAACTACCAAAGATAGATTTTGTTTCGAAATTCTTATTGTTATCTCCATTTTAGGTTTTATTATACCTAGTTATTCAAGGTTTTAAGTCCTTTACAATTATTCCTAATTTAGGCTGGGTTCTAATTCAGTTTTCGAATCGGTTTCTAATTTAGGTTCTAATTCAATTTCTGATTACTAATTATATAGGAATCCTAAAAACTTACTCCGAACCATAATATGAAATTAATCATATTATAATCGGGTATCATAAATATTGTATTTGGTCTCTAACTAGTATTCTAGTCTTTATGGTACACCATAAATCCTAATTTAATTGTCGATTTAGCTTTCGATGTGAAAAAAATTTACATTTTTCATATAATTATATAAATTTATATTTCATATCAGATTTATTTTATATTAATATTATTATAATATTGTCAATTTTGACATAATATTTTCTACTCATTAATTTCCTATATTTACTTATTATGTATTATTACATAATACATTCATAAATTACTTATTTAATACTTCTAACACTACATATATCATCCTTCATCATCCAATAAAAAATTAAATGTCTAATTATATCCTAAATCAGAATTTTATACCTAATTACCCTAAATTACAAAATTAACTTAAATATACCTATTTACCTACATATTTAGTACATATTATACATAATATATACAACTAATACCTCAAACTCCAATAAAGCTGTGGAAAATATATTATTCTCAATAAATTATGGTTGTTATATTATGATCATGAAAAATACTAGGATAGTTTAATATATATTATTCTATAGTGTATCGATTTTAAGTCTAATTTTGCTAAAAATTAGATAAATGACCAAATAAAATTATAAAATTCAAACTAAATATTTTCAAAATCATAACTATGCTTTAGAAGTAATTAAAAATCATATTCATTAAGGAATTTAATTAAAAACTCATTATTTCTTTCATATGAAAAATATGGCAAATTCAACAAAAGAAATTTTAATAAATACTAAACATGTATTTTACCAAAAATTATTTTTATTTAAATTAAATATATCATATAAAGAATATGTACACTAAAAGTTATCTCAAAATAACATTATTTACTATTTTTGAAAATTCATACAAAATTCGTTAGAATCAAACATGTTCTTAAAGAACCTATATAAGTACTTCTAATTTAAAAATATAGTTTTATATTCTAATTCTATATGCAAAAATACTTAGGGAAACCAAATTTCATAATTTTACATGCATATTTGATATTTTTACTAAATTAAACAAATTAAAAAGGGAAATTGGAACTTACCAATTGATAAGCTTCCAACCACTAACGGTGGCTCCACCATTATCTATAAGTCTAGGCGTGGGGTTTACTATCTGTTGGTGGTGGTTGTTCCTCTCCAAGTGGTCGTTAGATGTAAATTCCTTTTATAAGCCATAAATGCACACTATTTTTTTCTAATTTCGCTAAAAATATTCTCTCCTCTCTTCTTAATCTCCCTCAATTTTTTTCTAAATTCCTAAGAGTCCAAAATGAATTTTAGAATGATTTAGGTATCTATGGAAGAGGTTTAGGGTGTCTTTTGATTTTTAGCATGCATATAATTTATCTTTATCAATTTGTTAGTTATCAAAACTCGTTTTCGATAAATAACGAGAAATTTATATATAATTTAATATTATAATAATTAATTATTTTATTATTTATTTTCCTAAATCCAAACTTGCAAAATCACTTTTACTAATATTTTTACCTTCATTGTAAAATTTGAGCTTGATTAGACAACTTACTCGACCGCCTTAAATTTTACGGACCTAACCTTAACCACTTGATTGCAGGACTTATAGTTGGTGGTTAGAGACCCATCGAACGGTGAGTTAAAGTTGCTTTTCTAATTTTGTTTAATTTGTTAAAAATATAAAAAAATATTTGAAAAATTATAAAATTTGGTATTCTGAGGTATCTTTACATGAAGATTTAAGGAAAAATGTCAATTTAATAAATTTAGGTCCCGTGATTTACAGTACTTAAGAAACTTGTAAACTTGAGTTAATTTTCGATATTGAAATAAATGACCTTAATAGTGTTGTTTTGATCTCAAAATTTTTGTGTAAACTATTTAGGATATATATAGTAGTGTTATAAAGAGTTTTTCTTAAATTTAATTTTCTAAACTTTTACTTAATTTTTAGGCATTAAAATCATGTGTAAAGGGCCATATTTGGGGCTTAATTTTGTAATTTAATATTAATTTGATGAAAATTCTGATTTAGTATGACATTAGGTATCTTAAGATGTTAATTGTTGATATAGGATGATATTTATAATGTTTGAGGTGTTAGATGTAAGTATTATGTGCATTATGTAGTATATATATATATATAATAGGTAAAATGGTATATTTTAAGTTAATTTTATGATTTAGGGTTAACTAGGTATAAATTCTGATTTATAATATAATTAGACATTTTGATATGTTACTGGATGATGAAGGATGATATATGTAGTGTTAGAAGTGTTAGATAGGTGATATAAGTGTACCATATGTAATAATACATAATATGTATATATAGGAATTAAACGGATAGAAAAAATTAGGTAAAGATTAATGGTATTATAATATTAGGAATATGATATAAATATAATTTGGAAGGTAAATTTACGAAATTATATGAAAATCGTAGGTTACTCTCACATTGGGAGCTAATTTGGTAGTTAAATTAGAAATTGATTATACTGTATGAGCTAGAATACTAGTTAGGGGCCAAATACGAGATTTAGTATACCTAAGTATAATGTGATTAATTTCACATAATGATTCGAAATGAGTTCCTAGGGTTAGTGTATTAAACCTAATCAAAAACTAAATCAAAACCCAACCAAAATTAAGAATAATTATAGAAGATTTAAAAACCTAAATAATTAGGTATAATAAAACTCTAAACTAAAGATAACATAAAGAATTATAAAATAAAGCTTATATAAGATAGTTATATGAGTACTAAAACAATATTTGTATTATAGGATTATCGACGATGGCTTGTGCAAGTCGTACCTTGAGTGGGCAAGCAGAAAGTCTAAGTAAGTTGAGATCGATACTTTACTATATTTTAGAGTACTCGAAGACTTGGGATTATACTTGATTATGTTTGTTAGATGGTTAATTATGCGTATGTTTGTGTGTACATGTGTTTAGATGTGATTATATGATTCTGGTTTGATATTCTATATTGAAATTTGTGTGATTTGAACGAAATATTTGCATACCTTAAACCGAATTTAACTAAATATATAATTTGTAAGTTTAAAATAGACTTGCATAGTAACCCAATAGGTGAAACATTTAGGGTTTTCTAGCTAAATACTAACCCTTTTGAAAAGGATAGCATTGGATAACATAATAGGTCCTTTCTTTATCCTTAGTTGAATTAAGTGACAAGAGAAGGGGTCGTGATAAGGGTGAAGTCAATGGTTCAAAGGCAGTTGCAAAAGAGCGGTATCTCCGTTATACAATCTTGGTTTTGGTTGTAAATTGTTTAAATGTGTGCTAAACTCCTCAATTCGAATTAGAGCAAGTGTAATTTCTCTAATTTCACAACAGACCGGATAACGTCGTGTAATGGCATTTGCTTGTACAAACATTATATCTAACTAATTTAGATGATAACCTTACTTGTGTTTGATGTGTAATTTTAAGTCTCTGTCCTAACTTACCGAATAGTTGGTTGTTTATATCCTTATAGATATTATTGCAGATGTTAACTAAACAGCAGTTATATAACTGCTCCAAAACTAGCAACTACTGGATTTTGGGGAATAAGGATATAAAACTGAGGATCAATTATACTTTTAAGTTTGGATTTTATTTTTAAAGCTTTTAGTATCAATTTATGTATTACTTAAGTAGATTATGATTAAGCTACTAAATCTTGTAAACATTACTCAAATTATTTAAATCTTAGTAAGTAATTTTTCATATTTTCGTAGATAATTAACATGTTTAATTTATGAATTATTTACTTCAAAATGGGTTAGTCGTGGACACCTTATGTAAATAAGATTTAAGATAGTCGCTGTAATGTCGGTTTCTATCATAGAATAGTTTGCACAGTGAGACTGTAAATTATAAGGAGCATATTAGAGCGTAATTCTAGTGAACTTGCTTTGAAGTATAATAATTAAAACAAGTAGACATTATAGGGAGCATATTAAGAATAGGTAGTAAAGTATTGAACTATAAATTATAAAGTAGTGACTATAATACTAAACTGAGTTAAACATTAATTGAACTTAAATTTAGTTATGGGATTGCATGGAGAAATGAACATTTAGTTGAAGTGATCCAAGTAAAAAGGCAGGGATTATCTGATCTAATACAAAGTTGAGATGTGAAGAATATTGTTAGAAATGGTTAGTTAGGACATGTTAAAACTATGAATGGGATTATTGAGAAGTTTGTTGATGGGATGTGTTGTGAACCGTGACCAAGAACAGATAAGGTCGATCGTTAGATGGGCCCAAGTTTACAGAAAACTTAAAAAGGGGTAATGGGGAAAGTGTGAAAAAGACAAAAATGATGAATGAAACAGTAAGCAAACTCATGAATAGCTCCAGAGGATATGATGCACCAATGGAACTTCCGAGGACTCACAACATAATTTGATATGACGCACGAATTAGTTCTGTGAGGTTACTCTTCACCTAATCTTACTTAAGGGAAATGGTAAGAGTGATGCCGAGAGTAAACAAACAATATTTACGTAAAGAAGAGGAAGATACTCAAAGTGTATATTAATGATCTGATGCTTTAAGCTACAAGTACAAGAATATTTATACCCATAAATTAGAGCAACTTATCTAAAAAGGAAATGACAAAAATGATATTTTCTAAGTATAAACACCTAATTTTTTCCCTTTTTATTTGTTTTTTATTTTTTTTATTTTTCTTTCTTTTCTCTTTAAGCCCTAAATCAGAAAAAACACAAAAAATTAAGAAATTTAGAAAAAATAAGGATCATGGAAAAATACAAAAATTTTCAAAAATAGGCAAAAGCACAAAAAATAATAAAATTTCAGAAAGAAACCTTAAAAAGATAAAAAGTTAGAAAATGAAGTTTAAAAATTTAGAAATTTGAAAAATTACAAAAAAAAAAAAATAGAAAATTTAAAATCAAGTAAAAGATTTTAGAAAATAGCTTATTATTAGGATAGATTTTTTAATTTTGGTTTAGAAGTTAGGTCATTGAACTTGGACCGTTGAACTTAGGTTTGGATTTAAATTTAGCCCAAGCTGATCGAGTTCATATGTGCAATCAAATTGTACATATGGACAAAGTACAGGCCAATGGTCTAATGGTTAAGCATATGGACTGGATATAGGGTTTGAGTGTGAGGTCTTGAGTTCAAATCTCGACAAAGGAAGGGAGGTTTTTTTTTCTTATTTTTTGGCTAGTATACTGCCACGTATTAGGAACTGGTTACGCCACTTATCCTGATACATGATATCATTGGATTGGACGACCTTGCTAACATGGTGCTACATGGCATGCCATGTCAGCTACCACTGTCACGTGATGACATGTGGTAGGTCGAGGTTTGTTGAGTTGGCTGATGTGGTGCCACGTCAGCACTTTACCTCAGTTTTTCTTCATTTTCTCCTAATTTTCCTCCTTCTTCCTTCTCAACAATAGCCAACTCCCTCCACTTTAGCTTCAATTTCTACACAAATTCCATACATAGACACATAGTTTCTTGTATCAATTTTGCACTAGACATGGCATGCTTCGAATTGGTGTTAAGAACAAGTCCGGATTTAGTCAAAAGCATATTCAAATCGGCTTTCAAAAATAAAAAAAAAATTAGGTTTTCGAGCATTTTTCTTTAAATCCGATTCTAACTTTCCTTTGTTTTTGGGATCGATTCGAGTATAAAATGGTGTTGAGGGAGCTCACACAATCACACACAACCATTCACGAGCAACTCCTAATCTCTCTCTCTCTCTCTTGCGGTTGTTTTCTCTCTCTAACCCGCACTATCTCTCTTTGGTTCTCTCTCTCTACTCCAACCCAAGCCTAACCACCACTACGGCCAAACTCCCCTTAGCTCAGGCACTCCAACTCGACCATTCTCAACCATCGCCGTAACCCTTAGCAGCTACCTTAAGCCACCCTCCATCAAACCTTAACTGTCACCCCTCTTTCTCCTCAAACCACCATCCTCAGCCACCTATGGCCAACTTCCGAAAACTATCCAAATAACTCCAAAACACCAAGGTACTAAACTTATCCCCTATTTCCAATCCAATACTCACAAAAAAAAAAAAAAAGAATCGTCATCTACTTGTTTTGGTGGTTGAAACAAGCCGAATTGAGCCTCGCTACTGGTGATCCATATGACCCGACCCGGATTTGAGATCCACTTCGGCCCGAACTGACCTGTGTCCCATCCAACATTCGGTCTAATCCTTTTTTTCTTATGTACACATTTATGTACATGTAAATGTAATCAACACCAAAAAAAAAAAAAAAAAGAAAAAGAGGAAAAAGAAAGAAAAGAAAAAAAAAAGAAAAGATAACTTTATTCTTTTTGTTACTAGTTTAAATAAAAATAAATAAGCCATAATAAATAATAAATAAATTAAGTGACAAAAAAAAGGGGATAAATAAATAAAAAATAAAAATAAATAAAATAAGATTAATCACTTAGAAAAATTGATTTTCTAAAAGTAAATGAAAATAAATAGATCTCTTTCCAAATTAGGACTATTTTAGAGTTTTCAAAAATAAAAAATTGATTAGGGTGTTTTAGAAATTTTCTTAAACAAATCAAAACTGAGTAAAATGTAAACTCGATTATTTTCAAATTAAAACAAAACGAATTCCTAAAGTTTTACAAAAAAGAACTACGTACGTTTGATCCCGAATAGCAGGTACGTAGACACTTATGGAGCGATGATAAAAATGAAAAAACCTAATTTTCCTTTTTCTTTAGTTTAGATTATTTCATTTGTCTAATTAGAATAGTTAAATTGAGTTCTATCTTATAAAATAAAAAAGGTGATTTTTAAAGATTAAAGTTAATTTTGGAAAGTTGATGGTACCCGTAAGGGTTTAAAATTTCTAACCCCTAAATCCAGATTCTCTAGTTTTTAAAAAACTGTTTAATAACTCGGTTTTTAAAAAATTGTTTTGATAGGTCGGTAGCTGAGTTATAACTAATCCACCTAATTGGTTATAATTTAAATCCTTTTTCTCGACTCTGGTCAGGTGACAACTCCAAATCTTTTCAAGTTGAAAAAAAATGGTCTTTTTTAAATGCTAGTCGAGGGCTAGTATTAAATAGGTAAGGGTTTAATACTAGTTGATTTAGAGAAGACCTAATTTTATAAAAAGAATCAAGAGGGTGAAAAACCTAGGCTCGACACTAACAAAGTAATGTATAAGTTATAAAAGGGTAAAAATGGATATACAAAAAAAACAATTATTGGTGTAATGGATTCTGCACATGATACCGTATACGTGGTAATGCTACATTGGCGAGGTTATTAGAAGATGCAGGCAAAAAGTATGAACAGATGGCTTATTTGAGCAGGGATGGCTTAGTCTGTCCGAAGTCTCTTTTTCTTAGCTTCTCGGTAAGGAAGATGCCGAGTAATTGGTTGGCTTGAGCACTAGTGAGTAATCTTCAACTTGACACATTGTAGAAAGATAGGCAATCATACAACTTGACAATACTCGGCTTCGGCAGGGAAGTACTTGGGCTTGGCAAGGGTTAGTTGGAACAGAAGGATTCGTCGTGCCAGTCCCTCTAGTCTTCGGGCTCGACTGCAGGTTAGAGGTCTAGTAGCCTGATTTCCATAATTCCCTTTGGGTTGTTTTGGATTTGGGATCAAATCTGAATGGTGTTCGCTCAGTTCTTCGTCTGGGTGATACAAACTGAGGTTGGCAATGTTGAAGGCGCTAGAAACCCTATAGTCCTTGGGCAATTCTAATCTGTAGGCATTATCATTGATCTTTTGGAAGATTTTGAAGGGTCCTTCTACTCTTGCAAATAATTTATTCCTCATCTTATTCGGGAATCGTTTCTTATTGAGGTGTAACCACACCAAGTCTCTCGACTAAAATTGTTTAGTTGTTCTACCTTTGGTCTTTTCTCATGTTCTTCTAGTAGCTTGATCGATATGTCGAGTGACCTTGTCATAGATGTGCTGAAGGGATTGTGATCTGGCCGATGTGTTAGGGTCCTCTTGCGCGAGTACTGATACAAGGGTGTGGTCGAGGGGAACTCGGGATTGAATCCATAAACCACCTCGAAGGGAGTCTACTTAGTGGTGTTATGTACTATTTGGTTGTAGGCGAACTCGACCATTGGTAAGCAGATGTTCCAATCAACTAAGTTCTTGCCTACTACAACTTAGAGTAGTGACCTTAAAGCACGATTAACCACCTTTTTTAGTTGTTAGTGTGGGGGTGACATGAGGTATTGAAGAGTAATTTGGTTCCCAATTGACGCCATAAGGTTCTTTAGAAATGGCTTAAGAACCTTAGGTCTTTGTTGGAGATTACACTTCTTGACACAATATGTATCTGCATAATCTCCTGCAAGAAGAGAGAAACAATAGTCAAAGTGTCGTTAGTTTTTATGTAAGGCACGAAGTGTACCATCTTACTGAACCTATCCACAACGACTATTACAGAATCTTTACTTCAGATTGTTCGCGATATCTCGAGAGCAAAGTCCATGCTTAATTTAGTCAACGACCTTGTGGAGATAGGTAAGGGCATTGCTCTCCCTTGTTCGGCTCGACACATGGCCTTCCTGCATACGATACAACTTTTGACAACTTGATGCACATCTCTTCTCATTCTCATTCAAAAGAATTAGCCATTCAATAATTCATAGGTCCTCCTTT
The DNA here is from genome assembly GCA_024138015.1 of Lumnitzera littorea. Classification (NCBI taxonomy): domain Eukaryota; kingdom Viridiplantae; phylum Streptophyta; class Magnoliopsida; order Myrtales; family Combretaceae; genus Lumnitzera; species Lumnitzera littorea. The sequence continues at coordinate 1,263,024 of JAMXBB010000012.1, read as the reverse complement.
TTAAAAAATGTCCGGAGAGTCCTCTACTATGGGTTTTCCTGATCAGCAACTCCTTTAAGGCACAACTCTTACATTAACCTTTCTGCTCTATTTGGTACTCAGCAAAGTTTGGTGACTTGCTTGTCCGAATCGATTAGTCGGCATCCTCACCACTATTCGGCTCCTTCTTTGCCTCTCTACCCACTGGGCAATCTTAACAGCTTCATCTATTATGTCAAATTATTGGAGCTCTACAATATCTTAAATGTCTCCTCTTAACCCAGTAACAAGTCTTAATACAGTTCGAGCTGGTGGTTCCTCTATCTTACAACAGATCATAAGCATTTAAAACTCTCGAACATACTTGTCAATAGTTCGACCTCCTTGTCTCAGCTCTTGAAGCCAAGTAAAAGTATCTTGAAGGTAAGTTTCCAGTACGAATTTATTTCTAAGTATTCTTTTCATCTCAGGCCAAGTATTAATCTTTTGGTAGCCCTCTCGTCTTCTCATCATCTGAAAATTCTTTTACCATATGGTAGTATATCCGGAGAACTCAACAGTAGTAGTTCTCACTTTCTTGTAGTCCTCGTATTGATAGCAATCAAACACATGCTCCACTTTTTCTTCTCACTCCAAATACTCATTAGCATTCTTAAATCCATTAAAACTCAGAATCTAAAGCTTCACATGGTTAGATACTCTGGGGATTCGTACACATTTTTCTTCAAAATACTCCTCTTCTTCCTCTTCATCAAGCTCTCTTAAGTCTATCCCTCACCTTACTCGTTTGCCAATTCCTCCACCTCGGACGAGTCGAGTTAGGTTCTAACCTCGAACAAGTTGACCAACTTATGGAGTGTTTTGCGTGGCCTCAATAGGTCGACAAGACAATTCATGAATAGCTTAGGTCAGATCTACTAAGAGGTTAGCTATCTCATCAAGTCTCTCGTTAGTGCTTCTGAGAGTTCTCTGAAACTGTCGTCCACAGTGGACAACTCCACTGTCATTACTAGTACCAACATTCATACTTGGGTCTGTCATTTTTTCTCACAGATTCAAAGCTCAAACAAACACTTTAGAAAATTAACAGCTAACAATACAACAATTAAATGAACATAATAACTTGCTCTGTTTTACATACGTAAAACAAAATATAACAGAACTTTAAGAAGAACCAACTATAGCTTACACAAAACCTTCACTTTAATACTAAGATTTTGTGAACCATGACCAAGAACATACAAGGCTGGTTGTTAGATGGGTCCAAGCTTGTAGAAAGCTTGAAAAGGGGTAGTAGGAAAAGTATGAAAAGGACAAAAATGAAGAATGAAACAATGAGCAAACTCATGAATAGGTCCGGAGGATATGATGTACCAATGGAACTTCCGAAGACTCATAGTACAATTCGATATGATGTACAAATTGGTCCAGTAAGGTTACTCATCACTTAACCTTACTTAAGGGAAAGGATAAGAGTGATGTCGAGAGTAAACAAATAGTGTTTACGCAAGGAAGAAGATACTTAAAGTGTATATTAACGATTTAATATTTTACAGCAATAAGTATAAGGGTATTTATACCCATAAGTTAGGGCAACTTGCCTAAAAAGGAAAAGACAAAAAGGGCATTTCCTAAGAAAGTAATGTATAAGATACAAAAGGGTAAAAATGAATATATAAGAAAAATAATCATTGGTGTAACGGATTCTGCACATGATACTGTATACGTGGCGATGCTACATTAGCGAAGTCATTAGAAGATGTGAGCAAAAAGTACGGACAGATGGCTTATCTGAGCAGGGATGGCTTATTCAGTCCGGAGTCTCTCTTTCTCGGCTTTTTGATAAGGAAGATGCCGAGTAATTAGTTAACTTGGGCGTTAGTGAGTAATCTTTAATTTGGTACACTACAGAAAGATGGGTAGTTATATGGCTCAGCCCCAAAAGTACTCAGCCTTGGAAGGGGTCGGTTGGAATAGAAGGATTTATCGTGCCAGTCCCTCTAGTCCTCGGGCTCGACTACGGGTCAAAGGTCTGGTAGCTTAATTCCCATCAAGTTGTGTTGTAATTGATGAGATACATAGATGATAATAGAGATTTATTTGAGTCTTTCAATACAATAGAGATACTATGATATGCGGTATATTACCCTTAGAGCATTATTGATTGATTTCTATATTTCTTGGATCAATTGGAGTAGATTATATATAGAATGAGAATGCGGTACAAAAGATTATAGTTGATAATAATATTGAGGAGTTTGATAATGATAATGCGAAATACCCTAGTTAGATTAATAATTTAATTAAATCATAAAATCCTTTAAGCTAATATCGTTAGAAATTGCTTCTTAATAGTTAATTACTTGATACTCGATTTAATAAACTTCAAGTAATTCTAGTTTTAATTTAAAGGGTACCTTTTTAGTTTAGAAGTCTAAATTAAGGTTCTGATTTAATTATTTTAAAATCTTTATTTCACATATACATTAAGTATATTAAATTTTATTTTATGTGTAACGTATAAGGATTTTATTAGTACCACACATTGCGATATTAGATATATATATATATATATATGAGTTATTTTCCTAGTCCTAGTATTATATATACATTACAATAGTTTATATATGACCTATTTTCCTAAATACTATATATTCTTATTTTAATTAATTTTTTATTTTTTTTTTCAAATATAAATCCATCCTACATCCTAGAAAGTTCCAGAATGATCTATAAACCCTATCCTAAATCCTATTTTGTTTTTTTTTTCTTTCCAGCCGCACATGTTTTTCTCTTCTCTTAGCTCACTCACTCTCTCTCTTTCGGCATATTCATTTGCTCTCACTAAGTTCTCTTTCTCGCCTAAATTGAAATCTCACCTCCTTCATTTTCTTTTCCTTGTCTAAAATTCACCATCCCTATCCCTTTCCAATTCTCTACACCCCGTACAAATCTCTCTCTCACCTCATCATTCTGATTTCTCATCTTCTCATCCCTCATTAAAGGCCAACCATACTCCTTGATTTCATCTATCTAGCTATCATCCCTTTCTCTTAATATTTTCTTCCCAACCTAAATCTCTGACTCTCAGCCCTACCCTCACTCTCTCAATTTCTCGCCCCAATGCCAGAAGCCTATCAGCAAACCCCGATTCATTTCATTACAGTATTAGCTCGTCCGAATTCAACTTGGTTTCTCACTTTCCGTTGGGTTGGTTTATTCCTGTTTTCTACGCATTCCGAGTTAATCTGATAAATGTTATTAATTAATTATTTGAGTATATTATTTTACGAAATATAATTTTTGTATTGTTGTTTATGATAGGTTCTCGTTCGTCATCATTTTGTACCCATCAGGTATTTCCATCTTAGTTTTATTTCGCAAATCATTCTAATTTCTTATTTGGTATCGTATACATAGAGTATTATTTTTTATTTGTTATTTTCCATTATTAGTATGGAAATAAATATTTGTTAGTATTCGATTTCTGCTAAGAAGTTATTTAATTATCATGTTATATCATATTATTTTATATAAAAGCTACCGTTAAATGTTTTATCGTATTTCGGAGTAATGGTTATATATATATATGTTAGGGCCAAATTTTTGTTTTCTATTGTATTTAAGTTGGGTCACTATTTTCTGTTTAATTATAGAGTTATGTTAATAATCATATTTTATACGTAAGTTCCTAGTATCAATTTAGTATATGAAGATACTATTTTATTATTAATATGCCTTATTATTAATATTGATGGCATTACAATTTAAGTATTTTTATTATGATAGTATTATGATTATATATTATATTATGTCATGTATTTAGTATGTCCGTTTTATATATCAATTATTGTTATGTCCTTCCTAACAAAATTCTACGAATCATAATATTATCTGATTAAATACGTATTATTTTATTACCATATCGATTCATTAATATATATATATATATATATATTTAATACCCTAATCAAGTGCCACTTTATATTAATATATATACATATAAAACGTACTTTACGATTTATAATGAATAAATAATCTTATATAGTTATATGAACTTTTTACTTAATCGTATTACGTTCTATTTCTATTCCGACTAATTATTTGATTCGACTATTTTCTTTCGGGACCTTGATTGGATAAATTATAGGTTCTTATATAACTTCTAAGTAGAACTTAATCGTAGGGTGCTTAAAAGTTAATATGATTGCTTGTTTTTCATTTAGATTCGTGATGGTGGTTGATTGTCTTTGTTAAGGTTTGAGCTTTTGTTTCGGGTTGTGAGATTAGAGTTTTGTTTTCATCTGTGAAGCGATTGGTGCTTACTTGTATAATTGTGCGTGTTAGGACTTAGAATATAATCAAATTAATATATATATATATATACGGCTTAAATGACCTTGACTATTGGTTACTTGACCACTCGCTTTAAGGGCCCACAGTAGTAGATTAGGTGTTAGCCTAATGTAAGATAATCAAATTGTTGTTCTTTATTATTTTGTTATATCTGCATTTTATGCATGTAAATGATCAAGCTTAGAATTCGTATGTGTTTTGTGCACTCGTATTGGGCTTTGGCTTATTCCTTTTCTTTTTCAAGTACTGGATCAAAGGATTATTTTATTTATGAGGAGACTTTCATTAATGACATCCAGGAGGAGGAGCGTGTCGAGTATCTTTATTATTATGATGATTAGGATAGAGTTGGTTTCTATTTTGTTAGAGGATTATGTTACGTTGAGAGTCTTGTTTTTTTGAAGAGATGGACTCCTTTTCTTTGATATTTGAGGATTTTAGTTACCTTGACCTATCTTATGTTTTTTGTTATGAGTTAGTACACTTCTAAACTTTGTTGGATATTTTAGGTTTTTATGAGGTTATGAGTTGATGTGGTTACCCACTCTTTTGTGGTTTATATGAAATATTTGTGGTATGATTATATATTGCTTATTGATTTGTGGACATAGAAGCCTTAACATATCCCGGGCTAATTGGGATATGTGATAGGTTGTAATGCCTATTTAAGGTCATGGGGCGTTACAACTTTAGGTAGTATCAGAGTTAAAGGTCAGGGAATCCTAGAAGAGTTAAGAATGGACTTAAGTTCTAGATAAGTGTGAATTGTAGTAAACTAAGGATTGATTTATCAAGTTAAAGTTTGTGAATTTTGTACTAAAGTTGGTTTGTGATTACTAAAGATTCCTGTACTGTTAGCAAATGTCATTCTGGTTGTCTTTTACTAAGATTCTTAGTAGTTTACCCTTCTTTAACTAATTTCCTTATGTTATCTCTTGTTTCCTGTTTACTTCTTGTAGTATGCCTCCTAGACGTATTCTTCTTCCTCTAAGGGACAGGATACCTCGGATGATGCTTACCATCCTATGCCGCCGCGTCCAAGAGGTGTTGGGGTTCAGATTTGCTTAGGTTCTCAAAGAGATACTGGAGATCAAAGGGATCAGCCTAAGCAAACTCAGGCTCCTAATACCATTATTATGTTGCGTGAGACCATGAATTATCTTATTTAGGTGTTAGCTCAGCAGACTGCTCTTAGCGAGAGAGTCATCATCTTAGATAAATTTGCTCAACAGGTCAAGGGGTGAGGACTTTCTAGCTATTGATGGATGGATGGAGGATTTGGAGAGCAACTTTGTTGCCTTCCATGTACTTGATGGTAGAAAGGTTAACTATGCTACTTATAAACTTAAGGGTGCTATTGTTACTTAGTGGGCCAATGAGCCCAGGAAGATTGAGGGGTCACTTAGTTAACCAAAATTTAAGAATTTGTTTTATGCTAAGTTTTTCCTTACCTGTATGAGGGACCATTTACAGGATGCTTATTTCAGCTGTTAGGAAGGCCATAAATCAATTGAGGAGTATGAGGCCAAGATGATCTGTTTGTTTAAGTTTTTGCCACCAGCTATGAGAGCAGACGATGGGACTAGAGCCCGTAGGTTCTTGGATGGATTGGAGCCAGAGTTGCAGTTGATGCCTTCCAGCTAGATACTTATGTAGAGAATGTGATGAAAGCGAAGCATATGGAAAGGAATTTGAAGAAAAAGAAGGATAACCTAACAGCTTGATCAAGTTTTATGACTGGGAAAAGGCCAGCTTCTAGAGATATGGTTCAAAGAAGTGGGAAGAAGTCTCAGATGATGATTAGATCGATGAGTCAGACACTCCTTCATGTTCAGATTAGAGCCCCGCCCCCAACTCCTATAGCATAAATACGTTCAGTTGTTAAGTGTCCCAAGTGTTATGAACCACATGAGATTAGATCTTGTAAATAGCCAAAGGGTGCTTGCTTTTCATGTAGGAAGACTAGTCACTTCAGTAGAGATTGCACTAATAAGTTTGTACCACTCTCCTTCTGTCATATCTGCACTCAGAGGGGATACCTTGTTGTGGATTGTACTGAGAGGCCTATAGGGGGTTAGGCTAGAATCGGACAACAGACTACAAGACCTCTAGCTAGAGCTCAGACTGGGCGACAGTAGACCAAAGGACCAAGACAAAGGGCCCTAACAAGAATGTTTGCACGTCATCATTGGCGTCAGGATCTACCTGATGAGGACAACGCTGTAGGTATACTATTGGTCTACTCCTGCAGTGCTTATATGTTGTTTGATACTGGTGCCATAGATTCTTGTATTTTTGAAATGTTTATGCATGCATGTGGTTTGATTCCTGAGTCTTTGGTTGGGTCTTTGAATGTCTGTATACCTTTGGGAGTTAGGAAAGCCTTAGAGAGGATCTGTAGAGGAGTCAGTGTAGAGACCGAGGGTAAAGTTTTGCCATCAGATTTTCTGGTTTTGAATGAATATGTGTGAATTTGATGTGATTTTAGGTATAGATTAGCTGGTTAGATACCAAGTTATCATAGATTGTTGTAGTATGATGGTACACTTCGCACTAGATGATGTGAGTGAGTTTAGTTTTAAACTGGATGCTGAAAGGCCAGTTAAGTTGCTTACCTATGAATTGTGGGAAAATAAGAGGATTGCAGTTTTGTCTTTGGGAAGTAAGGAACCTTGGAAGTTGGAGCATACCCTTTTGGTAAACGAGTTTACTGAAGTATTTCCTAATGAGTTACCAAGGTTGCCACTTAAGAGGGAGATTGAGTTCGGCATTGACTTAGTGCCTAAGACCGTTCCGATCTCAAAGCAAGGATATAGGATGGCTTCAGTTGAGTTGGTAGAGTTGAAGAAGCAATTATAGGATTTATAGGAAAAAGGGTTTATTAGACATAGTACTTCTCCTTAGGGAGCTCCGGTTTTGTTCATTAAGAAGAAGGATGGCAGTATGAGACTTTGTATTGATTATCGAGATTTAAATTGAGTTACTATTAAGAATAAGTATCCCTTCCCTATGATTGATGATTTATTTGATCAGTTACAAGGAGCTTAGTTATTTTCTAAGATCAATGTGAGGTTAGGTTACCATCAGTTGAGGGTAAGAGAGGAGGACATCCAATAGACCGCCTTTAGGATGAGATATGGATACTTTAAGTTTCTTGTGATGCCCTTTAAGCTGACTAATGCCCCGGTAGCCTTTATGGATTTGATGAAATGGGTCTTTAAAGACTTTTTGGACAGATTCATTATTGTGTTTATAGATGATATATTGATTTATTCTAAAAGCAAGGAAGAGCATGAAGACTGCCTGAGGTTGGTTTAGAGTGGGTTGAAGGAAGAACAGCCGTTTGCAAAGTTCTCCAAGTGTGAGTTTTAGCTTGAATGTGTAGTGTTTTTAGGTCATGTTGTGGATAAGAATGGAATATCTGTAAATCTAGCAAAGGTACAGGCAATGGTAGATTGGTAGAGATCGAAGTTAGTAATTGAGATCAAAAGCTTTTTAGGTTTGGTGGGGCAGTTCACCATCTTTAACGATGCTTCGGGTCAAGGCTTAGGTTGTGTGTTAATGCAGGATAGAAAGGTGATTGCTTATGCTTCTAGGCAGCTAAAACCTTATGAGAAGAACTACCCAACTCATGATTTAGAGTTAGTGGCAATTGTTTTGGCTTTGAAGTTGTGGAGACATTATTTGTATGGTAAAAAATGTAAAATATTTACGAACCATAAGAGCTTGAAGTATATCTTTACTCAAAAAGAGTTAAACATGAGATAATATAGGTGGTTGGAGTTGATCAAAGACTATGATGTGGATATTTAGTACCACCCTGGAAAAGCAAATGTAGTGGCAAATGAACTTAGCTGGAAGAAGCAGGGCAACATTGCCACCTTGATGATTATTCAGAAGAAATTACTGAAGGATTTGCACAATGTTGAAAGTTTCCAGACCCCATAATTTTCAAGTAGCTCCAATCTATAAGCATTATCGTCGATCTTCTAGAGGATTCAGAAGAGGTCTTCAGCTTGGGCAAACAACTTGTTCTTTCTTCTGTTTGGGAACCTCTCTTTGCTCAAGTGTAACCACACACTAGGTCTCCAAGTTGAAACTGCTTCAACATCTGTCCCTTGGCCTTTTCTTGTATTTTCTTAGCAACTTGATCAATTTGCCAAGTGACTTTGTCATAAATGTATTGCAGGGATTGTGCTTAGGCTCTTGTATCAGGGTCTTCTTACTTAGATATGGGCATAGGGGTATGATTAAGGAGAAGCTTGGGATTAAAACCATAGACAACTTCGAAGGGGATTTACTTGGTGGTGTCATGCACTATTCTGTTGTAAGCAAATTCTACCACGAGAAAATTGACCTCCTAATCAGCTAAGTTCTTACTTACTGCAGCTTGGAGCAATGATTCTAAAGTACGATTGACTACCTCTGTTTGGCAATTAGTTTAGGGGTGACAAGAGGTTCTGTATAGTAGTTTAGTCCCTATCTGACACTACAGAGTTCTCTAGAAATGATTGAGGAACTTTAGATCTCTATTTGAGACAACACTTCTCAGCACGTCGTGTATCCGAACAATTTTTTGCAAAAAGAGAGAAGCAATAGCTGAAGCATCGTTAATCTTAGAGCAAGGCACAAAGTGTGCCATCTTGTTGAAACTATTCAAGATAACCATTATGGAATCTTTGCCTTGAGCAATTCTTGGTAATTTGATGTGCTTAAGAGCCTAGTTATCATTAGGTCTTATCGTAGAAAATCGAGTGAGTCCTCTGAGATATCAAAGAAAGGAAAATGGAATCGAGTTTAGTGAATTTATGAGCTTTCCATGAGGCTGTAATACATCAAATGAACACTACACAACCTAATCTCTACTATGATATTACGCACAAAATATTAATTAAGATTACTCACCACAATCCTTACTAAAGGAATCAATAAGAGCAGGATAGGAGAGCTTTCACAAGGAAATACTCAAAGGGTTTTTCATTCATGTCATAAATGTGTTATCTTTAAAACCGTACAACATGAGCTATTTATACATAGTGGTAATTATGTAAATAAAATAAAGTAAAGGATGCCCTAGTAGTAATCCAATAAATATAAAGTAAAATATACAAGTAATCTAGTAAAGAAAACATAAGTAATCCTAAAGCCCAACATCACCCCTTCCTTGAAAAAAAGTTTCAACTTGAAACTTAGCATTCGTTGACTCCAAAATCCACCTAAGTCAAATACCAACTTGCAAAAACCAAATAGAGTAATATAGAGATAGCTTGGGTCCATGGTCAATGTTGGCATCATCTTCGGTTCCTTCCACTTGTCATGGGTACAGTAAACCAAACTCCTTACTGAAGCCCCTTCTTTCCACTCATCATGTTTTCGATCAATTATGTTCAAGTAACTCCAACAACCATTAATCATAGGAAACAACACAATTTCTGGCTCAAATATCAAGCTAGGAGTTCGGGGTACTTAAACATATAAGGCGTCAACCCATTCCTCAACCTCATCCACTTCCATCTCTACAAATCTTTCATTACCCAACTCTTCCTCTCTCCATTGATATAGTTTTAGCACTTCCAACATAAGATTTCTAAGTAAGAGTAGAATACAATGTTAGTAAGAATATCCATCACGATTCACAACTACCACAATAAATATCAACAAGTAATCTATAAGATTTTATGGGTACAAGATTACTACGGCTCTTAGTAATCCTAGATAATCCCATCAATGGGTCAAGGCGAAGAAGTCCAATAGGTGGGAGATAGATATAGTAATACTTGGTATCATCCTTAGTAACATGGATGGTCGGTAATAGAATCACATCAGGAATATAGGCAACAAGTTGTGATTTAACCTAGTCTTCTTAAGATGTTTTAAAAGGAATTCCAGTTCTTTACCTTTGAGGGAAAATCTTGACAGCTCTTAAACCTTCTTCAATTCTTGCTTGGGAGTTACAAGGCATCACAAATCGTCTTTTCTCATAGAAGGAGTAAGCATGTTTTGATGTGTGATAGCGCATATCGCGATGTGATTTCCATGAATTTCCCAAACACATATAACAATCATTAATATTATCTACATCATATAGAACCTCATCTTGAAAGCTATTAGAAGAGAAGGCTACCTTTGCTTGCTTGGTAATTTGAATCACCTTATTGTTATAAGAAAATTCATGGGGACTTGAGTGATCAATAGTTGCATAGCTAAATCTCCCAACTACGACTTCAGAGATAAAGCTTACGGGATAATCACTAGCCTAAATTAATATGACATTCTCTTGAAGTCTTCCATCAAAGTAAAATTTCTACAACACCATATTATAAAATTGGATTATTAACCAATAAGTTTACTTTGCACTCTATATAAAGCTCGATAAGATGAGTAGCTCGGACATAAGTAAAAACTCACGTTTAGCACATTAAACAATTGCTTGGTAATTCAATTACAGTATCTCAACAATGGTGCTAAAGTGGATAGTGTTCTCAACACTTTGATCTAAGATAGCTCGACACACAACAAATGTTTTCTTTGACAGAAGTGGAACAACACTTGTCAGTCACTCGGCAATCCCATTAAATTTTGTGATTTTAGAGAGATAAGACAGCACAAAACATAAGTTCACAATACTTAAATAAGTTCAATAGCTATCAAATAGGGCAATATGGCTATCGTTCAATAGCTTGGCAAAAGTTCATTGAGCTTAACACTTTGAATTGCAGTAGTTTGGAGGTGCACTACGACTATCCTCTTGTACAGTGGAGCACTTCACAATAATACACACCGCATTCTGCTCCACTCAAACAAAGCAGCTCGGTAACTTAATTACACTACTGACCAATTAGCTCCAATTATACAATAGTAGCTTGGCCCCACAACACGCAACAGCACTTCACAATAGTAGCTCGACTCCACAACATGCAACAACACTTCACAATAGTAGCGTAGATTGCACTTCTTTGCAGTTCCAAACAGATACACATAATTTTCACAATTTAGAACTTAGTTTCCCCGCTTAGTAATTGAAGGTTGAACTAAGAATAGCTTAGATCACTACTGAGAGCTCGACCTCCCCCTGTACAATAGCCCAGATACATAGTTCCACAACTTGTTAGTAGTTTATAGGAGCTTGACACTTTAGCTCCAGCTCGGCAATTGTGAAAAGGAATACAGTACAGATACTACGAACACAACTATAGATTCATGTTCGACACCAATACTTCTTTATACTGCTTTAGCTACTTCATTCTCTTAACTACAACCATGAACTTTAGCAGTTTTCAAAGAAGAATAGAGCAACACTGCCACAACACCATTGTCCTATGTTCAATTCATCCATGTACATGCACTGCACAAAGTTACAACTCTAAACTAATTCATTGCCATAATTACACACTAATAGCACACCTACTCAACTTTGGTGACCACCACTAGACCCAAATTACATAATTGAACATTATTCACAACCACCTAAAGTTAGTTACATCACAGTATTATCCATACACAATAGCATTGATCATCGCCCACGATACAAGATGGTAGCACCACCTTTGTTTGTTCAATTGTTCTTCCGTACACAATTGGTAACACAACTGCTTACGACTCGAGTAACACTGCACTAAGACCTATGAATTGAACAACACTTTCTTGGCTCACTCATAATGTACTCAGTTAAGTTTGATAGACACAGATTTCATGTATTAATGGTTACTATTGCAATTTTCTTAAGCACTTAACACTACACTAGACTTGAGTACAACAAAACCTTCCTACTATTCCCACTTGTTAGATATTGAAGAACCATTGCTAATACAAGCTTCGGCAGTCATTACAAGTGGACCCATAATCTTAGAATTGCATAACTTATGGTCTTTTACAGCTCTAAATACCACTTATTACAGCTGTACGAACCTTAAACAAGTGCCTTTGGTCCATAATTAAACACCCAATTTGAAAACCAAAGTGCCTATTGCACAATTCAAGCACTATTGCAATTTTCCTTAGCCACTAATTTTGTAAGTTCAAACCCTAACGAGTACCTTCGCTAAGTTCTAAGAGCAGTCCCTAAGGTTGCTGTATTGTCATCCACCATTAAACCTAAATGACCAAACCTCTTCCTAAATGGGTATTGAGAAATCCCCTTATGAGACCTACGTATTGGGGTTTTTGGTTCAACGTACAAAGTTCTCTTCACCACGTGTAAGCTGATTTTACAAAATGGATGAGATTTAATCATAGGTAATCCCAAAATCCAAATATTAAGTTGCAAAAAGTATAGTTTTCTTGGAAATTCAATAGTGAACTAGGAAATTAAACTCTTCCCATCGTCATACCTCCACTTTGATACCAAAATTATATAATGTGTGTATGAGCTTAGTTATCACTAGGTCTTATCAAAGAAAATCGAGTGAGTCCTCCAAGATATCGAAGAAAGGAAAATGGGATCAGGTTTAGTGAATTTGTAAGCTATCCATGAGGATATAACGCACCAAATGAACACTACACGACCTGATCTCTACTTTAATATTATGCACAAAATATTAATTAGGATTGCTAACTATAATCCTTCCTAAAGGGATTTATAAGAGCAAGATAAGAGAGCTTTCATAAAGAAATACTTATAGAGTTTTTCATTCATGTCATAAGTGTGTTATTTTTAAAACCCTACTATATGAGCTATTTATACATAGTGGTAATTACGTAAACAAAATAAAGTAAAGAATGCCCTAGTGTAATATCTCATAAATCAGCAATCCAGACATAAATATTTACGGATTAGAACAAAACTCTGCCTTTGTACTATTAGGGTCAATAGTTGATTTAGGGTATTCGAAGAAATAAATCAATTAGGTTAAAAACTTATGAGAAATATGATAACCCTAATCGAGGAATTCCTATACATTTGGAAATCCATAATATAATAAGAATATCAAGAATAGAATCAAAGTAATGAGAATTTACCTTATATAAGACCTTAAAATCGAGTTTAGGGTAATCGTACCTAAAATTAGAGCTTTAGGGAAAAGTTATTTGATTGAGCCTAAACTTTACGACTAAAATAGAAAACTTAGTTAAAGTGACTCGGTAAAATTAGATTTTGAAAATAATTACCCAAAGTTCCAATTTTACTTTTAGAAGTATGATTTCTTAATATAATACAAAATCGCTCGGAATCTAAAAAATCGAGCTCGGAATACGACGAAAACTTAAAGATAATAATATAGTATAATATACTATATGGGTATATATGTAGTTTTATGAGTATACTCGGTATATATAATAAATATACCCGTAAATTAACCTAAAATTATATAATTATATATAAAATAAGCAATAAATTAACTGGATTAAATATGAAATATATCTTAAAAATAAAAGACTTGCTGGAAACATAATTATATGAGTGTGATCACTTATTACATGTATCAAGCATATAAGATATATACACTATATTAATAAAATCATTAAATTTTAATATATTAAAATATGAGACCCCGTAACTTAGCAATTAGGACATTGGCCTCTAAATTTTAAGATGATTGTAAAAGTTAGTTGTTCAAACTCAAGATTGGCAATAGAGCCATAAAAATTAAACAAAGTGACACCATAAATTTAGATTTAGGGAAATGGAGTAGTGTAAATATATAAAGGGATAACAATAGCAACATCAACCCTTAAGTAGAAAAAAATGGATGATTCATGTTTGAGGAATCAATCGATTCTTGAATATAAATTATTTTAAGTAGTAAAGCTAATAACATGATATGGAATAATATTCAATAGCGATGTATATTCACCCAATATATTTATTATAATAAAGTACATACTCATAAATTAATAATAAAACCTTAATTATGTATATAACATACTTATATTAGTGAAATAATTAATAAGTATCCTTGACGCAAAAAGTTAGTCTACTCTTATCACATGTGCTTCAACCAACTAGTATGAATCTAGAATGATAACTTGTTTTCATCAAAATGTGACACTCAGAAGGTATAGTTATAGAGTAAGAAATGAACTCATTATTAGTAGCTCAAATACCGAGTTTCTATATAACGAAACCTTAGATATATAAGTTAATTAATTTATAAAGTTAATAATATGATATGACTTGATATTAAAAAGACATATATATTCATGGAATATAAATTATACTTAATATATATATATATATATATATGTGTGTGTGTGTACATTCATTAAAATATTTAAAGTATGTACTAAATATATTTATATATGTTAACACAATGATTTATATAAATAAAAAAAGTTGATAATTGTTAGGTGAAATTTCATCTACTCCTAGCGTATCATAGCTTAAGCCCATGCTTTAATTAGATTTTAAACTTCTTGGACCATATGTCTAACTTAGGAGAAATATACATTCATTATAATAATATATAACTAATATCATTGTGGAATTTTATATAATATTGTATGTGGGACGTGGCTAATGAAATCAAGCCTCCTTTATATGAATTACACCAACTACAAGCTGTAGATTGACACAGATATTGATGGGATTAAAGTAGATTATGTTGCTTTCTAATTACCCAACACCTGGACATCTCTTCAACAACAACTTCAGACCGACAAACTATAGACCGACTAGGAGATTGTTTAAATTCTGGCAATTAGTAAAATCCTCGAATAAAATGTATCCAGTGAAATAAGTAAAGTTCTAGAAATTATTTTTCTTGCACTGTAAGGCCATTTACCCTTTTTTTTTTTTTCAAAGACTGATAAAAATTAAAGAGAATGACTCAAGGCTAGTAACAAATAAAATGCCAACGGTGCAAAAGAGGTGGAGAAAACAACCAGATTATGTTTTCGATTCTAAAACTTCAGGTAAGTTTTATCTTATATTTAGTTTAACGTAGTAATATTGTACTTTTGTTTTAGGATGGGAATTATAATAGTTCCTTAATAAATGTACCTAATAACAAAAAAAAAATATATAAATAATAATAAAATAAATAAATAAAACTATATGGCAAACTATATTAATTGTATATATATATATATACACACAAACACGCATAAGGAAGTTGCTTATGCCATGTAAACACCAATAATTAAGTTACAGAAACATGATTGAATTTATTAGAAACTAAGGGAGGCTAAGGAGAAATCGTTGTCCAAGATGCACATAACTCATAGTATATTAATATAATTAAATTTCTAAGTATAACGTTACAAGGAAAATTGAACAATTGAGAAATTGTCATGCGTAGGATTTGTCATCTGATATTTACGAGCCTTCGTTTCTTGTATAATAGATGGAGAAAATCGGTGTGTAAAACTAAAATTGTATGATGCTTTACATTTATAGAAATTTTAGCAAGAATTATTTGATCATGTATGCCATTTATTTCGAATTTCCTAAATAAAATAGCTTAATTCACTATTCAAGATCTATTTCTAATAATATTTGATTAAGAAATATTAAGAAGGATATAATATAATTTATGTACAAATGCGATACTTCTTA
This sequence comes from Lumnitzera littorea, assembly GCA_024138015.1. Taxonomy (NCBI): domain Eukaryota; kingdom Viridiplantae; phylum Streptophyta; class Magnoliopsida; order Myrtales; family Combretaceae; genus Lumnitzera; species Lumnitzera littorea. Next base: position 1,247,195 of record JAMXBB010000012.1, on the reverse strand, counting down.
GATCCGGTTGTATAGGAGTTTTAATAGATTTTGCAATATCATAAGCTCGGGTTGTGATGTACACTTGAAGAAATAGGGTAATAGGTTATACTTTACTAAAATTAATAGGTGTCCTACAAAGTGAGTCGATGTGTGCATTAGGACTAGAAGTACCTTTTAAAATATACTTCTATAAAAAGAACCCATATTATGTATTGTCAAATTCACATGTAACCCAACGATTTGTTTTATTAAATAACTCTATATAATAAAATAAGTATTTTCTATAATATTACTGAAATATCATCATACGATAATTTTTCTGTAGCCGAAACGTGATTTAACCAATAAAGTCTACATTTTAATAAGATTAAAACAATATCATTTAATTAATAATATAACTACGTATATCTATTAATGTTATCCAATTTAATATAACCTATACAATAAAATATAATAACTAAGGTATATGTATGTACATATCTATATTAGATAAATTATAACAAGGATATGATATGAAGATTATAACATATCTTAGGTACGTAAAATGTGTACTTATGCATCCTTATTAAAATAGTATTCCTACCAATTATATAATAATATGAAAAACTAAATAAAACCTTAATATTTTCGTAAATTTAAGTCTTACGAAAACTAAATAAGAATTTTGATATATAGGATTTCCAAGTGATTAGGAGGTTGATGCTATCGACTCCTTCAAAAGAACATTTGTACAAGTAAGTGAGATCAATGCTTTACAGTATTTTGGGGTATTATTTCAAAATATTAGGAGACTTTGGAATGTATTGGCTTGTAATTGTAGTTAGCTATTTGTGCGTATGTAGCGCTTGTGGTTGGGTTTCAATTTGTTGTAATGGGAGTTGAGCTCCATGATATGATTGTTCTGTGAATATTATTATGCTTGAATTGTTTGAACTTGGTTAATCACTCTAAAAATAAACTAACTCAAACTCGGCTTAACATCTAGTTTGATATGCATCGCAACCTACTAGGAGTAATGGTTAGAATTCTCGAGCCAAACATGGACTCCTTTCGATGAGGATAACTAAAATGGTTATTTCTCCAATCTTAATTGAACTAAGTGATAGGAGAGGAGGTTGCGGTAAGGTTAAGGGCCGTGGTTTAAAGGTTGTTATGGGAGGAGGGTATTCTTTATTGTACAAGCCTTGATTTGGTTTCGATTCGTAAGTGTGCGATATCAATCTCCTCAACCCGGATTAAAGCGAGCATAATTTCTCTAATCTCATGATGGATCGGATAACATCGTGCGATGGCATTTGCTTGTATATGTATTGCATATAACCAACTTAATTGAAAACCCTTTTTGTGATATGTTGAATACGTACTTCTGTCTTCGCCCTGCTTACTAAACAAGTTATCGCTCATTCTCTTATAGTTCATTTTGCAGGTTCTGAACGGATTACAAGCACTTATCTAAAACCCAAGCTTTAACAAACTAAGACAGGAAGTGCGGTGTAAACAAGAAATGATTGGTTGTTGCCCTTAGCATTAACTTCCTAAACTTTTGAGGAAAACTATACAAGACTCCTCAAGAGATTTGGTAATTTTCAATATTATGGTTTGTATATGAAATGATAGATACTTATGAGATTTATTACCACTCTTTTATAAGGTCAAATTACAAGTTTATTTTTAACAAATTATTTCAACGGATTATTCCATAGGTTTATATCAAACAGGTATCAAATTAGACGCTTCAAAGGGATAGAGTCGAGTACGCCTGGTATGAACTAGGTTTAAGATAGTAATTGTAAGGACAGTTTCTATCTTAGGATGGCTTATACAGCGGGACTGTTATGACTTTATTTATTTATTTTTTTTGGCATAATACCTAGTGGCAATCTGGTCTGGTAAATACAAAATAAAATATATGGATAATCTAGTAAAGAAAACATAAGTAATCTTAAAGCCCAACATAATCCAAGAATAAAGTCCATGCTTAATTCAGTCTAAGGTCTCGTCGGGACAAGCAAAGGCACTGCTTTCCCTTTTTCGAATCGACATTTGGCCCTCTACTGTAGACTTCTCTAATAAGCAAATTTCTTATTGAACAGGTCGGCATACACAACTTTCCACTTCGAAATAAGTATCCATCTTCCATATGATATTCGTCCACTATCCTTCCATTGGTACAATGCCTAAAGTGTGGGTCTTTAGAATACTGCTCTCTGATACTTGTAAACCCAAACAACCTAGTGTGCAATTTGGTTAAGAGCGCCTATCTTCGTAAGAGAGCATCTACAACTAAGTTGCTCTTTCCTTATTTATACTTCATCACAAAATTTAATCTCTCAAGGAATTCAATCCACCTTGCTTACCGCTTTGACAATTTAGTTCAACTTTGGAGGTACCTCAAAGACTCATGATCGGTATAGATGATGAACTCTCTCGGCAATAGAAAATTCTGCTACACTTGGAGCACTTGGATGAGGGCCAAGAGTTCTTTGTCCTATATAGAGTAGTTCAATTGAGGTCCTTTAAACTTCTTGCTATGGTAGACAATAGCCTTCTTATACTAAGAAAATGCTTATACCAATACCTAATATGTTACATTTTAGCTCAAATATCTTGTCGAAGTCAGGTAAGGTTAGTACAGGTATGGAAGTCAATTTTTCTTTTACTTCGGCAAAACTTCTGTCATCATTGTCTCCCCATTTAATTTCAAAGTTCTTTTTCGTTAGCTAGGTTAGGGGTATGGCTTTGGTACTGAAATTCCTAATAAACCTTTTATAAAAGAATGCCAGTCCCTAGAAACTTCTTACCTCGACACAAGTGGTCGGAGTTGGCTACTTTATAATGGTTTGGATCTTCTCGTCATTCACTTGTAAGCCTCCTTTACTAACTACATAGCCTAAAAACACCATTTCCTCCTAGTAGAAATAACATTTCTTTAGATTGCCGAATAACTTTTTGGCTTGGAGACACCTAATACTGTATGGAGGTGATTACAATGACTCAGCAAGTTGGCACTGTACACTAAGATGGCATCAAAGTACACCACAACACACTTCTCAATTAGATTTCTTAGCACATGGTTTATTATTCGCATGAAAGTTCTCAAAGCATTCAATAAGCCAAATGGCATTACCATCTACTCATAGAGTCTATGCTGCATTTTGAATGTAGTTTTCTACTCATCTCTCAGCCTTATTCAATTCTGATGGTAGCTAAACTTCAGCTTGATCTTGCTAAAGATCTTAGCTCTACTCAATTCATCTTGCATGCCATCCAACCTAGGGATAGAATACTTGTATTTGATTGTGATCTTGTTTATAGCTTGGCTATTAACACGCATTCGCTAGGTATTATCCTTTTTCGGCACTAGAAGTGTCGGTGTGACATGACATGATACGGTACAGCATAAGGGCTAAGACTTTCCCTTACATAACCCTTTTCTAGTAGCTCATTGACTTGTCTTTGAAGCTTAGTAGCTTATTCGAGATTTATCTGATAAGCTAGTTTATTCAGTAAGGCAATGCCAGGTATTAAGTTAATGCAATACTTGATGCCTCTGAATGGTGGTAAACCCTCCAATAACTGCTCTGGAAATAGGTCATCATATTCACTTAACAGCTCCTTAACCTCTCGAAGCTTGGTTCTGCTCAGTACCAATGCTTTCTTTGATTCGCAAGCAAGTTTAGCTTGCAAATTGCAAACTTGACTTGGTGTTACAGGGTTCAACATAATTTTCTTCCCTTCTTTCTTAAGTACATATGTGTTCTTGTATTTATCATGGATAACTCTTTGATCATAAAGCCAAGGTCAGCTTAATAGTACATGTGAGGCACACATAGGTAGCACATCATAAAGAATTTCATTAGAATAATTCCTAATTGAGATCGGCAGCAATACTTACCATGTAACATGTACTACTCCCTTCTCATTCAGTTAGTGCAACTTGTATGGCATTAGATGTAGGATAGTTGGCAATTTCAGCTTCTTGATCAGGTTGGTGGATGCCACATTAGTGCAACTATCACTATTTACAATGAGCGCACAGAATCGATTATTCACCTTAAATGTGATATAGAATAAGTTCTTTCTTTGCTCCTCTTTGCGTGAGGATTCCATACTCATTGTACGTTGGACAACTAGGATCAATTGATCCAGGTCCTTGACAAACACATCTTCCTCTATCAGTTCATCCCCTTGAGAAGTTTCTCTCTCGGGAATAGTCTCTTCCTTAGGTTCCTTGTAGGTATTATCCATTTCGAGTTTCAAGATGTCTCTCTTGATGACCATAGTTCATCGGTTCAAACACCAAGTAGCCATATGTTCAAACCCTTAGCATTTGAAACATTCAATTTGGTTCGTCTTCCTTCCAAATCCCTATCCCTTCTCATATGTTTGGGTCGACACATCACTATCAGGTCGGCCCTTTTGTTTAGTTTGGAAATCTACCTTGCTGGTTGGCTTGGTACATGACTAAGCTTGGTAACTTCCTTAACCAGGTCGGCTTAGATGACTAGTTCAACATGCTGGAGTTTGGGTCAGCAATTTGTTTCTTCTTTGCCTCACTCGTTGGGCTATCTATATAGCCTCATCCATTATAGTGAATTGTTAGAGTTCTACAATGTCTCAAATATCACTCCTCAACCCATTAAAAAACCTAAAGACTGTTTACATGAATGGCTCCTCTACTTCACAGCAAATCATAAGCATTTGGAATTCTTGAACATACTCGTGAACAATTTGGCCTCCTTGTCTCAGCTCTTGAAGTTAAGCAAAAGTGTTTTGCAAATAGATATTCGACACAAACCTGTTTTTGAGTATCCTCTTCATCTCAGGTTAAGTATTAATCTCTCTGTATTCTTCTCGTCTTCTCATGACCTAAAAGTTCTTTCACCACATGGTAGCATATTCTGAAAACTCGACAGCAGCAGCTCTCACTTTCCTATAGTCTTCATATTAGAAATAATAAAAAATATGCTCCACCTTTTCCTCTTAATCTAAATAATCATCCGCACTTCCAGACCCATTGAAGCTTGAGATCTAAAGCTTCACATAGTTAGCAGCTTAAGGTACTCTAACTAGCTCTTCTTCTTCGTACTCTTCTTCCTCAACGTTGTCCATTTCTCCTAAATCAATTCTTCTTCTCACTCGTCTGCCTACTCTTCCACCTCGAACTTGTCAAGTGAGATTCTGACCTTTAGTAGGTCAAGTAACTTGTAGGGTGTTGTGCACTGTCTCAGTAGGTTGATAGGCTGGTGCATGAATAGCTCGGGTTAAGTCTATTAGGAGGTTGGCTACTTCATCAAGCTTCTCATTCGTAGTCTTAAGGGTATCTTAGGATTGTTGACCATGGTGGACAACACCATTATTGTCTTCTCCAATACCAGCATTAACATTTAGGTTTGTTATTTTCCTTAGCAAATTTGATTTCAATCTTCAAGCTTGAGCTACAATTGATACTATTTCTCTAAATCTAACAGCGTAGCATACTGTATACATTAACGGTCAACTATGTTGTAACACAATAACAATACTGACGAATAAATTGCTAATACAGAACTTGCTCTATTTTCGGATGTTCAAAACATGGCAAGAAGAAGCACTATTTCACAGCTCACAAAAACAACTTACCTAAACAAAACCTTTTCTCTGATACTAAGATGATGCATACCGGAGCTAGGGAAGGGTCCAAACTTACCGAAAACTTGAAAAGAGTAATGGGAAGTGCGCAAAAGAATGAAAAGTAAGTAAACAAACTCATGAACAACTCCAAAAGATATTACGCACCAATGAAACTTCTGAGGACTCATACTACAACTCGATATAATGCATGAGTTGATCTGGTGAGGTTACTTGCCACCTAACTTTACTTAAGGGTTAAGATAAGAGCGAAGTAAGAGTAAACAAGCCAATGAGAGCAACATTCATAAATGAAATATTCAATATATTGATGATAATAAGATGATGTATAGCTATATGTACAGTCGGTATTTATACTCGAGAAATTAGGGTAACTTGCTTAAAAATAGAAAAAAAAAAGAAGGTATCGTCTCAAAAGAGTAATGCATAAGGAATACAAGGGTAAAAACGAATATTCAAGGAGAGATAATGTTTAGGCTAGCAGATTTTCCATGTGGTCTTACATACATGGCAGCAATGTATTAGGGACGTTGTAAGAAGATGTAGACAAAACAGTATGGTCTAATTAGGTGGCCGAGTAAGTGTTTACTCGTCCGAGCATGAGTGGTTAAGGGTTTGTATAAGATAAATATCTTGGCCTCTTAGCACCAATGTTGTCGAGTAAGTGGTCGGCTCGGTCAAGGTTGAGTAGGCATGAGGAGTGTGGCTATTATCAAGGCATTCTTCTAATCAGCATATGATTTTTGAGAGATGTACAGTCATTCAACTTAGCATAGGGAATCGATTAGCAACATGGGGTAGCCCAATCTCGATAGAGGTTGGTTGGAGCATAAGGATTCGCTTTGTTAGTCCTTCTAGTCATCAAGCTTAACTATAGGTTAAAGGCCTAGTAGCTTGATTTCTATCAATATGATAGCCGATATGTTTTGTCAGGAGTTAGAATTAATCCTATGTTAGTTATTTATATATGTTGATATCTTACTAATCTTTTAATGGACATAGTTGTGCTTCTCTACAAATTTGTATTCTTTTGGATTTGTACATATGTTATAACGTTTTATATATTTGTGGTTAATTATGTAAAAGGATCATATGTGTTTTAGGTGATCAATATTGAAAGTCTTTTGCATATGTAAGAATGGTTGTAGAAACTTTAATATGAGGCAATAACAAAGTTATGAATCATTTAGCCCTTAATGAATAATGAATCTAAGGCTTATATCTGTAGAGTTGTAAGTAAGGTTAAGTAAAGAAAAATAAGTATAAAGTTGATAGTGAGATCTTGATGTTGTGTTGAGGCAAACAAAGTTATATCATTATGTGGTACTAATGTTTGGTTATAAGGGATGGATGATTATTAAATGGTATATGAGAAATGAAGTAAGATTGTTAGATAAATTACAATTGAATATGTATGTAGACATCTTAAAATAGCAGTAAGATGAGTAACAGTTGACTGTGGAAATAGAAATTAAAGCAAAAGTTTAGAGAAGATTATGACTTTTAATCAAAAGTTTCTTAGCTATTTCAAGATTAACTTAAAAAGACATAACCCTCCAAGAAGTGAATTTTATAATTTTAATTAAAAGCATATGAAAATTTCTTTATACAAAATAATAGATCAAAAATAAGAAAAATATTATATATTCTTCTATTATATGTGTCGATAGTATTTCTTAGACACGGATTAACCTCTTCGAGCCTAAAGCTAAGCACCCCAACCATAAAAGCCATGACCTACAATAGGTACGGCTAACCACCTTGGTCTATGGCCGATGAGCCTACCCTATGCTGTCATCCCAATAAGAGCCCAACCAACCATCTCAAACCTAACATCAAGGAATAGCCGAACGTATCTCCATATCTGCCTATGAGCTAAGAAATAGGATAGCCTAGGTGAGCGAAGTCCTATGAACTAACTTTTAAAGAACCCCTAACAATCTCTCCCTTAAATAGTATAAAGCCCTTACCAGGCTCTCAATGAAAATGCTTAAAAACTTAGTTGCATAATACTTACATTGCATTAAATGCAATGTGACCTTTGATGACTTATCTCTTAAAAGACCTACTTGGCTACAAGTATATGGCACTATCAAACATTTATGAGAAAAAAATAAACTTAAAGTACAAAAAAAAATCATTCCTACCATCATCAAAGGATCTTAACAACCCTAAGCCCTTATCTAAAGTCGTGCCACGAGTTGATAAGGGCTTGGAGGGCTGAATGTATAAATACCCAATCTCTCACTTATCACAAGTAAGTTATCTCTTAGAGCATTTATTTTGCTCTTCCCTCCTTCTTTCATCAAATTACGTACTCTCTTATAAGTATTGTTAACTTAAGTATTGAAATGGCTTTACTAAATAACCTCCAAGTTATTTTACTCACCTTTGTCTATTTTGCAATTGGACTAAAAGAACACAGAGCCCTCTTCTGCTCAATTTCCCCGACTGTTAGGAGCCCGTTATCCTCTATTGGCTAGAATCTTGAGACGATAATATAAATCATGACTTTGTTAAAAAAAAAAAAGCTTTCCATAATTCTTTTACCCATAAAAAGAATTAAATTAATGGAAAAAAAACCAAGAGAAAAGGCATTTATTAGCTCATCTAATGGGAAATTTGGTTAATTTTATAAAAATGAAATAAAATAGCTATTCTTTCCCATAGACCTCCTGCATTTGAATGGTGGAATAGATATTTCAAGAAATTATTATTACCATGAAATAAGGAATTGTAAATTTTTCATAAGATCAAAGGAATATCTATTCATGTAATCTTAAATGAACTACAAAGGAATAGTTATCAATTCTCTATTCTATTCTCTCTTTTTTTTTTTTGTCAAAAAAATACTTTATTATAATTCTATTTTTTAAGAATTATAATTTTATTCCTACCTTATTGCATTCCATACACAAACATTTCATAAAAGTTTAAGTCTATTAATAGAGTTTAATTAAAACTTCATATAATTCCATCAAATATAGTACTTAAATTAAATATGAAAGAGACAATCACTTAGGGGGGTTTTAATTTCCGGTTCTATTCTTATGATACCATGATAAAGTTCCATAACTAGCTTGTTTAAAAATTTTAATTTTTTTAGATTTAGTATAGTTGTATATTTATTATGTTAAATATTAAGGTAATCATCACAACAAGATTATTACGATTTCATATTCAACATGTTTGTCAAGAGAAAAATTTGTTTTGTAAAAGGAAAATAGTACAACCTAATACAAAATATGCTTTAATATGCAATTTAAGTGGAATGGAAGAATAGGAACTATTGCTTAATAATATAGATATAGTTTTTGGAAAATTACATATAATCGCCCTAAACTATAATATTGGTGTAGATAGACTCCACAAACTTTCACAATGTAGTTTAATACTTTTGAACTCTGATACATTAGAAATATAAAGGACGTTTGCTTTTTAAGTTAAAAAAAAAAAAAAGACAAGGTTGAAGTTTGGTAGGTGTCAAAGTAAGATTTGATTATTCGAAGGAGGTTTTTTTACATTAAAGTCAAAGTTTAGAGGTGTTAATTACAATATCTAAAGGTTGTTTTTTAATCTATCAAAGTTTAAGGGTATTAATATAGACTTGGATACTTTAAGGATGTTATGCACGAAGTCAAAATTTCAGGAGTTATATACATTTTTATCCCTATTCTAGAAATATAAAAATAAAATTAACTTGCATATATTCCTAAGCCAAGACTTGGACAATGGCTTTGTATATCTTCTTTAGACCGTTGGAATGTCAGGTTATCTTATTGGTTACATCAATATCAAGGACCCATCTTCTTTTTATTTTGAATCAAACTTAAGACCTGTTTTAAGAACCACATTACTATAACATGAGTCCAACTATAAAGGAAAGTAAAAGGCTAAAAGCACTTTAAGCAATTGCACTCAAAGCTTAAACAAACATGATGCTCATTTTTTTTGCAAGCCTACTCCTAAGAAAATGAAGCATGCAAACCTTTAGGTGGACATATTGAATTCTTGTCATATTATGCCAATTTTTCAACTAATTTACATTAAGCCATTCATAAGTTTACCTTAAATTTGGATAAAAAAGTAAATGGATGGAGAATTGCACTTATCAACACTCAATGTCTCTAATGACCCAACCTCAAAGAGTTGGTGTAGAATGATACATGTTGGACGTTACTGAGCACGACCCTCATACACTTACTTCAAGTCCAGCAAATCCAATACCACCCACTACACAATACCTCTAAAAACTACTTGACACTCATAACAACTCCATGATAACCACAAACAACCTCTACCAAACACTTACTACACACACATACAACAACACATTAACCTAGAACTAAGTTACACCTATTGCAGCAACTATGGGAGAACACAACAGTCATCAATAGTAAACACACATCAAAACTTCACTAACCCTTACATATTCTGTATTAACACCATACTCTGATACCAACAAAGCTAATACACCGATCATAATCAAAGACATGAAGAAAACTCGCAAACTCGAATGTAACTAGCCAAATATTGCACTAACTAACCCACATGACATAACAATCACTTGATGTGACACACAAGCGATTGGAAGGGTCCCTTGCCACTTCTTTTGCTAAAGGAATAGATAAGAGATCAGGGGAAAATCAAAGAGAGTGCTCTCAAAAATAGAAGTGTATTTTATATTCAAGATGATGTGGCTAATGTACAATATGGGCCTTATATACCCAGCTTAGTAAGGTTATAACATAATGGGGAAAAGAGAATAGGTAAATAGAAGTAAAAATCCTAGGACACATGTTAAAGGGGTAAAATTGATAAAAGACAAAAGAAATATACATGTTAGAGAATCGTCCTAGTGATTTGAGCAATGGATACGTAACGTCATGACATAGGGTGTTCCAGCAAAAAGGTGAGAAAAAGCATGTTCAGCATATCTAGCAAAGATGGAAGCTCATGTCTTCAAGTAGCTTAGTGATTAGGTTGGTTGGCTCATAGATGGATGGAGTAGTGTATTAGGCCAGATCAACCGACTTAACCATCGTTAGGTCAAGTCAACAAATAGCACCCTTTGGCAAGCTTGACATTTTGACAAGCAATAGTGAGGTCTAGTCATCCATCCTTCATAGGTCCTTTAACTTATCTAAGGTCGGGTTAGTGTTTGTCTTAGCCATGATCAAGGTCCTATACTCAAGTCAGTTGGAATACAGCTGGCTTTAGACATAATAAAAATCTTCGTCCCCTATAGGTTCTTGAGCTAAGATCAATGAGTAAGGCCTTGTAATCCCTTAACTCAGCTTTTGGTGAATGAACTTGGAACTTGATTCCTATCACCCCTTCTTTGAGCATGTTTATAAAAATGTGGCCTAATATTTTTATTAATACCTACATTAGTAGCATACTTTCTTATTTCTTTCTCTCTAATTTTCATAGTTTTACATAATTCTTGAGGAAAACTTACTATTTGCAGGCAAGGGGGCAATTTTTACATGATAACATGCCTTCAAGATCTGACAAGACTAATATTTTTATTCCCTTTTCTAAATTTTTGGCATGGATCGCTTGCCTTCGCACTTGTAGATTTCCTCTTAATTCAATCATGAATTAGAGTTTTTTTAGGATATTTGACTGGTACTACTATGATATTTTTACAGTAATTGTTTACATATTTGTTCTATTGATTCTTTGGTTCATCAAGTATGTATTTTACCAACGTTGAACCCATGTACGATCAGGCCATGTTTGAAACCACGTAAGTTAATCACTTTCGTAGCAATCTAATTTTGATTATATGTTAGACATAGAAATATGCAGTGTAATTGGATTATAATGTAGAATGTTGATTGGTCAGTAAATTAAACAATCATGTTTAGAAACAGAGAAACTTAATTGATTAATAAATTCACACTTTAAATGGTAACTATTATGTTTAAACTCCTAAAGATTTGAAAGTAAAGCCTCCTTCATAATGTAAGCAGAATCTAATAGTCCGAACATACATTTAATGATACAGTTCTCTGGAACACAACATCGGAGAAACAAAAATTAAAAGGAGGGAAGAAAAAAAGAAAGATATACAAAACTTACATCGAAAATCCAAAGGTAAAATGTGAAAAACCATAGAATCAACTGAATCAATCTACTATAATCTAATATGCAGCAATAACAAAATGATTCTCAAAGCTCATTTGTTTGATCTTTGCTCATTTCTTTGTCTATTTAGATCAGGACACGAACTTAAATGCTCTTTGTGGAAAGGTAAAAGAAAAAATCGTGTATGGCTTTGAACAATTTTGGAATTTGCAAATTGCATACTATAAATGGCACATTTTTTACAAATATAAGATTTCCATCTCTCTAACAAGCAACAGAATATAATAAATAGAAAATCCACTGAGTATGACACGAATATAGGTGTTACTGATTTTGTTACAAGTCCCTTGGTGTGTTTCTAGTTCTTGCGTCATGAATTCTTAACGATAATAAACTGTTGTCCTAGCCATTTAAATATTGCCCATTTTACCAGGTCTTGGTCTAGTTAATTCAGTCAATGCGAATAGGAATATCAACCCGCGAGTTACGTCGTTGGCCGAAGACCTATGGGTTATTTAAAAACATCACTAGATTAAAATAATCTTGCGTGGTTGTTGCGTCTAGTCTGTTGTTGCTTTTTCAGGAGCATGGATTGAAAAATACGTTAGTCGATTAAAAACAGGGTGAATGAGGGAAGTTTAGATGGTTTTTGAATGTGAATTTAAACTTTTTGAGGTAATTATAGTATCTGAATAGAAAAGTAGATAAAATTTTGATTAGTTTTTAGATAATTAATTATAAAAATAGACATAGTTTAGGTATCAAATTTACATTTTTAAACTCAAAATAATTGGTTGGCCGGAAAAAACAAAAACACTGAAAATAATTGATTACAAAATATGTAATGTTTAAGTACCAAATGTAATATTTATTTTTAAAATATCGCTACGTTAAAATAATCTTGTGGTTGTTGCGCCGAGTCTACTGTCGCTTCTCGATCGGCAACATGAATTGAAATGTCAGTCAATCTCGTGTGTCTTGAAAAAACTTGGTATGAAAAGTACAAGTTCGAAAGACAATACTTGACATAGAAAGCGACTTGTTGATAACTGCATAAATAATTATTATATATGCAACTCGTTTGAATGCTCATTTCCCCATTGTCTGGGCTCCGTTGTACATGACTTTTACGACAAATGCAAATATATATTTTATTTTAAGAGATCTATCCGTACTTCCAGTTTTGATAATGTTTTCACTATCATTCTTTTTGTGTTTTTTTTTTTTTCAATTTTTCAATTATTCTTACTCTTCTCCTTATTCCAAAAGAATTAAGCACAAATGGGAAAGATATATTAATGAAATCTCGACATCATCCCTTTTTCATTAAAAGCAAGAGATTGCAAATACTTTATTTTTCTAATTAGTCGATATCATAATCTTTATAATACAACTAGTGCACTAACCCAAAAATAAGGACGTCCATATTATATCTATTTGATTTTCATAACTAATTCAATATTAACTTGGATTTAACTCATTTATTAAATAATATAATCTAAGGAATTCAGTCTATGTATATGAGATAGCTTAAAGGGATCTTCATAATTAATCCAATATTTCATTTTACTATCCATCTATGTTATTTACCTATTTATTCACATTCACCAACCTCTTTTATGGTTTCCATTCACCAATTTATTGTCAGTTATTTTTCCCACCACAGCCTACAAAACTTACCGTTAAACTTCTCCTTACCAACTGCTATTATTGTCCCCTCCTATTACAGGAAATATGGTAATTTATGAAACTTCGATCGATTACTTTGTAATAACACTGAAAATTTGTAGATTTTGTCGTTCTCGAAGAACAATGTAAGATTGTTTGACATAATTATCTCTTAAATATAAATATCTATTGGTCCATTCCATATTTTGATAAAACCAGTCTTGTACTTTATTCCACCATTCATTTTCACTTCTTTAAATCTAGACCATTAAATTCATAATTTGTTTAATAATCTAAATTCAAATGAATATAAATTAAAGGTACAGTAGAAAGTAATACCAATCTCCTAAAAAATAAAGATTGAACCATAAAAAAATCACATCTTTCAATATGTTAAGAGTCATAAAAAGCACATGTCTTTTCTTTCAAACGCTCATTTATTGATTTTTTATGAGGGCAATGTTCTACATATGAAACAAAGGTAAATTTGTATAGGCACATTATATATTTGAACAATTCACGACTAAAATTCTATAACTATGTAGGATCATGTAGCATAGATTTTTTAAAGAGAAATAGTCTTAACTAATATCCAATACGGATATTATAGACATAAGATATCTGAAAATGGAAGTCAAATATTATAGTAGAGAGAATATCATGAATTTCATTCCACATCCAATTATCAATCAAACAAGATCTCCACTGGATATCATGCTTAAAACACTGAAAAACAGATTACAAGCTCTAGTATGGTATAGTGGATTTATTAATGAGTCTATGTATTAGATCGGAAACTGAACATGTTTTATGCTTGCTAGGATATTTCCTTGTATGTATAAGTAAGACAACAATCTCTGACCCAACCTCTTGACTACTACATTTAAAATTCATCAAGCTCATCCAACAGTTCTTTCTGTACGGAATTAAAAAAAAAAATCACAAAAGAAGCATGTCGATTTTAAGGTTGAGGGTTATTTTTCTAAAATTTTTATTTTTAACATGTTAACTATAACAAAGTTTTGTACTCATAATCTTTTTCTCTTTGTAAATTGATTCGTCCTGGTCGACCGATTAAAGAAAAAAAAAAATCAGCAGCAGCAACGATGACTAGTGAAAATGTAAACCATCTAGTGGACCACTTTTCCAGCGTACCAGTTGACTTTGGGCACATGGAAACTACAAGAAGTATAATCGTTTCTCATGCCGTTTCTTGCTATGACCTTTTAGAGCGTAAAAGTTATTGGACCCTACGCTCGGAGTTTAAAAGGAAGACGCCTCCTTAGTCAATTAAAGAGATCTTTCCGTAGACTTAAAGACCTCGTTCATAAGTTCATATGATACTGTAGTCTCTAGTCATGGAAATTATTGATAGCATTATAATAATATCTGTCCAATATCCTCACATAAAGTCATGGAAATTAAAAAATAAGCAAAGCTAATTTGGGGCATCAATAACGGGAGTTGCTTGTACCATTTTTCAGGAGGCCATCGGTTGCTTGACCAACACAGCCGGTTACTTGAAAGTTGTTTAAGGTGGGGAAGTTGCTTCTCGGAGCATCAAGAAAAGTGTTGATTTTTTTTTTTTTTTTAAATTTTGATTGGTTGGTTGTATTTATTGAGATCCACAAAAATTTCTAAAAATATTGTTTAAGTAACTTTTGTAAAAGAATTGAGGAATTAAGTAACGAGTTTCTTAAACAATGAAGTTTTTTAAAATATAAGGATATGAAATATAAGCTCGAAGTTTGAAAATAAAGGAAAGTACCTCCTTAGTCAAAGAGATATTTTCATTAAATGAGGACTCCATCAATAGATTCACATGACTCTACTCATGGTCATCTATCCAACAACTTTACGCAAAGCCACAAGACATATAATTTACTAACGAAAATGAAAAGAAAGAAGCAAAAATAAACAAAATACTTCGAAAACTTGATTTCTAAGTCCTCACATACAAATCTGACTCATTCTTTATTTAGAGTAAATATAAACGACAAATTATTGATAGCGGATTATTTTTATGATCCAGAAATCCCACAATAGCTATATAATTACTGACTATTGACTTGCAATTCAGCGGAAGGTGGCTGATAAATGGTTGGAACCAAGTAGAGGTCATCGATTCTTCTTGCTGTCATTCCTAAGGCCTCCACCATTTTCAGATCTTCAGGCTTCACGCCGTTGGCAAGTTTCCAATCAAAATGGTACAGTAACCTTACAAGGAAAAGCTCCGTATTTGCCAAACCCAACAACATGCCGGGACAAATCCTTCGACCAGCCCCGAAAGGGATGTACTCAAAGTTATTACCCCTGTAATCCACTGCACTATCACTAAACCTCTCAGGGATGAAAGAATCCGGATCGGTCCAATAATTCGGATCTCTTCCAACTGCCCAAGCATTAACAATTATTTTGGCTTTTAAGGGAATTTCGCATCCGTTTATTTCACATCCTTCTGCACATTCTCGTGGAATTAGCAAGGGGAGAGAAGTGTGCAATCTCAATGTTTCTTTTATGACTAGCTTCAAATAGTGCATTTCAGAGAAAACTGCCTCATCAATTTTTCCTCTCTTGTTAATAACTTGTCTCACCTCAGCTTGTGCCTTTTTTAGGGTACTTGGGTTTTTCACCATCTCGACTATGGCCCAGTCAACTGTAGTGGCAGATGTTTCACTTCCAGCAGAAAACACATCCTTTAAAATGAAACAAACAAAACACAAATAGTTAGAATACTTCGTATGCAACAACATATTAGAAACGAGATAATATCACAATTTATAACTCAACTTTACTATTTTTTACGATTATACATCTAAAGTTTTAACTTGACTAGTTATACACTCAACTGAAGAATTGGTTATCAGAGTTTACACTTTAATTGATTTTAATTCATACTATTAGCCTAAACAATATAATCAACCAATGATGTAGCCATCTATGGCCTTAGAAGATCATGCTATATCCTCAAGGGTGTCACTTGACCCCACAAGGCTATGAGCAATCACTAATGACTATCAGTCCAAAAGATAGCTGGTTGCCACTTATAAGAGGTTTCATGACTTTTGAAGATTATGGTTAGCCATCTCATTAGCTAATCATGCTAATTGGATTAATTGTGTAAATTTGAATTAAGTGAGGTATAAAAAGTAATAATTAATTCTTCAACTAAATGTATAATTAGATAAATTAAAACTTTAGATATATAATTGTAAAAATTATTAAAGTTAAAATGTAAACCATAATATTGATCTTATTAGGAACTCAATAATTATGGAGAACACATGTATTATAAAGGATTATTTGACCTAATTTTTGTACGGTAGTGCAACCCTTTTTAGGTGGTTCATGCATTTAGATGGTACCATAATTTAGAAGAGCAAAAGAAACAACATACCAAGATTATTCCTTTAATGTGGTCCGTTTCCAAGGAAAACTCAGTATTTTCGGATCCTTCATATTTCAGGAGAGTATCAATAAGATCTTGATCAGCATCCTCATCACTTCCACTACCTTTTGATCTGCGCTCTCTGTGTTCGTTAATAATGTTTTCAATAATCCGATCACTCTCTTCATGCACCCTCACAAGTCTACTCCTTGAACCATTCAAAAACCGAAGCCACTTAGCAGAAGGAAACACATCCCCGATATCAAAACCAGATGTCAACTGTATCATCTCAATGACTAGAGAGATGAACTTCGCTTGGTCTTTGCATTTCTTGCCGAATGCAGACCTCGAAGTGATTGTATAGTTTGTTGACGATATCAACTCGGAAATGTTCACAGGGGATCCCTCATGCGAAGCAACGTATTTGATGAGTTTGTCCACTTCTTCTTCCCTCACAGGTCGAAAATCACGAACGCGTTTTGCACTCAACAGTTCCAAAGAGCAAATCTTTCGAATTTGCCTCCAGTATTCACCATAGGGTGCAAAAGCGATGTCTTTGGAGTCATAGGATAGGTAATGTGCAGCATCGACGGGTGGTCTACATGCAAAAATAGCATCATGAGTTTTCATGACCTCTCTAGCCATCTCCGCATTGGAGACAACAATTGCACAAATCTCACCAAGTTGGAGGTGCATCAAGGGGCCATATTTTTGAGCCAACTGTCTCAGCACACGGTGCGGTAGACCAACCATCTGGTGCATATTCCCTATGATGGGCAGCTTCCATGGCCCTGGAGGAAGCCTGGAAACCTTGGATCTCTTTGCTATCTTCATTAGCATGAAAAGAAAGAGATACAACGCAAATAAGAGTTGGATGTTTGAGAAAAGGTTGTCCATCGTGTTCGGAAGTGTTTAAGATCTCTGAGGTATAACTAGGGAAGGAAATTATTTCTGAGGGTAAGTTGAGAAGCTATGAGTTGGTTCATCGAACTTATATAGAGCGTCGAGTAAGCCTCTATGTTATGCTGCGTTCCAAGTACGACCGAATCTACGTGAGGAATTTTCTTCTACCAATTGCTTACAATAGATCTTGTAATGACTTTAGACCATGGGACGATAAGTGGTGTCTATCACTGTTACCGTTCTAAATTGAGCGGCTTGACATTTTTTCTCATTAAATCAGGTTGATGAATACCTTTTTAAAAAAAAAATTTATAGTGAATTAATAAGTGATATATAAATATTAATAATATTTAAAAATAAATAAATATATTATTTAAAAAAATACTAATTATTTATTTACATATTAAAATTTATTAATACTTATATGTTATTTATCAATTTATATAACGTATTAGTAATATCTAATCCATTCTCACTTTTTTTTGCGTTATCATCAACATCGGTATATTCCATTATCATAAGACAAATAATAGAACTCCTCAGAAGTGCTATTCCATATGATGTTGTGTGATACACGACTTAGCAAATTTAGTTCTGCAGTTTCCTTGAAAATACATGCAGCTTCAACATTTTTTAATTGTCTTATCTGAATATTTTCATTTTTTGATTTTTCAGGAGGAAATTGGATATTTATATTAGCTAAGATAAATTAAACCATCTGTTAACCCATAATCACAAAGATCATCTATTCAGAGGCCAAATATTTGACATGGAAAAAAGAAATAAACCATTGAATGAATAGTACACTATATATGTCATGTATATGTAATATTTAAATATTAATAAAATATTAATATATATGATATATATAAATTACAAATGATAATTAATTTAAAATTATTTCTTTATTTATTTTAATATTTTATTAATATTTATATACAATCTATATTATATATGTTTCGGACAATAACCTGAAATATTTTCTCAAAGCCGATTTAACTTGCAAATAAAGGGCAACTCTCTCCTACTATGAAAAGGCCAGTTGAACTTTCCAACTATTGATGGACCCCCCTAAGTGGGGCTGAAGGCTAGATTTGCCGGTCCCATTCGAGAATTTTTTATAGGATTTATTTAATAAATGTTTTGGGATAATAGTTATTAAGTTTACTAGTAAAACTACGCTAAAATTTTAATATTGATCCAACGTTTAAGAAGTAACATTAGTGTGTGAAAATTTTCTAATTTTTTCTGTTGGTGTATTTTATCAATTGCAGTGATGACACTGATAAACAAAATCTTATTTTGATAAACTGAAAAAGAAAAAGAAAAAGATCCTTTAGCGTATCTCGGCAACATTTAAATAAAGAAGTAATAATATTATTTTATTGATAGTTTTAATATGACCTTAACATATAATATGTGCAGTCTATGGTTATATATAGAGTGGTGCAAGCGAATCAACCCGTCTCACCTTGCATTGGCCTATAGTTAAGTGAATTGACTTGTTTGTAAATATGGGTTAGAATTTCCAACCTAACTCACTCCGCAGTGGATTGGCTAACTTAAGTAAGTCAACTTGTGGATTATATTGTTCTTTTTCTATGAATGTATTACGTAGAATATTCATAAATTATAAATTATAATTTACAATCTTATTTGTTCTAATATTTATGTTTGGTTTTAATTTAATATATAATTTAAGTTTTATTTCGTTTTAGAAAAATAAAGTTCAAATCTTTCGATAAAAATATATTCATAACATTTACACATACATTTACATCGCTGTTTATATACTTCATAAAAATCAATCATAAAGATAAAAGTACAAAAGAAATAAATTATTTATTAGACTTATTTAATAACACATCAAATCATATTTATAATTAGTTTTACATAACAATAATAATAATAATAATAAATACTACGATATTAATATGATGATCAACTCCATTATGCAATAATTTTGAATGTTTCATATAAGCTAGTATTATGGTAACCACATACTATATTTAGTATTTCTTATTATAAATAATTAATAACAACTACATTATTACCATATGATATATTAAATAATATAATTATGGTTAATTGGATATGAGTATATGTTATGGCATTATTTAGATGTCAATGAATTGATGTATTTTGAAATGAAATATAATATCAATTATATTTGTGAAAAGCTTAATCTTTGGACCTAATTTATACCTAACTAAAAAGCATGAAAAGAGCACTACAAGTTTTCTTTTTTCATTTTTCATTTTTTAATGCGGTTAGCAAGCCAACCTACTTCACAATGCATTAGTACGTTTTGACCCATTAATTAAACAGGGTAGGTTAAAAAAGTCTGCATTTAAGAGAGTTAAAATTTTTTAGCCTAATCCATATTTTTTTCATTGATTATGTAGCCTGATCCATATAACCCGTCTCACTTGCACAACTTTAGTTGTATGGTATTAGGTCCTAAATCAAATGTGTTTGCCATAGCCATTTTATTAATATCCTGATTCGTATGAAATATATTATGTGTTTAACTTGTGTGTTAAGTGTGAATAGAAGAAGTAAGAAGAATACAGTAGTATTAGATTAGAAGACCGAACATTACTTATTGTATTCGGGGTAAGAGAAAATTTTGTATTTAACCGGTCGTAAATAATTCTCCTTTTTCAAATAATATACTAAAATTCCTACGGCCCAAAAATGGAAGGTATTTTGAATTAACTTTTTTATAAGAGCTGCAGCAAGAATTCATCTTCGTTCGAATGTTCTATCTGATCTAACAAACAACGGCTGACGTACTTTATTTAGATGACAAAATTTTTGGAGCCCGGTTGTTTGAAGTTTACCCAACTCATGTATTTTAATGGACTGAAGCTGGAAATTGTTTGGAGAGTTCTTCTATCAACTTTTATTACTAGTTGTTAAAATTATTTTTAGGGGAAAATATAAATAATTTCATTAAATTTTGACCTAAATATGACCTTTTTTAATTAAAAAATGAAATGTTTTACATATTATTAATTTATCAAAGTTAAGAGAATTAAAAATCATATTTTAAAAGTTCAAAAAATCAATACATATCAAAGTCAAAGTTTAGATAGATTATT
This sequence comes from Lumnitzera littorea, assembly GCA_024138015.1. Classification (NCBI taxonomy): domain Eukaryota; kingdom Viridiplantae; phylum Streptophyta; class Magnoliopsida; order Myrtales; family Combretaceae; genus Lumnitzera; species Lumnitzera littorea. The sequence continues at coordinate 1,226,426 of JAMXBB010000012.1, read as the reverse complement.
TATAATTTTTCCTTATTTTCAATGCAGAAGGGTTGTTTTTATCCTTCATGAGCGATTTTAAAAATTTTCATATAAGTGTTGTTAAAGTCTCGGACATTGCTTCAATATTTTTTTCCTTTTTTATTTTTAATACTAGAAAAACCTAAATTCATTGATATGAAATCGTTCCAGTAAAATAATAAAACAACAACCGGAAACACAAATGCGGTGTAAAATCCATTCAGTAAAGGACAATCTCTGAATGAACAAAGGGGCTAAAGCATCCCTTTTACAGGAAAAAATTCTCTAATAAGAACTAAAATCCCAACTTCTGGTTGTAGAATAAACCCACATGAGGGTAGAAATTATACCAGATAAATGAATGTACATGTCGATCAAAGCGACTGAATAAGTTAGCACAATGTTTGAAAAATTAATGGTGAAAAATTAAAAGGTAATGAAATGATTAGTGAAAAGTGTTTTTGTATGTAAGTTCGATTAAGAGTTTTTGATCCGTGTATTATCTTTATTTTAAAAATGAGCTAATTTTTTACATGGTTGGAAAATTGCAATTAATAAGTGAAAGCATTATTTATTTATCCTGAAAGACTTTGGGTAAAAAAGTTTGAGAGTCGTTTATTTTTGAAAAACAACAAATATCTTACGTATCAGAACAACGTACATACATGTGTTGACAATTGAAGTGTGTATGAACAAAAAAAAGGTTGGTGAAGTGGAATGGCAGTAATTTACGACAATCTTCGTGATTCATTCAATTGGGGGGCGTTTCAAATCCAAACGGATACTGGAGCACCCTTACAGGGCTTAGGTTCCTTCGTTTGCTTATTAAGAGTTGATCCCACGTGTAATCTCGTATTTGGACCTTTCTGTGGTCCCTTAAATATAAGTAATTGGATACCGCCATAGCGAATCGGGAGTCGGTTGAAACGATGAACAAATAAGTCATGGTGGATAATACATAAAATCCTATCGGTATCCTATCTACTAGCGATTTATTTACAGTTATTAGCTAGTTCGCATGTCGAATTTATTCCTAGTTTAAATGTACTAATATATAAATCATGCTTTCTTCAAGCTATCACACATCTCTGCTCGTGATTTCTTTTATTATTATTATTATCATCTTTTTTTTTTTTGGCCTTATGTCATGATTCATTTAATTATTAGAATTTCCATTCAAAATGCATATAGCAGCCTCACTGGACTTCAAAGTAAGTTCCAACATGCTTCAAAGTATGTCCATTCTCAATGATAAATTGTCCCCTAGCTGCAGCTGCCACATTGCATTGCTAAGTTACTTATATGGTAATTGTAAATGAATTCATTTGAATCCTCTTAATTTAATTTCTCTTAATTTTTTTTTAAATATATTCCCTTAAAATATCACATATAATCAAAGGTTAATATTATAATTCATTTCCTAGTCATATGAATGTTGTATCCTCATATTCAATTCATTTATGTGGTCTCAAGTTATGGCCAATAAAAGAAACTAATCTAAAGTCATCGTAATCTATGTTTAGGAAACAAGTTAAAATAGAATTGCGGTTGAATTATGACGGGATATTATATAGCCGCGTATCAAGAACATGAATTCTTAACCATAGAATTAGTCAATTTTTATTTACATCTATATTGTTTCAAAGATATTTGTCCTAATATATTACGTACATAGACCGCAGTGTCATATGTACCGTGGGCGTAAATTATGGTTATAACTCATGCAAGCCATCTCTTTCAAATATGAGTATTGGTTATTGGTTCTTTGAGAAAGTATTAATGTTAAAAATTATCATAATTAGAATTATTATAATTACAACTGCATCTACTCATAAAATTTTCATGAACGTTGTAAAAAAATTCCCATTAACAGCCACTTAATAATAGGCATAATAAAATTAGGAGTGACTGGGGTCCAAATCTAGTGTAGTTGTACTGTGGATATGTAGGCACAAGTTTCCAAAATTTTAAAAGGTGAAACGGTCTTAATACCTGTATCCAAATTCCCAGAAACATACAACTTATAGAACACCATGCGAAAATTTTAAATTATTTTTCCTAATATAACATATCTACACCACTATAGATTATTTAAAATGAACATCATAGCTGGTTTTATCCCCAAAATTAATACAATCTTGATGGTGTAAGTCTAATATTAACTAAACAATGTATTAGAACACTGATTCCACCAATAAGCTTCAATTTCATAATGTTAGTTGTACTTATAGTGTAAAGCTATCACAGCTCCAACGGTGGCGACTTGATGCTAACGCAAAAGAACCCAACAGGGTTGCAGATGCCCTAATCGGGTGGATTCAGCATGAAGAATAGGATATCGTTGCTTTTAATTTTCCTCCGACATTTTATCTTAGTTTATTGAAAAATGACTTATGTAATTATGTTTGTATGAAGGAGAAGAAGCTCCTTAGACTAAATTCCAGATCTATGGTTGATCATGCCACTAATGGCCTTTTTTTGGGGTTCTACCTCCTCTAATTCTAGATTAGCAAGTCCATGGGCTTGTTGTAATTTGTTTGTAAATATTCTGTTTAAGTTTTAATATGTTATCAGCATTATATTACCACCCACCCAACACACCCCCACCCCCCACCCCCCATAAAAAAAAGAAACTAAATGTGTTATCATTTTATAAGGTCTCAGGTAGATTCGCACTAGGTAAGAAATCATATTTTATATAAGAGTAGGTTCCAAAAATTGAAATAAAAAATCTATTTTATGATATCTAATATATAACCCACTATGAATTATACGAACTTACGAACTCAACACGTATTAATAAAACATCTTTCCATAAAATTACAAATGTGTCTATATCTACATAGACGTAAATCTGAATTTTAATATGGTATTATTTGAGAGAAATTCATGAATTTGGATCTCGATCGGCACCATCATATATTTAATTCCCGATTCAGTAAATTGCTCCACTCGAATGGTTCAAAAAAGAGTCTCTACCCCTTAGAGATTATTAAACAATAAATTTAAAACCAATATAAATATTGCAATGGGCAAAATTCGGGATCAGTTTAGAAAATTCTCCAATAAGCTGACAAATTAACATAAGAAAATAATAACGGGTTAAATAGAGTAAACTAGGGCATTTGTTCCATTTTTCTTTTCTTTTTTGTTTTTTTAAACTGCGGATACACGGTAAAACCCACGAGCTGCAATTATTAACACAAGCACAAGCTGAGAGTTGTAGTAATTTTTATTGATTGGGATCTCTAAATTTTTTTAAATTTATTTCCTTACCATATAGAATCAATAGCTAAAATTATAAGAAAGCAAATAACATCATAATAATATTATAACATATTTCATAAAACAAAATAACCTCCACTATCAATTTATAATTTTAGAGAATTTATTTCTAATGTTTTTTATAGCTCTATGAATGGACAAAATATTCGATGAAAATTGAAACTTTAAAATTACTTTATTAAAATTATAAATTAATAATTAAGATTATTTAGATTTTTTAAATATCTTTTAAAATCATTATAATATTATTTTTTTTTATGATTTTAATCATTAATTATATATAATAACATCTTTAAGTAACAATTTGAAAAAACTTTAGAGAAAGTAAAAAGAACGAATCAAATCGGTAATTTTAAGTAGAAGTCATAAGAAAAAAGTTACCTTGGCAATTCACGTTGAAAAACAACTAAAATGACCGTTTGTTTCGATGTACTTCTCTTGTACTTTGAGTTTAGAATCCATGGGCAGATTTATATTTTAACATACACGGTTAATTGTCGAAATTTTTCTTTTTTTTTTTTCTAACGTATTTTTATTATCTTTGTATTATTATTAACACATACTCGTACTATTATTAACACACAATCGGTCGCATGCATATACTTCTTTTTGTTATTTTTGTGCATATCGTTGAATTTGAACATAAATAATAGTAATATATGAAACTGTTTCACAAGCCGAATACTGAAGTACGGCACTGATACGAAGCAAGAATGGAAATGATATGACAGTATCTTACTGCGTGATGTACCTTTGGGATGTTTGATACGTCTTCATAATTTTTTTTTTTTTTTTATTTTCATTTTTAGGGGCTATGTATACCATGAGTCGTTCAATTATTGGAATCTTCGATCAAAATACATAGCAGCCTCACTTGACTTTAATTAATGGTGAATTGTCGCCTAGCGCCTAGCACCAGCTGCCAATATTTATTGCTAATGTTACATTTATGGTAATCCGTACTCCTTGTTTATTGGAAACATTATTAATCTAGTTACCTGTCATGTATATCTTATCACTCAAATTCATTGCTTTCATCTGATCTGGAGTCATGCCCAAGAAATAAAAATCTATCTGAAGTCATCGTAATCTTTTTTCTAATTTTCGTTTTCTAATAGCGGTTGAATTACCCGCTTATCATACATCCACGTATCAAGATCATGAATTCTTACACGATTATGTAGTCTAAAGTCAATTCTTATTTACATATATGTTGTACCAAGGACACATTTGTGCGAATGTTACGATTCATGGAAAGCCCAATTCCCTTTCACACAGTACGAGTTCCCAGTTTAATGATTTTAATATATTTTAACAAAGACGATTATGTCGTATGAACTACGAACTTAAATTGAGCTTATAGTTAGTTCCAATTTTGTTAAACTCGGATTAAGAGGTTGCTCTAGCAATGAGAATGGATTAAGGTTAAAATGATTAATCTAAAGACGAGTTAAGATTGCACAAAGGTAAAGAAAAATATTAAAATATAATTTATATTGTTTTGTAAAGTAATAAAATTATTCTATTTTTTGAAATTTGAAAATTGAGAGGTTTTTTTAGTTTTTATATTGTTTTTTTTTTATCTAGATGTACTTTTCTTTTTAATAAGTTGGTCTTTCTTTGGCAAAAGAACAAAAAAAAAAAAAAAACAATAATACATTCTCATCCACAAAACTTTGCTAGGTCTTATGTAAATCGAGTTAGATTACTCGAGACAACTAAGTCTTTCCTAGTCATCATCTCTCTTGTCAATAGAAAAAGATTTATTAGATATTATATATTACGTATTATCTACACGTAACATATAAGTGCAATAAGATATTGATGTGATTATAAATAATAATAGAAAAAACAGTTTTCAAATTAATTATTATTCATAATTTATATACGTTATATTTATTAATATTTTATTAATATTTATATTATATATATACATAACATTTGGTGTATATTATTTATTGAACTGTCTATCCACTATCAATACAAATTAAAAAGGTGATCTGGATTGATTTAATTTTATGGTCGAGTTAGTTCAAATGGGGTTGAGCCAATGGGTCATCAACTCAAATTTGACAATGTTGGTATATCTTATGGCTTACATGAGGATATAGGATAGGGAAGTGCCAAAACTTTTAAAGTTAAACACTTTAGTATTTAAACTTTTTAAAGTAGCCATTTTGTACTCAAAACTTTAAAGTGTTTAATCAAATGTCCTATTATCTTAAAATGTAATGAACCTTTATGTTTCTATATGTACTTTGGTCAATGATCTTTAATTGGAGGGAAATTTGGTAATTTATTTCGAGGGTATTATAGTTATTTTAAACGGTCTAACCAGATATAATTTCTAATATATAAAAGAAATCATCACGTGGATGCTATATAGATTAATATTAACGTTTGTTACAATCTAAGATGATGGAGACACTTAACTTAACACTTTTCAAAGTTTTGAGTACTAAATCACAACTTTTAAAAATTTAGACACACTAAAGAGCCCAACTTTTTTTTTTTTAGCAAAAAATTACCTACTTTAAAAGTTTAAGCACTTTCCTACCCTTCGTCTTACATGTAACAATAAAATGCATAATAAGCTAAAATTTAGAATGTATCCATGTTATACAAGCACAGATTTTGGTAAGTTACATAAAATATAAGAAATCATATTTTATTTCCCCACATGTGAGGGTGGATCTTAGAAATTAGAATCAAAACCTATCATAACACATCTAATATTATCCACCCTAAAATTTATGGAACCTTGCAAGCCAATAGGTTTCAATGAAGTACGCCCACCAAAATTTTACCAGTATTTATCTACTTAAACTTTTAATTTGTTAGTTGCATCCAAATTTAATATGGAATTATTCGAGCAAAATTCACGTGCTCGGATCTCGGCAACATTATTCAATTCCACGTTTAGTTAATTGGTCTTCCTGTAAGTGATAAATACAAAACAAATTCGAGAAATTTCTAATAAGCTAATAGATTAATATGAGAAAATAGTAACGGGGTTTAATAGAAAGGCCTAACTTCAAAGTATAATTGTCGAATAAAATTATGTGACGCCGAATCATTTTTCTATGAGTACTCTATAAATTCATTGACTAAGCGGTTATATATATATATATATATATATATATTCACCATTTAATGCACAACGTCCCTTTTGTAAAAACATATTCTATGGTAACATTTATTTAACTTTACCATAATACTGATAAATTTAAACTATTAATTTATAAAAAAACTTAATCTATATCATCCATTTTATTAAAATAATCTAACATGTTATCTAACACGTTATATGGATAACAGGTCAATAAGTTTTATGTATAAAAAAAAAAAACTAATTAATTAAATAGTAAGGAGAGAGAAGGTAACTTTACATTGGACGCTATATTATTAGAGTTACCATAGAAAAATTCAATTTATAATTACTCTCAAAACCTTCTACAAGTTTTTACAAAATCATGTTATATATTTATTTTGTTAGCTAATTATTATATTATAATTTTGAAAGGGAAGAAAATTGGATTTGATTCCTTTGCTTATTCATATGGTTAAATTACGACCGCAACTATTTTTATTAGTGTATTTCAAATAGAGCTTTATTTAGTTGATTTTCCACCTAAATTGGTATCTGTGTATACTTAAGCTGTGCTTCAGTGAAAATGGGCATGGTGAACGACAAAACCAATGTCAGATTGAAGGAATGGGAATCCAATCTTTTGAACTTGGCGTTCAAAGATGACACGAAGAGAAGGTTTCTTCCCATGTTGGCGACGTGTAAAATTCAAAGGTTTCTTTCTCTACGGAGAATTAAATGCTCCTTCAAAATACAAACACAATAGATGGCTACATTAGAATGCCTTGAAAACTCAAATGTTGCCATTTTTCTAATTCTACCCATGACAAGAGTATCTCATAAAGTCAATCAAATGTATACATCCTAATTCTAATGTGACGTTTCGTACATGGAATAGATTAGAATAGAATCACGCTTCTAAATTTCATTTTTTTTATTTAAAATTGAAACTACAATTTCATAGAACATATTTAATATCATTATATTTCATTCAATTCTATAACCGTTTTCAAATAAAAAAATATATATCATGGCAATCCCCACGCTATTTCAGTCCATTCCTATAATCAAGGTGACATAAGTGTATTATCGTTTTCCCGAGGCGTTTTTCTATTTCTACAGAAAATTAACCTTTTACTTCAAATGTAGAAAAAAGTTGTTTGGCCGAAAAAAAAGTAGAAAAGAGTTGGCATGGATTGATTTGAGATCATCAGCTTTGATTTGACCCAGTCGTCGTAGCATTTTTAGTCGCAGGTTGAAGTTGAAGATATTAATGGTATGTCATGGCCTACCCCAAAATTCAAGCCTAACAGCGGGTAAATTCTGCTTTTGAATATTTTGTAATCTCCGATAAAAAATAATTCATCGGATTGTGTCCTTCTATACCATCATCAAAGGAATTCAAACTACTTGCCGTCAATAAAAGAATTAAATATTACAATATGAGTGTTTCTCTAGAAAAATAACAACTAGTTAAGGAAGTACTCGTTATCAAGTAATGGTTGTGATGACCCGGAAAATTCATGGACATAAAAATAATTAAGTACAATGAATTTTTATGACATCAACAAGAATAGCAATCATTATAATATACAGAAAAAGACGCTAAATGGATACAGAAATAAAAATTGAACAGAATAAATAACAAAAATGAAAAGAGAATTAAAAGAATAAAACTTAGAATAATGTAATTATAAGAGCATGTTTATAAAAGGGTGCTTTGGCCAAATACCCATGCTAAGTACCATGTTCCCTTTATAATTTGCACCAATAAAGTGGTGTTTAACTTGAGAGACATGCTTCATGAAGAATTAGTTCTTTACTTTATTTTTTCTGCCACAGTTAGCCATGTGATCAATGTGTCGGGTGCTATTAAATAAAAGTGGGTGTTGCATTAGTTTAAAAAAAAAAATGGTTCAACCTATGAAATAATTAAATAACAATAAAAACCTTTACTTAAAGCATAATTTTTTTATAAAGTGAAAAGGTACTTAGATAAAGAGATGCTTAGTATACTAACGTAATATCTTAAATACCCCCTTTAAAGAACTTCTTTATAAAGAAGATTCTACAACCCCGTCATTTATCTTACCATTAATTTCCATTTCTTTAAACCTACACTATTGAATTGAGAGTTTAATTAATGATTCGGATTTAGAATGATATAAATAAAAAGTAAGATGGATGATGGTATCAGCTTAGTAAAAAAAAGAATGAAATGGTAGAAAAATCCTCCTTATAAACATGCTTAAAGACCAATGCAAAAACCCGAATTCCAAAACGAAGTTTCAAGCTTAAAAAAGAGATTAAAAAGAAGTAAATATAGATATCTTCAAATACGTGGGATACTTAAACATTTGCATTTTATAATTAACTTGAAGCCCCACTATGAAATTCTATAGAGAAATATTAGGATATGTTTATAAGTGTGGTACTTAAATGAGTGTTTCTAAACAACTCTTCTTTTTAAAATTTTCTACTTTATAAAAGAGTGTTTCAATAAAGTTATTTACCAATTTTTTTACAAATCCAATATTATTATTACTTTTCAAGTTAATATAGTAAATATTTTTTAATATTATTTTAAGTGTGAATAATTATTTTATTATTACTATATATTATAATCAAGAAATTTTTATGACCTTATTCATTATTTTGATAGAATTGATTTAACCCTTTATCTCATCATTCATTTTAATATCCATTAGATTTAGAAAGTTGACAATACAATTAGTTTAATTATTTAAATTTAATAAATATTAAATCAATAGTATAATAAAGGATTGTATCGATTTCATAAAAATAGTGAATGGAACTATAGAAAAATCTTTATAATCATAGTAATATTTATTTACTACTGCCATTTCGCATAGAGTTACAAACATCTGCTAATATCAGACGAAAAGGATGGATAGAGTTGGGGTCGTGTCGGGATTTTAATGATGGGGTTGTGTGGCGTGGGTGGAAAAAAAGAAAGAAAAGAACCGGTGCTTAAATTAGCACCCCCTAGCTTTGCAAGCACCGATAAGGCCACACATTAGATTGATGAATAACAAGACACGACGTAAACCCTCAATTCCTCCGCTTTTGTTATGTTTGGTTATGCATTGTTATTTTTGTGTTAGAGGTGGAAAAAAATGGATGAAAGATGATATTTATGATGGTCATATGAAGTTATAACCGATGATTTACGCATCAAACTATGACACAAATATAGCAAGATAATTTAATGATGAAATAAACGAGTATAATAAGGTGAGAAATCACACGAAAAGTCGCACTATTGCACTATCGTTGCTGCTTTTGTTTTACATGTGTGCGTGACTATGTGTTGTGTGTACACAATTGGTACTTGCTTACGTGCGTGGAAGTGCATTTGGAGCATGTTTAAACTGAGTGTTTATGCTTTTACAGCATGTGTTGTATATATAATTGGTACGATTGAATCTTTTTTCCATATTGTATTGTGGCTTGTGTTAGGTTTGAGAAAAGCAAGTCCTATGTTGGTGGTTCTTGAACTTTTTCCTATATAAACTATAGGGTTAATATGACAGATTTGTGAATTCATGACAAAATGAATGGGTGTGTTTAATGCGTGTTTGGGCTACATCATGCTATTGGACCAAAACTTGAACTCCATTTTAGGCCGAAACTTGTAACCCCTTAGTCGAAAATATGATAATTTTTATTTATATTGTATAGATTACATTAGGCCGTAGAACCAAACTCAATAAAAAGCTCTATACAAGTGTCTCTCTCTCTCTATATATATATATTTATGTATAAATTTAGGAACAAATAATAGTAATAATAATCACATTGATATTGGTATTGTTAATGATAAATAAATACATGAGCACAATTACTTATAAATATATGTATAAATACAAATATTTATGTATAATTTGATACCTTCCTCTCAGCACTATAATACTTTAAACCTATAAGGTTGTGAGCCAAACAATAGCTTAGTGAAATATAACACATTCGCAAAAACCACAAGTATAAATAGACTGTCCAGCATATATTATATATGAGGAACCATATAAATATAGTCATCACATGTTATGCATGGCTAATCTCCCTCCCTAGTGACCTTAGTTTTACTCATTCCGTTTTTGTTGCCTACTTCTAAATTGTTTGCTTTTGTCCTTTAGGTGTTTCAGAGACTCATGATTGGAATAGAGACTCACGATCCTTATTTTACAACCCTATATCGTCTAACTAAATCCTGTCCTCTAAGAACGTAGTAGCGATGGTTCAATACAAAATCTGCAATAAAGCTTATATGCAATCCTGCCCTCATCATAATAATCTGAGAACTTTTTTAACTTCTTATAATTCCTTCTCCACAAATAGTATTTGTGAATAATTCATTGACAAAGTCAATTTGGTACTTGAATTTTATTATAAAAATTACAAGCACCAACAAACGGGCAATTATACAACAATTTCTATTTTTGTTTTACACTATTATTTTATACAACACTGCATCTTTTAATACTAATAGCCTTTCTTTCGTCATTTTTCGTTCTAAGTAGAGAGGACAATTTGTACTTCCACCTGCCTTCACTCTAGTGCAGAAGCACCTTACTTCTTTTTTATGACCAGCTTTTCTTCCTTTTAGAAAACACACGGAAGGGAAAAGATTATGATGTGGACTAGAATAAACAAGTAGATTTTATTTTATTTTATTTTTATTAGTGTTATTTAGGCTAAATGTAAATCATTTATTGTCTAGATTTATTTTCTTATCTTTAAGATTTGGTTAGATTAATATATTGTCTTTAGGATAGCAAATATTTTGTTTTCACTAAGAATTACTTTCCTAAAATATTAGTATTTTATAACTCACAATTGCCTTCGGGTATCTTAGTATCCATCTCATCGCTTCCAACTTAGGCTTCTTTAATGACAGCATAAATCGGCTCACTAGACCAATTGCGTGAGAGATATTTATTCTTGTCAGTGTTAAGCTGATTGAACAACCCACCGGCAAATAATACATCGTTCCACGTAAATTTTTCCTTTCGCTTGCACTCAACTTATTATTGAACTCTATTGGAGTAGATAACAGTTTTTCATTCTAACATGTTGTACTTCTTAAATAATACTTTTGGCACGTTTCTCTTAGCATAAGAAAGATCCTTCTTGGCGCTCGAACAACTTCCACTTCAAGAAATTATTTAATTTCTTCGAGTTCATTCATGTGAAAACATATTTAGAGGATCTCTTTTATTTGCTTAGTTTCTATATAAAAATCTTCGGTGATAATATAAGATCATCCATGTGCGCTGATAACAACTAGCTTACCTCCTAGAGCTTTTGACAAACAAGCTTCAATTAGCTATCACTAAAGTATAACCATTTTATAATAAAAATTCTGTTGTCTTACCATATCATGCCCCTCAGAACTTATTTTAGTCCATATTTTTCTTCGTTTATACACAAAGTTGAGATAATCTCCATTCTCTCAAAACCTTAAAGTTTACTTACGCTAAGGCATCGTCTGCAAACCATTTGTCAAAGTTTCCATGATTTGCTTGTTACTAAGGCAATTAAAGCTCATATAGTTATAATCTTGGAAATAGGACTAAATGTCTCGTCATAGTCCGAGCCATAATGTTTAGAGAATGCTTGAGCTACCAATCAAAACCTTGCATCTTTTTATCGAACCAGAATTGAGTCCTTTCAGTTTGTAAACCCATGTACAAGGTATGAGTTCCATTTCGTTAAGCTTAGGCACTAGTAGCTAGGTGCGATTTTCTTCTACCGCTAATGTTTCATATGAACCAATCTACTTAGCAAAAACTACTTAGCATTTAGTTACGCATTTTTTTGTGATATTGAACTTTGTTTACTGACTAGATAAAAATTAGACTAATGGAAATCTAAATTTTGTTCCATCTACATTATGATATAAAAATAAAATTTACAAAACAAAAAAACAAAAATATTTTATATTCCTAAAGTACCTCTCTATGTTATAAAATCGAGTTAATTAATATTATTTTTATTAAATATTACAAAAATTGTTTATCTTATAATATATATAATTATTTTTTTACTATAAATTTTGTGTCCTATTATATAAATAAAATATAATATAATAAGCTTGGTGGATCTCATCATGCTCTTGTTCATATCCCCTTCTATTTTACCTTCTTAAGAGTATTTGTTTATAAATTTTTCTTGTTCATATCCACTTCATACTAAAAGTGGGTTAAAAAATCGACCAAACTGAATCAATCCACAAACCAAATCGAACCAAGAAAAATTGAAAATATAGTTTTTCTTACAATTTGGTTTAGAAAATTTTCAATCCGAACCTGTTGATAGGACCCTTCAAGCCTGACTAGATCAGCCAAGCCTCACTGCCCTAGCCTCACCTCCATAGGCCTCGGCCTTAAACCTGAATGGTCTAGGCTCATGAAACACTATAATAGCCATAATTCACAACATAAGGATAAAACAGCCACATCCTAAATATTAGAAACACATCGGGCATAACAGCTCCGCTCTCCTACATTTTTGGGAAAAGATCTCTCCTACTAACTGATCTCTCCCACTGATTGATCTCCAACTGTCGATTTCACTTCACTATAAATACCAAGTCACTATTCAATGGTAACTCTCTCTACAAACTCTGCATTCTAAGCCTATATATCGAGTATTTTATTCCATCAAATAACCCACTGCTGACTTAAGCATCGGAGTAGTCATACCAGACAATCTACCGGCGTTCCTTTATTGTGCATTATTTTGCAAGCTTAGTATGTGCAAACTTTAATCGTCTATCAGCAAAAATTGAGAAACGATAAAACCGAGAAACGACAGAACCAAACCATTTTACAAAAATTATAATAATATTTTACTTCAACTAAAGAATGTCTTTTATTATAATATAGCAAATAAAAGAATTTTTTATTTACATTTATTAAAACATATATGTATTACACTTTTAATTACCATAACATATAAATTATATTTATAGTTTGACTTAAAATTTAAAAATGAAATTAGCTATCAATTTACGTTTGAAAATTTTTAGTCACATGAATATTAATTTTATCAATCTCTATTATAATAATACTTATTATTTTTAAATCAATTCAATACTTTTTATGAGATTAAATGTTTTATAAATGTACATTTTTAAACTAGAAGATGTAGTTCAATCTGTAAACCAAACCAAAATTTTATGATTTGAAAAAAATTCTCCATTCAAACTGTATAGTTTGATTTAAAGTTATATAAAACTGAATAATATGTCCAAACAATTCGTGCCCACTCCTACTTCATACGACAATGCAAAGATTCCAATGCAATGTTGTAATATGGAGTAATCGATTTAAGTAGATCCATCTTTCTGCTTTTCCTTTCATGCATAACTATTGTGTCTCAAGAGATGGGATGGGACAAGGAACTTTCTCCTTGAATTGTCTAACCAGGCTTAATAGTCTTATGTATTCTTTAGTCAAAACTTGCAATAATCAAATTTTTAATACCCTTCTACAGTTTTGCTCAAGAAGTTTCTTATTCCTTGCATGAAAACAAGAAACTTCGGGAAACAGTTTGAGACTTCATTGAAAGCAAGTTTAGGAAAACTATTCAAGTCCAAGCTGAGTAAATTTTGGAAAGGAATGCTTATGTTAAAGGAGAGATGTAGGAAAAGTACTGGGGGTAAAATAAAGGAAAAATTATGATAACATAATGTAATGCCAAAGAAAAATATTTTCAAAAATAAAAGCATTTTGGTCTTTTCAATGGGCTACTAAAACCCATCTCCCTTAAGTAGCCACTATTTCTAAAACCTTAATGTTTATCAAATATAACCTAATCTCTCATCTCATTTTTAGAAAATTAAGGGTAGCCTCTAAGCTAAGCCTTAAGAGGAAAGCCTAGTGAAAATTAAGGTAAGTCTTGAAGGATTTTCTTAAGTAATTTGTTTTTAGACCAAATAGCATCCTAAATTACTCATTTCTTGTTAATCTTAACTTATTATCCAAAGTTTCTAACTAAAGGTTTGTAATCACTCCTTAAGAACAAGCAAAGGAAGGGATTAAGGTAAAGATCAAGTAGGTTTTCTTCTCTTTAGTTCATTCTAACCAAAAACCCCCATTTTGGATGATGTTTGGGTGGAGTTTTCTTTAAATCCAAAAATTAAATAAGCGTTTAATGATGTGTGTTCAGGTGATTCTAATTTCACTTTTGAGTATTTCAAGCGATTGAGTTGCTCGAGTAAGCTTTCTTCATGCTTTACTTCTTCTTCTCAAGTTTGACATGGTAATGAGTTTGTGATTGAATCTGGAGTATTAAGCTATTGTTGAGTGGTTTTTATTGTGGGTTTTGGTGATATTGGAGTGTTGAAGTCAATATTAGAGCAAATTGAAGTGTTTTGAAGTTGCGATCAAGTTTTAGGTGGATCGAGTGTTGATTTCTAGTGCTTTTTTTTCAAGGAGGAAGGAACCTACAAAATCTGCAAGCTTTAGACTAACTTGTCAATTCTTGTTGAACCAGCCTACTAACGTGTTACAAGTCTCACATGAAGACTTGGGAACAAGCCTACCGATTGTGCATCTCCATTTAGGTGTTTTTCAAGAATTGGCTAGACTGTTCCTTTTAGGATCGGCCATCGGTTTTCTCCTGTTACCATTTGAACATCTTAGTTTTTCCCTTTTTTGGATTCCTAAATCTGAGATTTTGAAGTCTAAAGGTTTTCTAAGCTCTTAAGCACCTTTTTACTTATCTTAACTCAAAGTTATACTTGAATCAAATCAAAGTTTAACTCGGTTTCAACTTAAGCCTATAGTGATTTCTACTATGAGAAAATAAAAACTTTTTACATTCTAAGTGTTTGGAATCCGAAACTCCATGGACATTTTTTATTCTAAGCTATAAAGTAACCTAATTTTTCAAAGTTTACTAATTTCTAAGGTGATTCCTTAGAAGTTCTTAATAAAAGTTATAATCTTTTAAGAGTAAGCACAAGTTATTTTTTACTTATGACTTGATGACATTAAATTAATCATTTTGAGGAGTTGATTGGTGTTGGTTATCGAGTTTAAGCTCTTGGTTTAAGATGAGCTAAGTAGTTGGAGCTATTAAGTAGTAATCTTGAGAAATTGGAGTAAAGATAAGGAGGACGAATAAGAGGGTTAGGAATCTTACATTATACTCTTTGTTGATTATGAAAAGTGTCTAAGACTAGTCTATTGATCTTATTATCAGGTTCTCCTACTCGAGTTGCTTCTTTTATCTTAGTTAGGGTGCAGTTTTGGTCTCATTCCACTATCTAGGTATGTAGCATATGCTTGTTACTTATGCTTATTAGGATGGTGAGAAAAAAATCAAACAAATCCATATTCGATCTAAATTCTTATTCGTTAGTTGTGCTTGTCATGGCTCTTAGGGGAAACTGCTGATCACTTGTAGAGATTCCCTAATGAACTTGCATATGGAACGATGTAGTTAGAACTAGGTATCATGTTTCATGAGTATTGGTCTAATAACCTTCACCATAGTATATAGTAGTAAATTAAAAGATTTATATTCTATTATACTTATATATGTTTATGTCTACGAGATCATGGTTTGCTAGGGCCTGAGTTCCCCTTTGTTGCTTGTGGACTTATATACAAGATAATAAATCATTGTTTGTTTAATACATGCATCATATGTTTGTGATATGTTGATTTGACATCCATATGTGCTTGTGTGTTATGTACTGGGTTTCAACTCATTCTTTTACCTTTCTTAGACATAGGTGTTGGTGATATTATTATTTATGAAGAGCCACTTGTTGATAAGATCTAAGAGGAGGAAGGAGCGGATTACTTATATTACTAAGATGATTAGAGATTAAGCTGAGTTGACTTGGAGACCGTCTTTGTCGTTTGAGATGTTCTATTGGGTTATGTTTATTCTTGTTAGGAGAGTGACTCCTTGACATTCTGTTGATCCTTATTAAGGTCTAGTAAGCAAGAGCATGATAGACACCTTTAGGTTTTGGATTTGTTTTGATCATTAGAGCATGTTAGACTCCTTATAAACATGATACTTTGATTTTGTGTTAGAGGCAAGCTAGCCTCCCATATTCTATTATTACTGAACTTGTTTGCAAGTCAATGAGTATGTTGAAAGGGTGGTTAGTCCATCCAATTATTCATTTTGGTCTTCTGGCTTAGTTAACAACTCATTTGTAGATTTTCAATTTTACTTAGAGAATTTCTAGAGCCTTAACGTATTTCTAACTAGTAAGGATATCTGGCGAGTTGTGATACTCAATAAGACTCGGAGCGTTATAGATAACTTGTGTTTTAGCATTTTTGCAATGAACTAACTTGTTTTTTTTTTTTTTTTTATGTTTTTTCTTAACAAAGTCATGACCTATGTTTCATTCTCATCTATGACTTTAAAATTTCAATTACATTCATAAATTTTGAAATTATCTTTCTCACGTAGCCCGACAACATGGTAAGTGAATTGAACTCTACGTTTGTAGTAAAATTAAAAAGAAATCTACTTACAATATAAAAATATATTGAGTACCTTTCACCCAATAGGATCTCAAATTTTATTTATAGTACAATGATTGATACAACAGATGTTTGATTGCCACCATGATTCAAATTCCTACATGAGAATTTAGCTGCTATTGAGAGCTAATTCACACAAATTGGTTTATAAAGAGTTGGAACTAAATAAAAATCATTCTTTCTTCTGGCGGTTGCACCAAAGTTCTCATCCATATTCAGATCTTCAAGCTTCTTCCCAGCCGGAAGTTTCCAATCAAAATGGTATAGCAACATCGCAAGGAAAAGCTCAATATTGGCTATAGCCAATGGTATTCCTGGGCAAATCCTCCTACCAGCACCAAATGGTATGAACTCGAAGTTATTCCCCTTGTAGTTAGTTGCATTATCCATGAATCTCTCAGGATTAAAAGTCTCGGGATCTGTCCAGTACTTGGGATCTCTTCCAATAGCCCAAGCATTGACAATCACTCTAGCTTTGGAAGGAATTTCATATCCATTTATTTGACAACTTTCTCCACATTCTCTAGGAAGCAATAAGGGGACAACCGGGTGTAGTCTTAATGTTTCTTTTATGGTGAGCTTCAAGTAGTACAACTCAGATAGAGCAAGCTCGTCGAACTCCCCTCTTTTATCAAAAACTCGTCTCACCTCGGATTGTGCCTTTTGAAGGATGTGTGGGTTTCTAATCATCTCCACCATCGCCCAATCCACCGTTGTGGCGGATGTTTCACTTCCAGCAATGAATATATCCTTTAAAAAAAAAAGAGGAAAAATCAATTTGAGTGAAAAAATATTAAAGATCCATGCACCATTTTATGAAATGGGGAAAAAAAAAAATAGATGAGCTTACTATGATTACTGCTTTGATGTTTTCAGTGCTCAAGGAAAATTCTTGTTTTGAGGATCCCTCTAATTTCAAGAGAACATCGACGAGATCACGCTCTGCTTCCTGATCATCACTTCCGTTCGTTTTGGCATTGCCCTCTCTGTGCTTGGTGATTATAGTTTCCATTATCTGGTCAGCTACTCGATGCGCCCTTTCGAGCTTAGTCCTGGCTCCGCTGACGAAATGAATCCATTTAGCAGAGGGAAAGATATCCTCAATATCAAAACCAGACGACAACCTTATAACCTCAATGGCTATAGGGATGAATTTAGCATGGTCTTTGACTTTCCCACCAAAAGCCGACCTTGACGTGATGCTGTAATTTGTGGATGATACCTTCTCAGTGAGATTTACAGGCAACCCAGCATTGGAAGAGATCCATTTGACAAGATTTCCGATTTCTTCTTCTCTAATAGGCCGAAAATTCTGAACTTGTTTTGCACTAAACAGTTCTAATGCGCAAATCTTTCGAAGCCTTCTCCAGTATTCCCCGTAAGGTGCAAAAGCAATGTCTGTTGAGTTATAAGTCACGATATCCGCAGCTAAAATCGATGGCCTAGATGCAAAAATGACATCATGGGTCTTCATAACTTCCTTAGCAGCTTCTGAGGAGGACACAACGATAGTAGGAAGTTCCCCAAGTTGTATGTACATCAAGGGGCCATGTTTTCGGGCTAAGTCTCTTAGCACACGATGCGGTAACCCAACCATCTGATGCATATTTCCAATGAAAGGCAGCCTCCATGGCCCTGGAGGAAGATTGGAGAGCGACCCTTTAGCCTTGGATCGTGTTTTCCCCATCTTCATCGACATGATGAGGAAGAGGGATATTGCAAATAGGAGCGGAAAGCAAGAGTAGGAGTGATCCATGGCAGAGGTAAGTAGAGAATATTTCATGTTTCACTTCGCTTTGATGAAATGGTTATTCATCATTCCACTTTAAAAAGGCTTAAGATGTTGTCTTCTAGCAGTAAGGCATCTTGCCTATTCAGTGAAGTCAATGACGATTGATCTGATGCCATTTTTGGAACTAGGTTTTCTTAAAACATTATAAGACAAGCAGAAGATTTTGGTGACTTCAACCGACAGCTACTATATATTTTTAGTCATATTATTATCTCTAGCAAACTATTGCTGTAACCTGAAAACTATTAGAATTATAATGATTAAATATATATATATCTCTAAATATTTTAAAATATGGTACTTCGTAATAGTTCTGGATATGATCAATTCTTAGGGAGAAATTGTCTTCTAGCAGTACGGAATCTTGGTTATTATTTACTGAGGTAAGTGATTGTTGATGCTGTCCGTGGACCTACTTTTGTTGAACTACTATAGGAAATACAATTCTAGTAACTACAAGGCACGAATAGAATATGTTTAGTCCATTTTTTTCTCATCTTTTTAGTATTTTATTTCCATTTATTCGAATCTTACATTTGATAAGAATAAGACACAAAAAATATAGAAATATAATTCTAGATATACTCCTCTTCTAAAATTAAAAGCCTAAAATGTCCCTATAAAATTCAATTTATTTATCCTTTATTTTATTTATATTTATAAAAGCATCAATTAAAATAATAATTTTCAATACATAAAATATATATTTTTTTCAAATATTTTCTCTTAAAAGTACGTAAATTTTCATTTTTCAATCTCGACATTCAAATCATCACTTTCATCATAATTATAATACAAAAACAAATAAAATAGTTTTCCAAATTTCATTTTTCAAACAAATATAAATTAAATACTTTAAGCTCTAAAGTTAAACCAAGTGACTGTAGGATTGAACTTAAAACATAAGGTTTAGGACGATCGGTTAAAGGATCCGATCAAACCTAAATTATAAACTATCTATAGAAAAATTAGTAAAAACTGTTACGCCCCAAAGTCACAGAGTCGCAATAGTCTCGCCGTGTACACTATTCTATAATAGTAACTGACCTCACAGTGCCTACCATAGACATGATCTACACAAGGCGTCGACGACTCCTTGCTTTGAAGTAAACAGTTCGATTAATAATTATACTATAATTATGATAAATATTACAATTTCTAATAAACATAGATAAGTATAAGTAAGTCCACAGAGCTTCCCAGAAAGTTTTACATAATCACCACAGTTTACTAATTTACAGAATAACTATCAGTCTTTAACATTTAACTATAAGGTCAGTCTCGTTACACATTATATTAAGTAACTTGATCCTCACACCCCTGACTTCAAAAGGACTAACCTCTGGGTAATTGTAGGGCGGCATGTTACTTGAAGTGATCACAAATCAGAACCTGCAAAAGGATCTATAAAGGTATGAGCAACTATAGCTCAGTAAGTTTAATTGGAGACTCATGAATGCATACAAGCACAAACAGGGTTATCAAACAATTATTTTCATACAATGTATCAATTAAGTGTCATCGCACAACGTAGTCCGGTCCATTGTGAAATTAGAGAAATTTCACCCGCTCCAATCCGGGTTGAGGAGTTCCATGTTATGCAGCAGCTCACAACCAAACCCAAGCTTGTGCAATGGAGACCTCGCTCCTCCCGCGACTACCTTCGAACCATTGACTTCACCTCCGCCGCGACCTCCTCTCCTGTCACTTAGTTCGACTGAGGATGAAGAAGGGATCATTTTGCAATCCTGCACTATTTCTTTTGAAGGGGTTGATATTTGGTTGGAGAATCCTATGATCCCCTAACGGGTTGTAATGCATGACATTTTTGGTGATTAGGGTCAACTAAGATTATATTCCGTTTAGGGTGTTCAAACAATTTCATACCAATTCAATCAGTTACAAATCACTCACAAAGTAAGTTTCAGCACGAATTCAAATACATCAAACACATGCGTAAACTACTTACAATCACAAGCATATACAAGCCTAAGTCTCCGAGCACTACAAAACTAGTACTCTATTACAATAAGAAATAACCCAACTTACTTGAATTTGCTCGATCGCTCGATCCCTTAATCGCGAGCTGATTTGTCTCTGGGTATCTTATAATACAAATAGGTCTTTTTAGTACTCATATTTTATGGATTCTTATTCTAATTCAAAATGTAACTCATTTTCCCCATGTATACCTATAATACTCTAATGATTCGTTGTACTCTATTTCGGGGTTCGACTCTTAAACTAGATTCTAGTTTTAAATTCCTAAGCCTTAATTAGGCTCGAATCTCAATGTGACATTAATCACATTACGCTCAGGTACTCAAATATCCTATTGGGTCGTAATTTGGTATTCTAAACTATTCGGTACACGCTAACCCTAATTGAGGTATTGGATTTATTCCCAATGTGTAAAAATCTTACATTTTGAGATATTTACTTAAAATTAAATATTATTTCAGATTTATTATTTTTCTGATTTCTATTATAATATTATCTAAATAACCTTATCTTTTTAGATTTATTAATTTATACTTTCACATATTACTAATTCCTTATATTACTTACCTAATTTCCCTAATTAACCATACTTAGTACCCAAAGGCTAAGATTAGGGTTCCACTTTAGAGATTAATATCCCTAAACATATAATTAATATCCTAATCAGTAATTAACATCCTAATCACTTAATTAACCCTAAATCACCCAATTTTTCTATCATTTTAGGATTAAAAATTAACTTAAAAATTTCGAAAATTAATTTTAAAAAAATGGCTTCATAACACTGTTCTACATCATATGAGCATCCTACAGAAAAAATTTGAGCTCCAAACTACACTCCTAAGCCTATTTATTTTCCGGTTTAATCATGCTCGGTTTTGAACAATTTGTTAAGGACCCTATATTTTCAGACATAATTAAACTAAATCAATATTTTTCCCTAAATCTACATATAATAAAACCTCAGAATAACAAGTTTCATAATTTTCTAGGCAAAATAACTAATTTTACAAAATTATACAAAAATCGGGTGAATAAATGACTAACCGGTTCGAAGCTTTCTGGCCGTCCAAACCCAGTCCAATGTTGTCGGCCGGTCCAGGCGGTGGTTCTAGTGTAGGGTAGTGGTGGTGGTGGTGGTTCGGTCCCAGGTGGTGGTGAGTGGTGGATTTGGTTTACTTACCTAATCTGCACAGTTTTCTTTTTTTTTTTTTTCTGGATTTTCTCTCGAATTTTTCAGTGTTCTTATTTTTCTGAGATTCTAAACTGACCAAATGACTTCTGGAAATTTTTCCCCTATTTATAGACAATTATAGTAATTAACATGTATTAATTTGACAAGACTTTGCCCCAATTTCTTGATTTTTGGCTTTTTGTTTGTCTAATTCTCATTGGCTAATTTTTCTTTTTCTGATTTGAACCTGCCATGACCTGATCATGGTTTAGCTTATCATCTTCTGATTTTTTCTGATTTTTCCATAATTATTTTATATTTTTCTTTAATTATTTGCTTAGTTTTCGGCCAATTTAGATAATTACGCGTATTTTTATCTACACGTAAATACATGTGGGGTACACATGAACATTCTTAATTATTATTTTGGTCATTCTAAAATTTTTAGTATACATATAATCTATCTCTAGTAATTTATTAGTTATTAGATTACACTTTTTGCCTTTTCGGTAATTAGCAATTATTATGCTTAAAATTTGAAAATTTTATAGTCTCCTATTTTCCTATGTATTTTCTTAAATTTAAGTTTACGGGGTCATTTTTACTAGTATTTCTCTCAATAGTTTATAATTTGGGTTTAATCGAATTTTTTTAGCCGATCGCCCTAAACCTTGGGTTCTAAGCTCAAACCTACGTTTACTTGGCTTAGCTTTAAGGCTTACAAAAACGATCCCGTAAACTGGAATTTAAAAAAATAAGTAATAAAATAGGAGACTATAAAATTTTCAAATTTTAAGTATAATAATTGTTAATTACCAAAAAGGCGAAAAATGTAATCTAATAACTAATAAATCACTAGAGATAAATTATATGTATACTAAAAATTATAAAATGACCTAAATAATAATTAGAAATGTTCATATGTACTCCACATGTATTTACATGTAAATAAAAATATACGAAATTACTTAAATTGACCAAAAACTTAGTAAATAATTAAAGAAAATTATTAATTAATTAAGAAAAAATAAAAAAAAAATCAGAGGGATAGGGAATAATGAATATTTAGTCATAGCAAGTCAGGAGCTAAAGAAGAAAAATTAGCCAATCAGAATCAAGCAACACAAAAGCCAAAAATTAAGGGATTTGGATAATGTCTTATATAATTTAATGCATATTAATTACCACCAAGCTCTATAAATAGGGAAAAATTCACAGAACTCTTTTGGATAGTTAGGAATCAGAGAAAAATAAAGAGCTTCGAAAATTCAAGAGAAAAACCAGAAAAAAAAAAAGAAAAAGAAAGGAAAACTGTGCAGTTAAGGCTAGTGAGCCAAACCCATACACCACCACCACCTGGGACCAAGCCACCACCACTACCCCACTCCAAACCCATCGTTTAGGTCAGCCGACACACTTGGACCGGAGTTAGACAACCAAAAGGCATCGAACCGAATGAGTCCCTTATTTGCTCCAGTTTTGTATAATTTCTTAAAATTAGTTATTTTGTCCAGAAAATTATGAAACTTGTTATTCTGAGGTTTTATTGTATTTAGATTTAAGGAAAAATAGTGATTTAGTTTAATTACATCTAAAAATATAGGGTTTTTAACAAATTAAGCAAAATCGAGCATGATTAGAACTAGAAATAAATAGGTTTAGGAGTATAGTTTAGAGCTCAATTTTTTTTTTGTAAAATGCTTAAGTAATATAGAACAGTGCTATGAAGCTATTTTTTTTAAATTAATTTTCAAAATTTTTAAGTTAATTTTTAGCCCTACAATGATAGAAAAATTGGGTAATTTTGGGTTAATTAGGTGATTAAGACACTAATTACTGATTTAGATAGTAATTAAATGTTTAGAGATGTTAATCTCTGATGTGGAAACCTAATCCTAGCCTTTGGAGTATTAAGTGTAATTAATTTAGGAATTAGGTAGTAATTGTAGAAAATTAGGAATATGAGGAATTGAAAATTTAATAAATCTGAAAAGTTAGGGTTATTTAGATAATATTATAATAAAAATCAAAATATACTAAATCTGAAACAAAACTTAATTGTATAAAAAAATGTAAGATTTTCTCACATCGAGAATAAATCCGATATCCCAATTAGGATTAGCGTGTACCGAATAATTTAGAATACTAAATTAAGACCCAATAGGATATTATAATACTTGAGCTTAATGTGATTCATTTCACATTAGGATTCGAGCATATTTAAAACTCAAAATCAAAGCTAGAACCTAATTTAAGATCCGAACCTCGAAATATGATAGAAAGAATCATTAGTACATAATAGATATATATGAAAAAAATGAGTTAAATTATAGCTTAGAATATGAATCATTAAAGTATAAGTACTAAAAAGATCTATTTGTATTATAGGATACTTAGAGACGAATCAGCTTGCAATTAAGTGATTGGGCGACTGAGAAATTCCAAATAAGTTGGATTATTACTTACTGTATTAGAATACTATTTTTATGATACTCGGAGACTTAGGATTGTATATGGTTGTGATTGTAAATAATTTACGCATGTGTTTGATGTATTTAAATTCGTGCTGAAAATTTGTGGGATGATTGATTTTGTGTCATGATTGAATTGGTGTGAATTGTTTGAAAACCTGATATCAAGCAAGTGCACCTATCGGTTTTAATATAGCGGATGTAAGTCCGAGTCGATTCTTCAGAGACTTTGAGTACTAATATTAACCTTAGCTCTATTATCTAACCGGAAAATTGTAATGAGTTGAATGAATTGAAAATACTAAAATTAACAAACTAACCTAATTATGAAACTTGAGTAAGCAATTTAGAAAGCGATAAAATTGAGAACAACTTCAAGAAAGCAAATAACGTATTTATGAATTATTTCCCCTAGTGTTTAACATGTGATCACTTAAAATGTATCCAATTCAATCTCTATTATTCTTGACCGGAGGGATTCATAATTAAAGTTAACACATTTCTCAAGCATATTAACCTTAATCCTAAATTATTTACCGAAATCTCTTCACTTAGTAATATAATTTAGAATCACATTAATGTATAATGAATCCCCACACAAAAGAACAACTTTCTGGAAGAAACATGTATCTTATCTCTAAGTACATATGCAATCCTCTCCAATTATGTCAAGATCTCATTACTTATGTGATTTCTCAATCATCATGCATAATATCATAGATTAATATCCTAAAAATATCAATTAACAATTAAATAACATAATTGAATCAAGAAAAGATAGAAACTTTATTGAAAATTATCAATCAATCTAATAGTCACATGAAACCCTAGGTTCCACGATCCTAAATACAAGAATCTTAAGCTATCATAATGAAACTAAAAACTACTTGCAACAAAATTAAGAAATAAAACATAAAAAACCCCTTTTGTTGATGATAAATCTCTTCAATCTTAAAGTTGGGTGTTACTTTTGCCTTTTGCTCCTCATTCTCTTCAAGTCTCTTTACTTTTTAATGTTTAATGTTATATACGAAACCCTAGTATGTCCTTTTATAATGTATTGTAAGGTTTCTTTTTTCGTCACCAGATACAGCTTGGGACACAATTGTATCCCCAGGTCATGTAACTTTTTGACCTTGGCAAATCTTCCTGGATGGATACAGTCTGGAGATACAGTTGTGTCCTAGACTGTGTAATTCTCTAACCAAAATTCCTATTGTTTATATAACTTCATAACTCATTCATTTGAACTCTAAATTGAGTGAAACTTGATTTCTTTTCTTCGTTTTCAATCCAGGAATGCGTTCAAACCTTGAAATCAAAATTTTACTCAATTAAGTATCAATTTCTTTAAAGAAAACTAAAGATGTAAGGGAAATGCTATAAAATCACCATATGAAATGTATTTAAAATAAGAGTTATCAAAACCCTAAATGAAATTTAATCTTATTCGACTCTAATGACCTAAAATGTTATGCATTGCAACCTGTTAGGGGATCATTAGGATTCTCTAACCAAATACTGACCCCTTCGAAAGGGATAGCGCAGGATTACATAATGATCCTTTCTTCATCCTTAGTCGAACTAAGTGACAGGAGAGGAAGTCGCGACAAGGGTAAAGTCAATGGTTCGAAGGTAGTTGCGGGAGGAGTAAGGTCTCTATTGCATAAGCCTGGGTTTGGTTGTGAGCTATTGTATAACATGGAAACTCCTCAACCCAGATTAAAACGGGTAAAATTTCTCTGATTTCACAACGGATCGGACTACGTTATACGATGACACTTGATTGCTGCATTGCATGAAAATAATTGTTTGATAATCTTGTTTATGTTTGTATATATTCAAGAGTCTTCAATTCAACTTACTGAGCTGTAGTTGCTCATACCCTTATAGATCCTTTTGCAGGTCCTGATTTCTGAATACTTCAAGTATTATACCGCCTTACAATTATCCAAATGTTAGTTCTTTTGAAACTAGGGGTGTGAGGATCAATTTACTTAGTAATGATGTGTAGCTAGTGTATCCTTTGTAGTTGAGAATGAAAGATTAATAGTTATTATGTAAATTAGTGAATCGTTGTGTTTATGTAGAATTTCCTAGGAAGTTCTGTAGACTTTACATATAATTATATATGTTTATTTAATATTTGTGATATTTACCATAATTGTAGTTAAACATTTAATTGGACTGTTTAATTCAAAGCGAAGAGTCGTCGACGCCTTATATAGATCATGTCTATGGTAGGTATTGTGAGGCCAGTTACTATCATATAATGGTTTACATAGCGAAACTGTTGTGACTCTACGACTTCGAGGCGTAACAGTTCTCGGTTGGTATCAGAGCATAGTTTTAGTAGACTCGCTTTAAAGCATCATACTTTAAAAGAAATAGATATTGTAGGAATATTGAGAGTAGGTAATATTAAGTGGGCGATAAGAGATTGTATTAAGCATATAAAAATATAAGTAACCATAATGTTTAATATAGGAAATGTTAATTTGCTTAATTATAATTACAGGGTCGAAAGGGGGGGGAGGAACTAATACATAGTTGGATACGATTCGGGTGGAATGGAGAAGTATCCCCTATTGATTATAGGGTTAGATTACAGCAGTTATTGATGGAATTAGCTGATTAGAATGTCTTTAGGACAGTTGATGAGATTATTGACAAGTTTCATGATAAGATGTACTATAGCTGGAAAGATGAATGAGTATGGATGAAGATGAGTTTAGGACCTCAGTATAATAGATATACTACCATAGCAGCTTTTGAGCAGAGATGGTTGGAGACAGAGGGAATTATAACTTTGATGATACCCTTACGGTATTTTCCCGTTAGGTTGGAGGATGGGAGATCATACCTAGTTAGTATTTTACACATCCCTGCTGACATTCTATACATTCCCAGACAGTACCCATCGGGGATTATTAATTAGTTTCCTCAGTTTCCAGAACCTACTGGGGAAGGTATAGAGATACCATTAAACCTTAACCCTGAACCTGAGCCCGAGATACCAGAACCACCACCAGAAAACCTACCTCTATTTGAACACCAAAGAGGATGGAGGTGATTGTGATTCCTGAGACTCTAGAGATAGTATTTGTAGACTTTGCATCAGATAGCGAGCATGAGGATCACTCGGTAGGAGGCTATGTGGATCACGATTCCTTTGATGGAGTAGCTACCACGGATTCAGAGGAGGATTAGCTTAGTTAGATGACTAACTTGTTTTGGTTAGATAGATTTTTAAATATGACCTAGTAGAAATTTTGATGGAAACTGATGTATTTTGACTTTTGATGTATCATTTCGACTATTGATGTACCTTGTAGCTTCTAGATCAAGTTAGATATACGCTGTAATTAAGTTTAATGTAGCCAATTGATATAATCTTTTGTCTTGTACAGTTGAAAAGATCGAGTCTGTACTAGATTATGTAAGTAATGACGTAATCGAGTTGTAAATTTGATGTATGTATTCAAAAGTTATCGAGTTGTATCTTTTGTTTTGAAGTTGTAATGATGGTGATGTAAGGTTGAATGAAATATATAGTGGAAGTCAGACTACTAAGTACGTTGATTACAATGATACTGTCATTACTATTTTATATGAGTATATATTGCAAGCATTTATTAATTTATAAAAATCCTCTAAACAAAAGTAGGGATAACTTATAGATAGATATGAATGCAGGGTTATAAGTTAAATTATTAAGCAATTATGGCTGAAGCTAGAAATGAGAGTAGTCAAGGAGGAACTGAAGGAAATCAAAACCCTCCACCACGAGCAACATCACCACCGAGAGAACAATATAAGCAAGATTTACCCCCGCCGCCTTCACAAGAGAATATGCCTATTGGACAAATACTTGCCAGTATACATACGATGATGAGACAACAAGGAATGTTGATTCAACATCTTATGACTGATGGTAATGGGGGAAACAGGAGACCTCAAGAAGTTGAACAACGAATAGAGCGACCTCAAGAGGTAAATAAACTTCCTGAGTTTATAAAGGCCAACTATTACTTTAAAGGGGAGATGGGTAGGCCAGATGTAGTTGATGATTGGTTAGCCCAAATCGAACGAAGTTTTGAGGTTTTTGGAGTCCCTGAATCTCAAAAGTTATCTTATGACACCTTTATGTTAAAGTTAGCTGCAAGAGTATGGTGGGACTCGAGAGCAAGGCAACTTGAAAATAACATTGATTGGCAACAAATTTAAGGAGGAATTCAGGAAGGAGTATTTCCCTTATAGTATACAAAACAAAATGGTGTGAGATTTGTTTGAACTGAAGAAGGGAGGTATAAGTGTAACCTAGTATGAGACTAAATTTAATAGATTGTTACAATATGTACCTGGCTCATACCGAGATAATGTTGAGTTGAAGAAAGATTTGTTTCTTACCCGATTTGACCCCACAATATGTTACAAGTTGTTGGATTATGGTTTCACCACTTACAATGAAGTGGTAGATAAGGCAAGACAACTGGAAGATAATTGTATGAGGATGCAAGCAATGTAAAGTCAAAAGATCAACAAAGGATATCGACTTGGTCCATCATTTAAGAGATCATATCTTAGTGCCACTAGTAGCAGTTCTGGACAGAAGAGAAGGAGACCAGTAACTCTAGCTAATAGCCCAACACAGTCAGTGCCTAGTTTGAGTTTTTACGATAAGGATGGTAATGTCAAATGTTGGAAGTGTGGTGTAAATCATTTCTCAAGAAATTATGCTCAGCTTAAGGGAAAATGTTTTATATGTGGGAATCCGAACCATATACTGAAGGCATGCCCTAAGATGAAATTAGTAAAGTGTAATAAATGTGATAGGAAGGACCATTTCTCCAGATACTGTCCACAATTTGTACAAGGAACTAAGCGGACGGAAGGTTTTGATAATACCACTGCACCTGCTCGTGTCTTCACTCTAAAGGATATGGGAGTTGAGGAGAATGAGGATTTCTTAGAATTTATGGAGAAATACTACCATGATAATGTTGAGGAGATCATGGGAGTTGAAGAAGAGAATGATGAAGGACTTGTAACTAGTACATACTTAGACTATCTATTGTAATGATATTTCTAGGTGTGAATTAAATTAAAGTATTTGCATTTCAAGGTTTATGAATGCTAGTGTAGTTAGTAATTATAGTATTAGTACATTCCAGGACATATGCTGATAAATGGACAACCTGCTTTTGTGCTGTTTGATACTGGTGCATCTCATTCCTTTGCAAGTCAGAAATTTGTAAATGAACAAGAAATTAATTTGGTTACTATTAGTACAACTTATAAAGTTAGAACTCCGACTGGGGAGAAAGTAACAACTTGAGAAGTAATAGCTGATGGTAGAATAAAAATTCAAGAAAAGGAGTATCCTGTAAGCCTTGTAATATTACCTTTACATGGTTATGATGTGATAGTGGGAATAGATTGGTTGTCAAAAAATAAAGCTATTGTAGAGTATAGGAATAAAATTATCAATCTTAATGAGGGAGAAACGATATTTTAAGGAAAGGCTAGTGGAAATAGGTTAAATTTATCGGTGATGGAGATATGTGATGAACTGTTTGAGACAAAAGTAAAGGAGACTAATTGGAAATTTTGCTAAGTGTTTGCTGTCGATGTAAAAAAAGAGATACCCAAAGTAGCAAATACGCGGGTAGTGAATGAATTTCCAAATGTATTTTTGGAGGATTTACCAGGTTTACCCCATCCCGAGAGTTGGATTTTACTGTAGAGTTAGTTCCTGGAACTGAACCTATTTCTAAAGCTCCATATCGAATGTCACCTATGGAATTTTAGGAACTAAAGAAGCAGCTTTAGGAGCTATTGGATAAGAAGTTTATTTAATCGAATGTTTCACCATGGGGAGCACCGGTATTGTTTGTGAAGGAGAAAGATGGAACTATGAGATTGTATATAGACTATTGAGAGTTAAATAAGGTTACCATTAAGAATAGGTATCCGTTAACTCGCATTGATGATTTGTTTGACCAACTATAAGGTGCAACTGTGTTTTCTAGAATAGATTTAAAATCAGGATATTATCAATTATGAGTTAAGCTAGAAGATGTGCATAAGACTGCATTTAAAACTCGATATGGTCATTATGAATTTTTGGTGATGCCATTTGGCTTAACAAATGCCCCGGTTGTATTCATGGACTTGATGAACCGCATATATCAACCATATTTGGATAAGTTTGTTGTGGTGTTTATTGATGATATTTTGATTTATTCAAAAACCAAGAAGGAGCATGCAGAGCATTTACGATTGGCATTACAGAAGTTGAGAGAAAATAAATTATATACCAAGTTAAGTAAATGTGATTTTTGGTTGGATAAAATTTGTTTTTTAGGAGTTGCAAAAAAGAGTTTTCTGGATTGGAAGCAACTAACCACTGTGACTGAGATAAGGAGTTTTCTGGGTATAGCTGGATACTATCGATGATTTATAAAGGATTTTTCTAAAATTTCCAAATCATTGACTCGATTGACCCAAAAGGATATAAAGTTTGAATGGAGTAAAGATTGTGTAATAAGTTTTTAGGAGTTGAAAAAAAGACTGGTTACAGCACCAGTATTAACATTACCTGATCCAGATAAGCCTTATAATGTGTACAGTGATGCTTTACGGAATGGATTAGGTTGTGTATTGATGCAGGATAGAAAAGTTGTTACATATGCATCAAAACAATTGAGGCCACATGAGAGGAATTATCTAACCTATAATTTAGAGTTAGCGGCTATAGTGTTTGCTTTGAAGATTTGGAGACATTATCTTTATGGACATCAGTGCGAGATGTACACTGACCATAAAAGTTAAAAGTATCTCTTTACTTAAAAGGAGTTGAATTTAAGGCAAAGAAGGTGGTTAGAATTGATTAAAGATTACGATCTGAATATAAATTACCACCTTGGAAAGGCCAATTTGGTAGCGGATGCATTAAGTCGAAAGAATTATAAACAGGTTGCCTTACTGTTAACACCTTAACGTGAACTAGTGCAAGAATTTGAGAGGATGCAAATTAGGTTTGATTGGTGTGAACCTAATAGTCAATTGATGAATTGGGAATTGTAACCTACTCTATTGGAGAGAATAAAGCAAAAGCAAGAGGAAGATAAGGGTCTGATGGAGATAAAAGAGAAATTAAGTAACAGACAAGACCCTAACTTTAAGGTGGATGATAGAGGTATAATAAAGTTTAGAGGAAGAATATGTGTACCACAAGATGCTGACATAAGGAAGCAAATTTTGGATGAAGCACACATTACAAGGTATACTGTATACCTGAGAGGAAATAAAATGTACCAAGATTTAAAACTCACGTATTGGTGGAATGGGATGAAGAGAGAGGTGGCACAGTATGTATCAGAATGCATTATATGCCAATAAGTTAAAGTAGAACACCAAAGACTGGGTGGACTATTACAACCTTTAGAAATATCGAGATGGAAATGGGACCATATTACTATGGATTTTGTGGTAGCATTACTAAGGACTTAAGTTGGATATGATTCCATTTGGGTAGTTGTAGATAGACTAACGAAGAGTGCACACTTCTTACCTTATCGGATAGGTGATTCAATGGAAAAGATGGCTAGGCTATATATTTGAGAAATAGTAAGGTTACATAGTGTACGTAAGAGTATTGTTTCTGATCGGGATAGTCGGTTTGTATCCAAATTCTGTGAGAGTTCACATAGAGCTTTGGGTATAAAGTTGCAGTTTAGTACAGCTTATCACCTACAAACAGATGGGCAATTTGAATGAATAATTCAAACTCTAGAAGATATGTTACGAGCTTGTGTGTTAGATTTTGGAGGTGATTAGGATAAATATTTTCCGTTGATAGAATTTGCCTATAATAATAGTTATCATGCAACCATACAAATGGCACCTTATGAAGCATTGTATGGGAGGAAGCGTAGATCGCCACTGTATTGGGATCACGAAGAGTATGCCATGATTGAACTAGATATGATCAATCAAATAAGTGAGAAGATTAAGATTGTTTGACAGCGAATGAAAGAGGCTCAAGACCGTTATAAGAGTTGGGCTAACTTAAAAAGAAGGCCATTAGAATTTGAAATTGGTGATTATGTTTATATTAAAATAAGCCCATTCAAAGGACTCAGACGGTTTGGTTCAAAGGGAAAATTGAGCCCACGATACATTGGTCCATTTGAAGTATTGAAAAAAGTTGGCAATGTATCCTACCGAGTAGCTTTACCTCCAAGTTTATCAAGCTATCATAATGTATTCCATATTTCCATGTTTCCATGTTAAGAAGATTCATTAAGAACCCGAACACGATAGTGGAGATAGAGCTAGTGGAGTTAATGAGAAATTTCCAACTTGTGAGGCAACCCATAAAAATATTGGATAGTCGGGTTCAGAAGTTAAGGAATAAAGATATAGAGTACGTGAAGATTCAATGGAACGAAGGTCCAGACTTGGAGATGACTTGGGAACCAAAAGTAGTGATGGTGGAACAGTATCCATGGCTTTTCTAACTTCCAAGTTAGTAAAAGTATGCAAATTATTGTATTTAGTCATTTAAGTGCAATTTAGATATACAAAAGTTTTGAGGACAAAACTTTTTTGAAGGGGGGTGGAATTATAAGCCCTAAAGTTAAATCAAGTGACTGTAGGATTGAACTAAGAATACAAGGTTTAAGACAATCAGTTAAAGAATCCGATCAAACCCAAATTATAAACTATTGATAAAAAAATTAGTAAAAACAACCCCGTAAACTTGAATTTAAGAAAATAAGTAATAAAATAAGAAACTATAAAATTTTCAAATTTTAAGTATAATAATTGTTAATTACTGAAAAGGTTCAAAATGTAATCTAATAACTAATAAATCACTAGAGATAGATTATATGTATACTAAAAATTATAAAATGACCTAAATAATAATTAAGAATGTTCACATGTACCCCACATGTATTTACGTGTAGATAAAAATACGTGAAATTACTTAAATTGGCCAAAAACTTAGTAAATAATTAAATAAAATTATTAATTAATTGAGGAAAAATTAGAAAAAAATCAGAGGGATAGGGAATGATGAATATCTGGTCATAGCAAGTCAGGAGCTAAATAAGAAAAATTAGCCAATTAGAATTAAGCAACACAAAAGCCAAAAATTAAGAGATTTGGATAATGTCTTATTTAATGCATATTAATTATCACCAAGCTCTATAAATAGGGAAAAAAATTCACAGAACTCTTTTGGACAGTTAGGAATTAGAGAAAAATAGAGAGCTTCGAAAATTAAAGAGAAAAACCAAAAAAAAAAAAAAGAAAGGAAAACTGTGCAATTAGGGCTAATGAGCCAAACCCACACACCACTATCACCTGGGACCAAGCCACCACCACCACCCAAGACCGAGCCACCACTACCACTCCACTCCAGACCCACCGTCTAAGCTGGCCAACACACTTGGATCGGAGTTGGACGGCCAAAAGGCATCAAACCGAGTAAGTCCCCTATCTACTCCAGTTTTATATAATTTCTTAAAATTAGTTATTTTACCCAGAAAATTATGAAACTTGTTATTCTGAGGTTTTATTATATGTAGATTTAAGGAAAAATAGTGATTTAGTTTAATCACGTCTGAAAATATAGGATTCTTAACAAATTAAGCAAAATCGAGCATAATTAGAACTAGAAATAAATAGGCTTAGGAATATAGTTTGGAGCTCAGTTTTTTTTTTAGAATGCTTAAGTAATATAAAATAGTGCTATGAAGCTATTTTTTTTAAATTAATTTTTGAAAGTTTTAAGTTAATTTTTAGCCCTAAAATGATGGAAAAATTAGGTAATTTTTTGTTAATTAGGTGATTAAGACACTAATTACTAATTTAGATAGTAATTAGATATTTAGGGATGTTAATCTTTGATGTGAAAACCTAATCCTAACCTTTAGAGTATTAAGTGCAATTAATTTAGGAATTAGATAGTAATTGTAGAAAATTAGGAATTAGGTAGTAATTATAGAAAATTAGGAATATGAAGAATTGAAAATTTAATAAATCTGAAAAATTAAGGTTATTTAGATAATATTATAATAAAAATAAGAATATACTAAATTTGAAACAAAATTTAATTGTATAAAAAAATGTAAAATTTTCTTACGTTGGGAATAAATCTGATACCCCAATTGGGATTAGCGTATATCGAATAGTTTAGAATACTAAATTAAGACCTAATAGGAAATTATAATACTCAAGCTTAATGTGATTCATTTCACATTAGGATTCGAACATATTTAAGACTTAGAATCAAAACTAGGATCCGAACCTCGAAATAGGATAGAAAGAGTCATTATACATAATAAGTATACATGGAAAAAATGAGTTATATTATAACTTAAAATATGAATCCTTAAAGTATAAGTACTAAAAAGATCTATTTATATTATAGGATACCTAGAGACGAATCAGCTTGCAATTAAGTAATTGGGCGACTGAGAAATTCTAAGTTAGTTGGGTTATTACTTACTGTATTAGAGTACTATTTTTATGGTACTCGAGGACTTAGGATTGTATATAATTGTGGTTGCAAGTAGTTTACGCATGTGTTTGATGTATCTGAATTCGTACTGAAAATTTGTGGGATGATTGATTTTATGTCATGATTGAATTGATGTAAATTGTTTGAAAACTCTAAATGAAATTTAATCTTATTTGACTCTAATGACCTAAAATGTCATGCATTGCAACCTGTTAGGGGATCATTAGGATTCTCCAACCAAATACCGACCCCTTCGAAAGGGATAGCGCGGGATTGCATAATGGTCCATTCTTCATTCTTAGTCGAACTAAGTGACAAGAAAGGAGGTCACAGTAAGGATAAAGTCAATGGTTCCAAAGTAGTTGTGGGAAGAGCGAGGTCTCCATTGTACAAGCCTGGGTTTGGTTGTGAGCTACTGCATAATATGGAAACTCTTCAACCTGGATTAAAACGAGTGAAATTTCTCTGATTTCACAACAGACCGAACTACGTTGTGCAATGACACTTGATTGCTACATTGCATGAAAATAATTGTTTGATAATCTTGTTTGTGTTTGTATACATTCATAAGTCTCCAATTCAACTTACTGAGCTGTAGTTGCTCATACCCTTATAAATCCTTTTGCAGGTCCTGATTTCTGAATACTTCAAATATTATGCCGCCTTGCAATTATCCAGATGTTAATTCTTTTGAAGCTAGGGGTGTGAAGATCAATTTACTTATTAGTGATGTGTAGCTAGTATGTCCTTTATAGTTAAGGACAAAAAACTGATAGTTATTATGTAAATTTGTGAACCATTGTGTTTATATAGAATTTCTTGGGAAGTTCTGTAGACTTTATATATAATTATATATGTTTTTTAAAAATTTGTAATATTTACCATAATTGTAGTTAAACATTTAATTGGACTGTTTACTTCAAAGCGAGGAGTCGTCGATGTTTTGTGTAAATCATGTCTATGGTAGGTACTGTGAGGCCAGTTACTATCATAGAATGGTTTACACAGCGAGACTGTTGCAATTCTACGACTTCGAGACGTAACAAATACAGATAAAATACAAACGAAAAAAAAATAATCCAAATAAAGCCGTAAAACCTTTTTATTATATTATCATTGGAAAATATAAGAGACGCCTCATATAACTATTATTATTATAATTAAGAAAAATCTCTAAATTTCTAAAAAGAATTGCTTCCATATTTTTGAAATAAGGTGTTAAAACCAGAAATTTTTATCATTTAATTTAATATAGACCTAGCTGTTTCTTAGTAGACGATTATATTGAATTTTTTTGTACTCGGTCTATTACTGATTTTTTTAGTAGATCGTGAATCACTCTAGAATAATAATCCAAGTATACATTTATATAAAAAGGCGAATTTGGTATTAAGTTGGAAAAAAGAAAAATTTCTAACGTCAGTTTTTTTTTTTTTCCAGTGTAAATGTATGATATTATAAAACTTAAACATCTTTCTTTACCTTTAATAGTTTCGAGGGAGTTTGGTGATTTCCTTAATATAGTTTAGAACCGTCATTATCTTGGATGTATTGTCTTGAATATTGTTGTTTTTAATGTAGCCACGAGAAGAGCATGGTTTGTTAAAAAAATGTTTCCGGAAGATATTTTGTTTTATGTTTTTTTCCACTCGTAGTGTTCTGGCTGACTCTCTAAACACGCTTAATCCCCGTGAGTTCAGCTCCAAATATATATATATTATTTAAAGAGAGATTCCATCTGACCCTTTATTTATTTTTGGCCAGACCACCTGGCCCTTAAAAACAAAATTTTATTACTCTTGCAATTGATTGAACCTGATACAACTGTTCCCTCGGTATTAGAGCCGCTAACATTTTTTAATCAAGAAGATTGTTGTTTTCTTTAGTGTGTGGAAGCACACGAGAGGAAACATTTTTAATGTTAGTCGGTTGCCTGATGTCCTGACGTTTCGAAGGAACCATTTACGTATTACATACATGAAGTATTACTAGTATACTTTGGAAAAAAAAATAAATAAATAAAAAGAAGGTATTACCAGGATACAAAATGGCAGGTTTACATGTCATGCCCGTGTCAGCTTCTCTAGTTGCATTATGTGTTAATTTAGGGGTGGGGCGGTGGTTTAATTTACCCCTGGAGTTAAATGAAACTTTAAAATATATTTATAATATTTTTGAACTCAATATATTGGGACAATAGTATTTGAATTTTGGTTAAAAGCTTTACTAAGTATCAAAACTTTTAACTTATCAAATTCAATATCTAATTAAAACTTTTCATGTAATCATTAATACCTATGACACATACATACAACATGTTTTTCACTTCAATTGGTGACTAGATTGAATAAGTTTAACTAGTGACTAGACTGATCGAGTTTAGCTAGTGACTAAATTGAGTAGATATAAATAATAACATGAAAAATTCGGGTTAAACACCAAATTCGATAAATTGAAAGTTCAAATTGTAAATCAAACTTTCAACCAAAGTTTTGATGATGATAGTCTATTCTTACATGTTAGGGCCTAGTATGATTTTTTTTTTTTTTTTTTTTTTTTTTACTTAGGAAGTTTGATAGTCTTGTCTTCATTTTTAATGGAAGTATGATGTTCTAATTGTGTGATTAAGTTGATGGAAATTTGAGATGTTAGACCTTGTATGCAGCCGCCACTTCTAGAAGAATAGTAGGTCTTAATCTTGTGATAAGAAGCCATGAGGTGTTGAAAATCTTGATAAGTTGATTATTAGACAAAGTTTAGGTAGTTTCTATGGAAGTTAGAAAGGAAAAAAAGATAAGTTATTGATTGTGTTTTTCAAAAATTCTAGCATACTCACGAACTTATCATGAATAAATGTGAATTTATATGATACTCTTGTAAATCGTGAGTTTAAGATAGGATATAAGAGATGTATGTTACATATATGTTGAGTTTGATGCATAAAGACATGATCTTGGTTATGTTAGGAGCAAGTATAATTAAATTTTAGAAAATTCTAGCTTGTTTAATGTCTTTTTAAAAGCATGATCGACGTTTGTTTTCATAAAATAATGGTTATAATGTGTCTTAATGAATACATATGCTGCAGTCCCAGCTTTTTAGGCCTTGGTGTTATGAATTGGGAATTTTTAGATTCAATAGTCTCTAGGTGTTCTTGACAAAAACCCCTATTTGATCTACTTTAGCTATCAATCTCATGAAGAACATGCTCTTCCACATGATTTTGGCTAAAAAAGATGGATTCAAATAAATTTTTAGATGTAAGAAAAGTTGTTTAATGCCTCTTAGATGCTGAGAGGTGTTTATTATTTAAATATTGAAAGTAAGGAGAAAAATGGATAAATAAATATATTGCTATATGGTTGGTCGAACAAGTATTTGTGCATGACTCCATGATGATCTGTTCATAATGCGAGAATCATAATATTGCCGATTCTTAAATTCTAATATTTTATCAAATAAATTAAAAAAACAAATCTCAAACCTTTAATTATAGGTTCCAGGGTATTTAAATCCTCAAACTTTGTTTTAGTTCTATTTAAGTTTTTAGTTCTTTCAAACTTTTACAAAAGCAAAACTCTCGTCAACTCTATTATGCTTCTACTTATTCTTCTTGACACGTATTAGCTTAGCTTTTAGTTGGTTATATTAAAAATATTTAATTAAACAATATAATTAAAATTATACTAATTATATTTAAATGTACAATATAATAAAAATACAAAAATGAAAATATAAGATATAGAAAATGCTGTAAATTCTAATCAACTTAGCTACTACCTTAAGTGGAACTAAGTATAGATCATCCTTCCTTCTAGCAATCACACTAATTACCCCTTCCATATTTAGATCTTCAAGCTTCTCCCCAGTGAGAGGTTTCCATTCAAAATGGTACAGCAGCATTGCAAGAAAAAGTTCAGTATTAGCTATACCCAACAACAAACTGGGACAAATCCTCGAATCAGGCCCAAAAGGGATGTCTTGGGATTGGTCCAGTATTTTCGATCTCTTCCATTAGCCCAACAATCACTTTAGCTTTGAAGGGAATTCAATATCCATTCATTTGACAACTTTCTCCACATTTCCTTAGAAGGAGTAAGGGGATGGGAGGGTGTAATGTCAATGTTTCCTTTAGAATTAGCATTAAGTAGTGCAATCCAACTAAAGCCAGCTCATCAAACTTCCCTTTTTGCTCAAAAACCTATCTTACCTCAGCTTGTGCTTTCTGTAGAATACTCAAGTTTCAAGTCCAAGCTAAGTACAAGGGGTAAAATAAAGGAAAAATTATGATAACATAACCTATGTTTTAACGTTTTTACAATCAACCAACTTGTATTTTTATTATATTTTTCCTTAACAAACTCATGACTTCCTTTTCACTATTATCTATAACTTTAAATTTTCAATTACATTCGTAACTTTTGTAATTATCTTTCTTATATGGCCCAACAACATGGTCAGTAAATTGAACTATAAGTTCGTAGTAAAATTAAAAAGAAATCTACTTAGTTTATGGAGATATTGATACCAATATGAAAATATATTAAGTACCTTTTACCCAATAGCTTTACCTTAGACGAGTTCATTTTAACGTTATAACCTAAAATTTTCTTCACTATGTTTAAGTGAAAAGTGAGAAATACCGACATATTATTAATTTCATAGTTAAAACAAGATCTCAAATTTTATTCATATTACAATGACTAATACAACAGATGTTTGATTGCTGCCATAATTTAAATTCCTATATAAGAATTAAATTGCTATTGGGAGCTAATTCACACTAATTGGTTTATAAAGAGTTGGAACTAAGTAAAGATCATCCTTTCTTCTAACAGTCACACCAAATTCCTCATCCATATTCAGATCTTCAAGCTTCTTCCTAATAAGAAGTTTCCAATCAAAATGGTATAGCAGCATTGCAAGGAAAAGCTTGATGTTGGCTATAGCCATTGCCATACCCGGACAAATCCTCCTACCAACACCAAATGGTATGAACTCAAAGTTATTCCCTTTGTAGTCAGCTGCATTATCCATAAATCTCTCAGTATTGAAGGTATTGGGATCGGTCCAATAATTTAGATCCCTTCCAATAGCCCAAGCATTGATGATCACTTTAGCTTTGAAGGGAATTTGATATCCATTTATTTGACAACTTTCTCCACATGCCCTTGGAAGTAGTAAAGGGATGGGAGGGTGTAATCTTAATGTTTCCTTTAGAATTAGCTTTTAAGTAGTGTGATTCAAATAAAGCCAACTCATCAAACTTCCCTCTTTTCTCAAAAACCCGTCTTACCTCAACTAGTGCTTTTTGTAGGATACTCGAGTTTTTAATCATCTCCACCATAGCCCAATCGACTATTGTAACAGATGTTTCACTCCCAGCAATAAAAACATCCTAAAAAACCATTTGCACGAAAAAAAAAAAGAAAATAATAATAAGGATCCATGTGCAACTCTATGAATTGCATAGCATATTAACAAATAGGGATGAAACTGAGCATGTTATTATAGGATTCTCGATCTGCCTAACTTGTTTAAAATTCTATAGGGTATTACCTAATAGGATTTTGAGAGGGGATTTAGGATATGACTAAAAGACTATTAGGGTGTTGGGACGGGTTATGGGATTTTAAGAAAACAGATGAGAAACTCGTTACTTCATAAAAAATAATAAATTAATAATAAAATATTAACTAAAATTTGTAATACCTAAAATAATTAATAAATGAAAATGGGGATGATAACAACTTTGGTTACATTTATTATTTTCTATTAGTATTTATGAATATATATATCTAGATAAATTTTTTTGGGGTTAAGATAAGATGGTTGTCTATTTATTATATAATAAAGAGAAATAGTTAAGTAAATTTGATGCAAATATTGACTACATACTTAAAATCAAAACATAAATAAAAGTCAAGACTAAGTTTACATAGATTATTAAACTTATTATATAACAATACGATTAGGTGCTCCAATAATAACATGATAAGATACATAAGATGAAGTGAGTATAATAAATGGATTCCTTAATTTTCATCATGTTACCTATATTCTGTAAATAATACAAATCAATTTCTCACATAATGATTGATGAAAGAAAAAATAGTCATTTGGCTAAACAAGAAAATTATAAGAAAGTCTAGTGGACGGAAAGTGGGAATCTTATTAAGGTAACTAGACAGGTTCTAAATATATAGTTAAAAACCTTAATGAGTTTTGGAACCCAGTTGTTGTAGCGTAACAAGTTTTGGGATCGTATGACTCTGACTTATATTTACCCCCGTTTACATGGTATAAGGTACTACCTAATAGGGTTTTGAAAAGGGATTTGGCATATGACTAAAAGATCATTAGGGCATTAAGATTAGTTATGGCATTTTAAGAAAATCCATGAGAAACCTATTACTTAATAAAAAATAATAAATTAATAATATAAACTAAAATTTCTAATACCTAAAATAATTAATAAATAAAAACCAGAATGATAATAACTTTGATCATCTTTACTATTTTCTATTAGTATTTATAAATATATATATCTATTGGATTTTTTTTTTTCGACTAAGAGAAAATGGTTGTATATTTATTATATAATTGAGAAAAATAGTTAAGCAAATTTGATATAAATATTGACTATATACTTAAAATCAAAACATATAAAAACGTAAAAAATGAGCCAACATAGATCATTAAACTTACTGTATAACAATACTACTAGATAAGATACAGAGGATGAAGAGGATACAATAAATAGATTCCTTAATTTTCATCGTGTTATCTATATTCTGTAAATAATACAAATCAATTTCTTAAGTAACGATTAGTGAAAGAAAAAATAGTCATTTAACCAAACAAAAAAATTATATAAACAGATTTGGTGGAACAAAAAATAAGTATGTTATTAAAGTAAGAGGACGAGTTCTAAATATATAGTTAAAGACCCTAATGGGTTCGGGTAGCGGAACGGGTTCTAGAATTGTATGACGCCGTCCTATACCTGCCCCATTTACATCTCTATTAACAGAATTTCACAGCAATTTACTTCAGCTAAAACCATCACAGAAGTGTGAAAGTAGCTTACCAAGATTATGGCTTTGATGTTGTCCGTATTCAAGGAAAATCCACAGTTTGTTGATTCTTCAAATTTTAAGAGAACATCGATGAGATCTTCATCTCTTTCCTTGTCGCTTCCACCAATTTTTGCCTTGCCCTCTCTATGTTTGGCGATGATATCTTCCATTATCTGATCAGCTTCTCCATGCAACCTCTTAAGCTTTGCTTTTGTCCCACTCATATAATGAATCCATTTGGCAGAGGGAAACACATCTGCTATATCAAAACCCGATGCCAACTTTATTACCTCAGTGGCTACAAAGACGAACCTATCTCGGTCTTTGAATGTCCTACCAAAGGCCGACCTCGAAGTGATGTTGTAGTTTGTCAATGACACTCTCTCGGTAAGATTCACAGCCAACCCAGCATTGGAAGCAATCCATTTGATGAGATTCCCGATTTCTTCTTCTCTGTGAGGTTGAAAATCCCGAATGCGTTTTACGCTAAACAATTCCATGGAACAAATCTTCCGAATTTGTCTCCAGTATTCCCCATAAGGTGCAAAAGCAATGTCTGTGGAGTTATAAGACATGATATCTGAAGCTGAAATCGTTGGTCTAGACGCGAAAATAACATCATAAGTTTTCATAACCTCTTTAGCAGCTTCCGAGGAGGAGATAACGACCGCAGAAATCTCACCAAGCTGTAAATGCATCAAGGGGCCATATTTGCGGGCCAAGTCTCTTAGCACGCGATGCGGTAACCCAACCATCTGATGCATGTTACCAATG
This sequence comes from Lumnitzera littorea, assembly GCA_024138015.1. NCBI lineage: Eukaryota > Viridiplantae > Streptophyta > Magnoliopsida > Myrtales > Combretaceae > Lumnitzera > Lumnitzera littorea. The sequence goes on along the minus strand of JAMXBB010000012.1, from coordinate 1,183,690 downwards.
AAAGGCAGCCTCCATGGCCCTGGAGGAAGATTGGAAAGTGACCCTTCAGCTCTGGATCTTTTCCCTATCTTCATCAACATGATGAGGAAGAGGGACACTGCAAATAGGAGCGGCAAACAAGAATAGGAGTGATCCATGGCAGAGGTAAGTAGAGAATCTTTCATGTTTCACTTCGCTTTGATGAAATGCTTATTCATCATTCCACTTAAAAAGGGCTTAAGATTTTGTCTTCTAGCAGCAAGGCATCTTTTGCATATTCAGTGAAGTCGAATTCAGTGAAGTCAATGACGATTGACGCCATTATTGGTACCAAGTTTTATTAAAACATTACAAGAGCCGTATAAGATCTTGGTGACTTCAACCGACAGCTACTATATATTTTGTCATATTATCTCTAGCAAATTATAGCTGTAACCTGAAAACTATTAGAATTATAATGATTAAATATATATATATATATATATATTTTTTAAAATATGGTGCTTCGTAATAGTTCTGAATATGGTCAATTCTCAGAGAGAAATTGTCTTCTAGCAGTACGGCATCTTACTTATTATCTACTCAGGTCCAATCCTGTTGATGCCGTCCGTACTGTGGACCTATTTTTGTTGCAACATTATAAGACAAAAATTCTAGTAACTACAAAGAACAGGTAAAACCTTTTGTTATATTATCTCCACTGGTAAATATAAGCGACACCTCGTATAACTATTATTATTATAATAAAAAAAATCTCTAATTTTCTTTTAAAAATGCATTTATATTTTTGAAATAAGATGTAAAACCATAAATTTTAATATACCCATTTTCTGTATTTGGATTATTACTTGAGCTGGATTTTGTATTGATCAGTGAAATATTAACGATGTCATGAAAACTCTAAAATTATATCTTGAATCACTCTAAAAGACGAATTTGATATTGAATGAGTGGAAAAAAACTTCAATGTTAATATATATATATTTTTTCAGTATAAATGCAGCATAAAATATCTTTCTATTTCTTTAATGGCACATTTTATTAAGGGTAGGATAAAACAAATATTCATTATTTACCTACTTATTCCTAATTTGGTTTGTAGAATGTATATTTCATGGAATACTTTTATATCTATTTATAATATTTAAAATTGACTATAAGGGATCACTATTACTTATCTATTCTATTATTTCAATCTTAACTTATTTTATTTCGTAAACTAAACATGTCAAAATGATTTTAATGGGGTTTGATTGCAATTTCCCTAATCAGGTTTAAGAACCGTCATTTTGTTGGATGTAGTGTCTTGAATAGTATGTGTTTTTAATGTAGCCACGAGAAGAGCATGGTTTATCAAAAAATGTCATACCGAGGGAACAGTTGCATCAGCTTCAATTAATTACAAGAGTAATAGAACTGTGTTTTAAGGGGGCAGGTGGAATCTGTCTTTAAATAAGTCGATTATATTTAATCAAGAATATTGTTATTTTCTTTACGTGTGTAGAAGCATATGAGAGGAACCGTATTTTAGTATCAGTCGGTTGTCCGATGTCCTGACATTTCGGAGGAACCGTTTACATATTACATCCATGAAGCATTGCCATGACATAGAATGGCAGGTTTACATGTTATGCTAGACCTGAGCAACGATTCCAATCAGTCTTAAACCGTCGATTTAGGAATCAAGGTTACGTTAAATCGTGATCTGCCCGTGAGCCAACAATTCAGGACCGATTTAAGTGGTCCGCTAGTCCAAGTATCGTGACCCAGCTCTTGAATCATTTTTTTTTTTCCTCTCCTAAGCATTTAAATTTTTTTTTTCTTCTCGTCTTATTGATCCTTCAATCATTTTTTTTTCTTCAATCTGTCCATAAAATATACGTTAAAAATAGAAAGACAATAAAATACAAAAAAGTCTCTTATAGTATGAATATCTAATGTCCTAATCTAATCGAATAAAATAAAGTGGTTGGAGGGAATATATTTTTTATAGTATTTTACAGTCATCCAAAAATTGCTCACGTATCTGTTAATCAAAATCAAATTACCGTAATTTGGTTTGAATTTTTAGAAAACCTTTAGTTTATTAATCAATTTTACGTTTTTAGAAAAGCATCAAAGTGTACGTGACTATCCAAGCTAAATTTTTTGAATGAAAATAATTTTAGTTTGTCATAATTTGGAAAAAAAATCTAATGTTATATCAATACTTTTAGGAAAACCATACCATTTAGTTTTTTTGGACAATTAGAAAAAAAAAATTCTACGTAATAAAACTTTTTTGTAAAGAATGAAAAGAAAACTTACTATATATCATCTTAAGGTAACCGGTCATGTTTGTGAGCAGGAGTAAAACCCGTAAGGGAGCTTGGGCTTTCATCAGATTAGTTCCAGTCACTAAAGTAATCATCCTCCTTGTTTGATGTCCTACGTGGTTCTTGTCGTCTATAGCTCGCCTTACACCAATCTTCTATGCAAGCATTTGCCTCAACACTGACAGCAGATAGGGAGGCTCGACGTTCATCGACAATCAGGCCTACTGTACTAAACGCTTGCTCAACAGCAACCATTAAAACCGGAGCAGTAAGTACTTCATAGGCGATGCAAGATAGCAGTGAGTAATCCATTTTATGCCTTTGCTACCACTCTAAAATATCGAAATCCTTGATGGAGATATTTTCCGAAAACTCGAAATTTGTATCGATGTAGTGCTACATCTCAAACATTAGACCACCAAATTGTTGCCTTTTCAATTTTTGCGTTAATAACTGCTTACCCATAAAAGAGTAATACCGTTCCTTGGCAAGTAGTAAATGAGAAACTGATGATTAGCTACTGTAGTGATTTTGATAATAGTTGATAGTAATTTTGCAAATCAGATATTGATGCAATATTAGCAGTTGCATTATCAAAACCAATAAAAAAAATTTTCCTCACTAATCTGTATTTATTTAGGATTTCTCTAATAATTTTATAAATATTTTGTAACGTGTGTCGATCGTTAAATACTCTTAAAGCCAATAGTCATTTATTAAGTTGTCAATTATCGTCTACCTAGTGAACAGTAACACCTATATAAGAATTATTATGAAAAAGATTTGTCCATATGTCTATACATATGGACACTTGTGTATCGAGGGAAGTAAACTTACCTGCGAGCTCCCTCTTACCTTTGTAATAGAACTCCTGCATGGCTCGAGTTATCATTCTATGACTAAGCTGTCGCGAGTTGGGGTTAAACGTCTCATACTCGTATCGACTTTGCCACTCTAATGCACTCATGTTAAATGAGAGGTGCATATTTGTCAAGTACTGTACCAGGTTATATTTATGCCTCTCTTCATTATACCTCATTAACATTTGTCCGGATGAACCACCGCCTCGGGCAATCCATTACTGTGTTCTATCTATTCCTACCTCCCCAAAATGCTTCAACCTTAAGTGCCTATTAGGAGTACTATATTCCTCTCTCGTTTTCCACAAGTAACTCGCTTTGCAGTAGTTGCAGAATGCCGTTGAGTTCCCCCTTTTATCTATACTTTTACGGAAATAAGTAGTAAAAATATCAAACTTACCAAGTTTAGGGGGCTTACCTGAGCTAGATGGTCTCGAACTGCTAAGCCCATATTGTCTCATATGTTGCTCTTCTGTTTCGGGAATAATTTCTATGTCGTCCACCTCATCCTCAAACATGCTTACGGGGCAACTCATCTGCAGGGGTTCAATTCCCGCGAGTCGTAAAAAGACGCTCATACTAAGAGGTTCGAATCTAATATGACGTTCAGGGACACTCATGCGTAAAGGTTCAAAATTGAGAGATAGCATACCTTGGTAACTCATACATTAATGTTCAACATTAAAGCTAGGAGGTGGTGTGCTCTGATTACTTATGCGATGAGGCTCTACATCGAAGCCTAGAAGTGGTGTAGATTCTTCTTCTACGTTCTCAGCCATATCATATGTTATATGCTCATTCAGATTGTACTCCTTATCCAAGTACATCTAAACGTCCTTAAACCATAGTGGTGCAGGCGACGTATTGGAAATTCTAACGCCTTTACCCTTACTTTTACTGCCAGATGATAAACCGCATTTTTTACTGGAAAAAGTACGATGCAAAAATCTTTCCATTGGCACAAATATTTATGAGTGAAAGATAGAAATAATATGTAAGAAAAAATAAAGCAAAAATTATATGGTGGGTGTGTGTATGTCGACGTTATTTGCTAATGCAAATTGTTCTGTGTAGTAGAGTGAAGAATTATGTACAGAAATTTGTGGTTAGTAGAAAGAAATATTTTTAACAACATTTCGTAACTGAAAAAAAATTGAAGGCATAATGGTTAGAGTTTGAGAAATTTAATTAGTTTGTAGAATAAGTGTTGCTACTAGGCCTAAAACTACTACTGCTATTTATAAGGACCAAGGAATATGTAAACACGTCGTTTGAATTTTGAAATTTAAAATTTTAAGCAATTCGGCACAGTAAATTTTGAATTGCAAATTTAAATTTTTCGACGCATGCGCCGAAAGTAAATTTGCAGACAAAGGACACTAGACAGTGGATAAGGGTTTATGCAAGGGAGAATAAGAATAAAAAGGACCGGGGGGTGGGGTCGGTCATTTTGACAGGTCAAAATTTTTTTTTTTTTTTTATAATGAGGTGATCCTTCAACCGCTGGTTGAACTAACAGTTTCGTCCAAACGAACTGCCTGAGTCCTAAAAGCCCGACAGTTTGGCCCGACCACTAACAGGTAGGTTGATTTAAGGCCTACCTAGACCTATTCTGGGTCGATTCTCGGTAACCAACCCTTACATAGGTCTATGTTATACACGTGTCAAATTCGCTATCTTTACCAACACGATGAGGAAGAGGGACACTACAAATAGGATTGGGATAAAAAGAAGATGAGTGATCCATGTTTCACTTTAGTTTGATGAACCAAAAGAGTTATCATCCTTATAAGGTGTTAATATGAAAAAAATTTCTTCCAGCAGTGTCATATAATTTTGGGTTAAATTATTTATTTATGAATATTAGTATCTTCGATCTAGTGCCTAGAAATATATATATATATATATAGCCATTAGAAATGCAAGGTTTCTTAAAAAATGTTAGTTGGTCTAATGAGCTGCATGTGCATCTGAAAAAAAAATGTTCCACCAGAGAAAATGGCAGGTTCTCACATTTGCACGCATCAACGTCAGTGATTGCCGTTGTAATTGAAAAGTCAAAGTAGATGTTTAATGGATGAGCTGATTAAATGAAAACGATGTCGTTTTATAAATAAGTTTACAGTAAAAAAATTATCGGTATAAAATATAGGTTATTATATTTATTACTTAACACTTTTTTTAGGGTTGAAAAAGACTAATCAACCCTTCTACAGCAATACAAAATGACCAAATTTTATTTCGTTTTTAGTGTTGAGCAAAAAGAAAGTTAATTCCTACGATGCTTGTTTTTTCGGATATAAATATTTGAGTCATAAGCCTTTTCAGCCACATGAAGCTGTGCTGATGCGTCCAGAATTTCAGCATTTTAGTAACGCGGTTGATACCGGTTACACTTAAACAAGATGCCCCAATTTTTTATGCCAAAACCGAAAGATGAAACGCCAAACAATAAGCATCTCATTTCAGTTGAGTAATATCTAAACCGTTTTATTTAAAAATTTAAACTTATAAATATAAGAAATGATATAATACTCCCTCTTAATATGAGTTATTGTATTTATTATATAATACCCACTTGACTTGCGGTCAAACTTTAACTAGGGTACATCAAAGAACACTTAATTAAAAGGAGGTTGACTGATTATATAGGAGATTCAAACCAAAAACCTTTTGCTCTAATATTATGTTATAAACAATATCACAACCTGGTATCAAAAGGTTTAAACTTATTTATTATATAATAATTTCAGTTTAGTCAGAATCTTAATCAAAATCACTCATTCCTTCTTGTAAGGCAAATAGGTTAGAATACCCTTGTATTAAATTCATGAAACGGTAACGATAAAACAAAAATAATCTGTGAATATCTTCCATTAAATTCAATTGGTTTGTTATAAACTCGCAACCTTTATCTTTGAAAAAACTTGTATCAATGCGCATACTATTTGTATGTACAACTGCTTCTAGAATGATTCTGTAAGTGCACCATCATTAGATTGAGACGCGGATTATCTCATTAAAAAAATCTTTGCTTTTTTGATATAAATATACTATGTTGGGAAGATAATCTTTCTATGAATCTCAGTCTAAAATTCTGGACATATGCGAAATTTAATCATGAGGAAATCACTGAAAATAATTTGTAAGAATTGAATATTCTTTAAATACCAAAAAAAATAATAATAAATACATTTAATAAATTTATTGAATCCTGATGCCTAACCATGTACAGTCCAAGGTATGTCCTGTTCTAATGAAATTGAAATGCTCAAAACATGGATAACTTATTTGAGCATATACATCGAAAATTTTAAAGAGAGCACATCCGTATGAATAATATCTTCTGGGATATTTTGAGGATTATGCATATATACACTGTCAAAAATTTTCCATAAACTGTACTTGTGGAAAGAAGAATTATAAGAAGAAAATAAAAGTTGTTAGGTTTGACTATGCGTAATATGTGATATCCATAATGCACATAATGTATTGTATTATCTATAGCATAAAACATTTTAGGCATTCTATCATATATTATAATTAAGCCACTTAATAAATGAAAATTTCATATGGTTTTAATATATATCTTTAAATAAATTTATATTGTGATTCGATCATTATATCCCCTTATAATTTTATATTTATTTGTCATAGAAAACTTGTAATAAAAATTGAGCTGTAAAAATTGAATTGATTCTTTAAGCCAAAAAGAGCAAGATATTCCAATCACTCATAACCTACAACATTTTGCAATACCATTCACTTAGTGACTTCGATGATATTCTCTATGTTCGTCCCTTGTTATACTGAATTAAACAAATCTCTCAGAGATAGAACAATGATAGAACTATTGAAGAAATTTTCTAAACCCTAAAGCCCAAAATCAAATCACCTCACACAAAAAATTATTTGATTCAAGATGAAACGGAAGCGTATCTTGTTCCATTGATTCATAGTGGCTATGTGGCTAGATGGTCTTCAAGCTATTATGTGCACAAACTCTCTCTTTTAGCCATGGGAGAACTCATAGAGTGAATAAGATGGAGGCTCTAATATATATATATATATATAGTGTACACACAAGCCTCAATATTCAATTCAAGATGAAACAAAAGCGTACCTTACTCCATTGATTCACAGTGGCTATGTGGGTAGATGGTCTTCAAGCTACTATGTGTATAGAATCTCTATTCGAGCAGTGGGAAAACTCGTAGAGTGAATAAGATGGATGCTCTAATATATATATATATATATATAGTACACATGCAAGTAAGGTCAATAACTTAATTTATTTATAATAAACATATAACCATTTTTTACAATTACATGCGCATCCACATGCCCAAAGCATTAAGCCCATAATTATACATGAATTAAGTCCAAATTCTAGCAATCTTCCACTTAGACTATATATTCGTGTTCTCAAGTGTTTATCCCAATATTGATAAGAAACACAACTCATATGAAGTAACTAGCTATTTTAAAAAAAAATGTCATCTTAACCAATTCTATCCATTAACTTCATTAATACATAGATCAAAGGAGAGGTTGTCAAAACTAATCCTCAACTAGACCCAAAAATGTTGACATTTACTAAATCAACTAAATGACCTAAATTAAGTGTGGATGTGTTGTCATAACTCGAAGGAGGGTCGAGTTGTGGTAGTATCGCTGTGTAATACGTAAAAATCCGAGATCAAGCACCATCCTTAATCAGGGGCTTTCGACGCACTACACAAGGCATTTACAACAACGACCTTTTCGTAGTAACTAGCATTTAGTAACGGAAAAACACATAAATTAAAGTTAAGCTATCCAAATGATCACTAACAAAACATAAATAAGCGAGAATATCGAGTTTCTTATAAATTAGTCGTATAGTACTAAGATAAATCACCGTATGTAATCTATGTTACTCAACAAACTAAAAATACTTAATAATTGGAAATTAAATAGAGTCCACGTATATATAATCAAATGATTCGCTCGAGCTCTCAACTCCACCACATTCCAATCCTAAGCTAGTGCTACTAACCCTAGACATCCCATGGCTCGGCTCCAACCATAAGTCCTACTATAACAATGAACTATAGGGGAGTAAACTTGACTGCTTAGTGAGTAACCTACTTACTCTACAACAAGCAATATCAAGCAAGTTATTTAACAAGCATATGAATGCATGGTCAAACATATGCAATGCAATAATATATACAGTCTACCAGTAATTGTATATAGCACAGTTTTGACACCCACCATTGCCCAAGTTAGGAAGTATTTCAGCACGTCAGGATCCAGGTATTCACATCTAATTAGAAGTCTCTTGTCATTAATATCACCCTCAATAGTAGACACTATACACCCTCAAGCAAAAGGTGGCACTCCTCAAAGCTAAGTAGTTCCAAGGCAGGAACATGTTGCATGAAGTACATTGTACGAAAACAACTTTCAACACACAAAATACAATATGAATCCTTCAGGCATGATCCCTTGTTCTACTACGTAATGTTGATGCCCATATTATCATGTTATAAGATGTAATGCATGTCTAACTTAATTAAGGGTTAAATATTCATTAGTTCAGTTCATAGGTAACCAATCATAATATACAGACATTTCAAGACCTTAAGCTGTAATGCAATAAGCATATAATATTCATATCAACTTAAGATATTTTTGTAAGCAAGGTCAATCATATCAAACACACACAGTTTCCCATTTACCCCAACATGTAACAATTTCAATTATTGGAGATAATTAAGTATTCTGCTAACTACAAGCACAAACAAGTAAAATTAAAGGCAGTATACTCACTCAGTCATGATCCTCAACAGTCCTAATAATCCTCTACAATGTCCAATTCAAACTCCTCATCCCCTAAAGAAGATAATTAAGTTTTATGAGTGTCTTATTTGTACCAATTAACTAGGCTTACCACTCATTATCCCGGAGTTAGTTGTTTCTGTAATTTGGGTATATCTTCTTCGTTTTAACTCCATTTTCAATGATCTTATAGTCGTTTTCATCATTTTCAAATGTTCTTTTATTTGGTGAAGTTATTTTTAAGTTTCTAAATCAGTAAGTTTTCGGTTTAGGCCCTACAAGGTCATAGGCCCAAGTAGTGAGTTGGGTCATTTTAGGATTTGGGCCTAGTTTTGAGCATTAAGCTTAGTTTTTTACTTTGGGCTTTATGTTTAATAATTTTGGGCTTCTTTTAAGTATTTTAAATGGGATTTTTCTACATAACACTTTAAAGTTGTAAGGTGAGCCTTGGTGATGCTCTTATAGGTCCAAATGGGCCGTTTTACTAAGTTTAGGGCTTTAGTTCACTAAAGCACCTATGGGGGGGGTTCTTGAATGGGCCTTTGGGTTTTGTAGGCCTCCTAAATAACTCTTCCTAAGCCTTTTATCCTAGGGTTTAGATCTAGTCATCTAGCTACATGGGCTCCTAAATTGGTTATTTTAGGCTTTTTGTGTTTAGTTCACTATTTAAGGCCTTAGACTCAAGCCCATTTGTCTTTTTAGACTTAAGCTCAACATTGGACTTAAGTTTAGCCCATTTTTAATATGGTTACAGATCTGTCGATTATGGTTCTTTGGGTTATTAACACTATTCTTAAGTCTATAATCACTAACTAAGCTAGTTTATGACCTTAACCAAACTTTAGCCTACTTAACTTGATTAATTAAGTCCTAAACCATACTTAACACTAAACAAACATGTCATTAAGCTATTAAACAAAAAGTTCCAGATCTGGTGGGTCAAAGAAAGTGGTGGCTAAGAGTGGTTTTTAGGGTCAAAACCTCCATTTTCATACAACACTTGATTTTTACGGTGTTTTAGCTTATGTAACTTACGTTTCTACTAATCAAAAACCATAATCACTTCATAAAAGTGTGTAGAAGTATTGTGGGGGAACATATATGGGGCGGCATGCATGGAAAACAAGAGTCTCATCAACCTACTTGAAGATTCTCTACTAACAATTACATTACTCTACATAACTTAGCCTATTTGTGTTATAACTTCTACTAAAGGTAGTTTTTCTTGTACTTACCTTTGTGGACCTTCTTGAAATGCCTTAAAACTTCTATGGAGTTGCTATAAAATAAGTTTTAAGAAAGAAAATATTAGTATCTATCATTATTTTGTAAGAAATCTAAGAGAAAACCTATCATAAGTTCTTACTGGAGCAAAGTGTGAAAGGCTTCCCTTTGTGGTTATGTACTGTAAGCCTTGGTGTGTGGAAGGGGATGTGAGTATATCTAAAAACAAAGGGAATGTATGTGTGAGGCATGGGACTTGGTTTGGAGTGATTTAGAGTAGCAGTGGTGAAGTTATGGGGGTTGGCGCTAGGGTGGCCGGTGGTGGCCAAGAAGAGGAAGAAGAAAGAGTTTAGGCTTGATCTTTGAGAGGAAGTTTAAGGGAGTTTTTAGATGTGTTTTAAGGTTTGAGAAAATGAAAAATAAGGGAGGGGGAAGGGGATAGCAGGTCGTGAAAGTTGTCATATCCCAAAGTGGCAGAGTCGTAACAACTCCGCTGTGTAAACCATTCTAAGATAAAAGGTGGCCTTATAACCGCTATCCTAAACCCGATCTACACAAGGCATCCATGACTAATCCGCTTTGAAATAAACAGTTTGTAATTTAAATAAATTATTTACCTAAGAAAGTGAGAAAATATATATATACACTATAATTCAGTTATTACAATTAGCGTTTACAATGTTTCACCGTAATATATTTCTTAGTTATTACATTATTCAGAAATGAAAAATTCTAAAATAAAAGCTTAGACCTTAAAAATATATGTTTGTTCTTCAAATATTTTTCCTCACTCCCTAGGATTTAGCAGTTGCTAACTTCAGAGTAGTTGTAAGCCACTTCTTAGCCAGCACCTGTACGATGTCTGTAAGGATGTAAGCAACCACAACTTAGTAAGTTAGAATGAATGACTTAAAAATATACCATAAACATAACAAGGTTATCAACCAACTTATTAGGTGCAATGCATGTTCAAGCAAATGCCATCGCATAACGTTGACATGCCCGTTGTGAGATTAGAGAAATTGCGCCCGCTCTAATCTAGGTTGAAGAGTTGCCGTTAATGCAACAGCTCACGATCAAACCCAGGCTTCTGTAATAGAGACACCGCTCCTCCCGCGACTACCTTCGAACCATTGACTTCACCCTCACCGCGACCTCCTCTCCTATCACTTAGTTCGACTAAGGATACAAAAGGGACCATTATGCAATCTTACACTATCCCTTTTGAAGGGTTCAATATTTGGTCGGAGAGTCCTAGGTTTCTCCTAATGGGTTGCCATGCAAGTCCGATTATGATTACAAGTCGTATATTTGATTAGGTTCAGTTTAGGGTGATCAATCATTTCATACAAATCATACAATATAAGCTAGAACAACAAACAAAATCATAGCATCACTCATAATCAAGCACATGCATACAATCAATTATCTAACAAGTACAACCAAGCATAATCTCAAGCCTCCAAAATACAGCATCGTATTAATCCCAACTTACCTTGACTCCTCGCTCACTCACTCGAGGTCCGACTCACTCAAGCCATCGCCGATCATCCCTATAATAGAAACGTAGTTTCAGTTTTTCATATAACTATTATAGGTTGGTTTTATCCTATAACGCTTATTGTTATCTTTTGTTAAGGTTTAATGTGTCCAATTATCTAGGTTCTCAAATCTTTTACAATTATTCTGGGTTTGGGGCTAAGTTCGGGTTCAGTTTCCGTATCAATTTTTAAATTTGGTTCTAGTTCAATTTCTTAATATTGTTTTATACCCAAACTCTAGAAACTTATTTTAACTCATAATGTGAAATTAATCACCTTACTTCTAGATATCCTAAATACCATAATTACCCCCAGTCAGTATTTTATTATACCCAGTACACTTAAATCCTTAATAGTGTACCGAATTTACTCCTGATATGAGAAATTTTTACATTTTTCATATAATTACATAAATTCAAGATCTCTATCAGATTTATTATATATCCCTATTATTTATATAATATCAATTTTTATTCTAATATCTTCTATTTATTATATTTTCAATAATTATATATTATATATTATCACCTATTATGTATATAATACATATCTAATATTTCTATCACTCTAATTACCATCTCCCAACATCAATTATCATTTCAAAGTGTCTAAATTCATCTTAAATCAGATTTTACACCTAATTACCCTAATTTACAAAATTAACTTAAAATTTACTATTTTTCCCTATTATTCATTTACTACATAATTAACCTAATAATTATATCTAACACCCTAAATGTTACAAGTATCATACTTCATCAAATTTCAACATCTTAAAACATATAATTATTCACTAAATCAGTAATTAACCATTTAATTACTTAATTAACCCTAAATTACCCATTTTATGCCTCATTTTAAGGCCTAAAAATTATCTAAAAATTTTGAAAATTAATTTTTGAAAACGGGCTTTATAGCACTGTTCTATATCATCTAAGTAGTCTACACAAAAATTTTGGGCTCAAAACTACACTCCTAAGGTTATTTATTTCTAAATTGAAACATGTTCGGTTTTATATGATTTCTTAAGCATCATATATCACGGGGCATATTTTCATCAAAATAATATTTTTCCTATAAACTACATACAAAAATATTCCAAAATAACAAAATTCATAATTTTATAAAAATATTTACTATCTTTATAAAATTACACAAAATTGGGCTGGAAATCGAACTCACCGATTTGGGTGACTCCAGCCACCGCCGGCCGCCATAGCCTTATTGGCCGCTCTAGGCACTACCACCACCATGTAATGGTGGTGGCCGTCCACTCCCAAGTGCTCATTTGGTGTGGATTCCCCTCTAAGACTCTAATTGTACAGTTTTTTTTTTAAACCTAATTTACTCTCAATTTTGCCTCTCTCTATTTTTCTCACTCTCCAAACTAACCAAATGAGCTTCTGAAATTTTCTTGTTATTTATAGAGCTTTAGGGAAATTACTGTGCATTAATTTGATTAAACAACTACCTTATATTTTTCCAATTTGCCTTTTGTATTGCTCTAATTTAATTGGCTAATTTTTTTTATTATTTTCCCTAACTGCCACGACCTATATCTGGATCATTCCTTATTTTTTCTGATTTTTCTTAATTAATTATGAATTTTATTTAATTATTTAATAATTTTTTAGCCAATTTAAGTAATTTTGCGTATTTTTATCTACACATAAATACATGTAGGGAACATGTGAATATTCCTAATTATTATTTAGTTCATTCTATGATTTTTAATATACATATAATTTATCTCTAGTAATTTATTAGTTATTAAATTATACTTTTCGATAATTAACAATTATTATACTTAAAATTTAAAAATTTTATAGTCTCCTATTTTATTACTTATTTTCTTAAATTCAAGTTTATGGGGTCATTTTTACTAATATTTCTAGCTTTATTTTATAATTTAAGCTCGATTGGATCTTTCAACCGATCGAAACTCTGAATGATTGGTTACGGGGCTTATAGAATTAAGGAGAGGTAGGGGGACAATTAGGAAGTAATTTGGGAAAACAATAACAAGTACCAAATAGGGATCATGTATTTCATGTGCCTTTTGCCAATTTGAGTATAATTTTGTCTCCTAAGAGTATAAGATATTCTAAGAAAGGATAAGAGTTTGTCTTTTGGTTATTAATCATGTTTGACTTGTAGCTAATCAAGATATAATAAGGCTGGTTAAGGATTAAGGTAATTACTAGTGATTAGGCTAATTAGGTGCAATTAAGATGTGTTTAGGGTTTGGTTAGACTTTGACACTACAATTTAGATATTCTCAATGCCTTACATATGTACTTAGGGCTCTCTTAGGATTTGGTGCTCGTTTATGGTAATTTGATCCATGCACGAGCTCAAAAGTTAGGGTTTGAATCGCTTAGTACTATTGATCGATTCAACCTTATTATTAGTATTTATTGGTGACAATAAGTTATTTGATCACTTAATTAGGGTTAGATGGTCATTTTAGGGTTTCAATGATATTTTAGGGTTTTTCAAGTATTAAGGTTCTTGCTTATTTAGTTAAGTTTTTAGGGCTTACTTCAATTAGGATTTTAGTCGAACACTTAGGATTTAATTCCTTTACTTAGGTATTATTATCATGTTTGGGGTGGTTCTAGGGACTATCCAAGGACTCTTTCATTCGATTCTTCCTTTAGGTTATCGAACTTTAATGGGGTTTACATCCCCCCCCCTAAAGTAAGTTTTGTCCCCAAAACTTAAAGAAGACTTACCTACTGTTTCAAACAACTCTAGGTATCTGCACCTTATTTACTCCTCCGTTTCCCAACTAGCCTCCTCCTCTTCCTTTTTTGTAATTCCTCCATAGTACCTCTTACACCCCGAAGTCACAGAGTCGCAACAGTCCCGTTGTATAAACCATTCTATGATAGTAACTGGCCTTATAGTGCCTACCATAGACATGATCTACACAAGACGTCAACGACTCCTCGCTTTGAAGTAAACAGTCCGATTAATAGTTATACTACAATTATAATAAATATTACAAATTTCTAATAAACATGTATAATTATATGTAAGTCCACAAAGCTTCCCAGGAAGTTTTACATAAACACAATAGTTCACTAAATTACATAAAAACTATCAGTCTTTCATCCTTAACTATAGGGATACTCTAGCTACATATCATTATTAAGTAGTTTGATCCTCACACCCCCAACTTCAAAAGGACTAACCTCTAGGTAATTGTAAGGCGGCATTCTACTTGAATTGTTCAGAGATCAGAACCTGCAAAATGATCTATAAGAGTATGAGCAACTACAGCTTAGTAAGTTAAATTGGAGACTCATGAATGCATACAAGTACAAACAAGATTATCAATCAATTATTTTCATGCAATGCAACAATCAAGTGTCATCACACAACATAGTCTGGTCCATTATGAAATCAAAGAAATTTCGCCTGCTCTAATCTGGGTTGAGGAGTTACATGTTATGCAGCAGCTCACAACCAAACCCAGGCTTGTGCAGTGGAGACCTCGCTCCTCCCGCGACTACCTTCGAACCATTGACTTCACCCTCGCCGCGACCTCCTCTTATGTTACTTAGTTCGACTGAGGATGAAGAAGGGACTATTTTGCAATCCTGCATTATCCTTTTTGAAGGGGTCGGTATTTGGTTGGAGAATCCTATGATCCCCTAACTGACTGCAATGCATGATATTTTTTTTTTTTTTTTTTGTTCTTAAAGTCGAATAAGATTAAATTTCATTTAGGGTGTTCAAACAATTTCACACAAATTCAATCATAACACAAAATCAGTCACATCACAATTTCAGCACGAATTCAAATACGTTAAACACATGCGTAAACTACTTACAATCACAACTATATACAAGCCTAAGTCTCCAAGTACCATAAAACTAGTACTCTATTACAATAAGTAATAACCTAACTTACTTGGAATTGCTCGATCGCTTAGTCACAAGTTGATTTGTCTTTGGGTGTCCTATAATACAAATAGATCATTTTAATACTTATACTTTAAGGATTCATATTCTAATTCATAATTTAACTCATTTTTTCCATGTATACCTATAACGTACTAATGATTCATTGTACTCTATTTCAGGGTTCGAATCCTAAATTAGCTTTTACTTTTGATTCCTAAGTCTTAAATATACTCGAATCCTAATGTAACATTAATCACATTAAGCTCGAGTATCCAAATATCCTATTGATTCTTAATTTAATATTCTAAACTATTCGGTACACGCTAACCCTAATTGGGGTGTCGAATTTATTCCGAATGTGAGCAAATCTTACGTTTGGAGACATTTACTTAAAATTAAATGTTATTTCAGATTTATTATTCTTCTGATTTCTATTATAATATTATCTTAATAACCCTATTTTTTTAGATTTATTAATTTTCAATTTCACATATTACTAATTTCTTACATTAACTACTTAATTTCCTAAATTACCCATACTTAATACTCTAAAGGCTAGGATTAGGTTTCCACATCAGAGACTAGTATCTCTAAACATCTAATTACCATCTAAATCAGTAATTAGTATCTTAATCACCTAATTAACCCAAAATTTCTCAATTTTTTCATCATTTTAGGGCTAAAAATTAACTTAAAAATTTCAAAAATTAATTTTAAAAAAATGGCTTCATAGCACTATTCTATATCACATGAGCATCCTACAAAAAAAAAAATTGAGCTCCAAACTACACTCCTAAGCCTATTTATTTCTAGTTCTAATCATACTCGATTTTGTTCAATTTGTTAAGAACCCTATATTTTTAAACGTGATTAAACTAAATCACTATTTTTTCCTAAATCTACATACAATAAAACCTCAGAATAACAAGTTTTATAATTTTTTGGGCAAAATAACTATCTTTACGAAATTATATAAAATCGGGATAATTATGGGACTCACCCAATTCGATGCTTTCGGGCCGTCCAAACCCAGTTTAAGGTTATCGGCCGGCCCAGACGGTAGGTCTAGAGTAGGGTGGTGGTGGTAGTGGTGGTGAGGTGTAGGTTTGGCTCACTTGTTCAATCTGTACAGTTTTCTTTTCTTTTTTTGTTTTCTAAATTTTCTCTCAAATTTTTGAGTCTCTCGATTTTTCTCAGATTCCTCATTGCCCAAATGAGTTCTGAAAATTTTTCCCCTATTTATAGACGATTTTCGTAATTATTATGCATTAATTAGACATGACTTTGCCCAATTTCCTTGATTTTTGGCTTTTGTATTGCCTAATTCTAATTAGTTGATCTTTATTTTGCAAATCCTGACATGCCACGACCTGATTTGGATCATCTTATCCTCTTCTGATTTTTTCATAATTAATTTATAATTTTCTTTAATTATTTACTTAGTTTTTGGCCAATTTAGGTAATTTTGCGTATTTTTATCTACTCGTAAATACGTGTGGGGTACACGTGAACATTCCTAATTATTATTTTGGTCATTCTAAAATTTTTAGTATACATATAATCTATCTCTAGTAATTTATTAATTATTAGATTACACTTTTCGCCTTTTCGGTAATTAGCAATTATTATGCTTGAAATTTGAAAATTTTATAGTCTCTTATTTTATTTTCTTAAATTTACGTTTTCAGGGTTATTTTTACTAATATTTCTCTCAATAGTTTATAATTTAAGTTTAATCGGATCCTTTAACCGATCGCCTTAAACTTTGTGTTCTGAGTTCACTCCTTCGGTCACTTGGCTTAACTTTAGGGCTTACAGTACCTTGACATACTTAATCTCCTTAGTCTGCAACTTTTGAGTCTTACTATCCAGGATGTGGACAAGGTGCTCCTCATAGGTAAGGTTTTCTTTTAACTACACTGGCTCCAACTCCACTATTCTATATGGATCTAGAATGTGCTTCCGTAGCACCAACACATGGAAGACATTATGTAACCCTGATAAGTTTGGTGGTAGGGCCAGTCGTAAAGCTAGGCTTCCTACTCGATCCAATACCTTTAATGGTCTAATATATCAAGGGCTCAGTTTTCCTTGTATCCTTATCCTATGCATACTTTTTATCGGCTTCACCTTAAGGTACACGTGATTGCCCACTTGAAATTCCACCTCTTGTCTTTTCAAGTCAGCCCAACTTTTCTGCCGATCTTGAGCTTCTTTCATCTTCTGCTTAATGATAACAACTTTCTCTACAGCCTCTTGTCTTAAGTCAGGTCCGGAGGCTAACTTCTCAATATCATCCCAAAATAAGGGAGATCTGCACTTTTGTCCATATAGTGCTTCATAAGGTGACATTTGTATGCTCGAATGGAAGCTATTATTGTAGGCAAATTCGACTAAAGGTAAGTGCACATCCCAGTTTCCTTTAAACTCTATTACGCAAGCTCTTAACATATCTTCCAAGGTTCAAATGGTCCTTTCAGATTGTCCGTCTAATTGGGGGTAGTAAGCAATGCTAAAGTTCAAACAAGTGCCTAAGTACTTTTGTAGACTTCCCCAAAACTTCGACACAAATCTTGGGTCTCAATCTAAAACTTTGTTCATAAGAACACCATAGAGTCTCACAATTTCCCTTATATGGATCTACGCTAACTTTTCCAAAGAGTATGTCATATTGATGGGGAGAGAATGTGCTAACTTGGTAAGTTTGTCCACAATCACCCATATGGCTTCAAATCCTACTTGAGTCCGAGGTAACCTATTGACAAAGTCCATAGCAATCTGCTCCAACTTCCATTCGAGGATTGGTAATGGTTGCAGTAATCCTCCTGGCCTTAGACGTTCCGCCTTAATCCTTTCGCATATCTCGCATTTTTGTACATATTCAACTATGTCCAAAGAAGCTAGCTGCTAATGCAGGTATAGCCTATACATGGCGTTTACTACTCCATTACTTAGAAGCACCCCTTTCAGTACCTGGTATGAGTCAACCTATGGTGTAACTTTTAAAAACAAATTCTAAAAAGTAATTTTTACAACTAAAAGTTCACTAAAATCCACATACTTGCAAAGTATGGAATAACTTTTATTGATCGAAAATTAGGAGTCACTTGAGGAGACCATATTAGTTTTCTTACGAGCTAATATAAACCCCGTAATCAACTATTCGAGGTTCGGTTCATAAAATTTAGGATAATTGAGCAAATTGTTCGATCTAGCCTAAATTTTACGATGAAGTTAGGATTATTAGTAAAAGTGATCCCGTAAGTTTGGATTTAGGAAAATAAGTAATAAAGTGATTAATTAATATAATATTAAATTTTATGAAAATTAACCGTTATTTATCAAAAATGCTTAGAACAAATTCCAATAATTAACAAATCAATAAAAATAAATTATATATATACTAAAAATTATAAAATAACATAAATAATATTTGGGAATATTTAATTGTACCATATATGAATTTACATATAAGTACAAATACTCGAAATTACTTAAAATACGTGAAATATGCCAAAATAATGTTAATTAATAAAAGAAAATGCATAAATAATTAAATAAAAATCAAGAAAATTATGGAAAAATATGGTATTGTCTAGAATTGAGGTGCGATAGCTTGAAATAGAGAAACAAAATCAACCAATTAAATTTCAACAAATAAAAAGTAGAAAAAAGATAAGATAAGGATAATATCAAGTCAAATTAATGATCGTTTAATCATAGCATATATAGTACATTTATATGAAAATATCTATAAAAACCAATATTCCACAATTCACCAGACTTGTAGAGAATCAAAATCTTCTGCCAAACAATAAGATTGGGTAGTCAAAACTTTTTAAAGGATATTGATTCAAAATAAGTCTAAAAGGCTAAAGTCCAGACAACTTGAAAATAAAAGAGCACATGTTTTAATATTCTCCCTCACACAATCTAAGTTCAGTCCAATAAGATTCTAACCTATACCTATCCTTCATAATTTGAGTCTTATATGCTCGTC
The DNA here is from genome assembly GCA_024138015.1 of Lumnitzera littorea. Taxonomy (NCBI): domain Eukaryota; kingdom Viridiplantae; phylum Streptophyta; class Magnoliopsida; order Myrtales; family Combretaceae; genus Lumnitzera; species Lumnitzera littorea. The sequence goes on along the minus strand of JAMXBB010000012.1, from coordinate 1,164,036 downwards.
ACTTGGCTCCTAACCCATTTCCAACTTTGATATAACCTGCTAAAAAGACTACTGGAGAGTGAGCGAAATCACAACTCAATGTGATCATCCCTCATACCATAGAACAAAAAAGTTATCAACCATTATCATACAGTACATGTACAACCATATGAATGCAATAATATACACAATCATCTAGAAACTATGTACAGCTTGGATTTGCACCCTCTAATCACCAAGGGTTGGGGAATAAATACCAACACATTAGCTCCAAGCACCACTACTTCAAGCTAAATTGTCATTGGCTTAATGTCTTATTAATTAATATTGCAAAATATCACAAGCTCAACTTAAGTAGGGTTTTACTTTACTATTAAAATAATGATATGATAATACATATCATTATTTGCTCAAAGGTGTAGGTAACCTTAAGTGGATGCATCTGCGGACGAAGCCCCAATCAAAGGACAGTATTCCTCAGTACGCGGTAGTTTCTAGAGGTCAAGGTGAGGTAACATCGGATGAAGCATCACCTTTATATAGCCTCTCGATGTACCCGTATGATGTTGACAACCTTCTTAATGCAATTATGCAATGCATATCCAATTTAAATTTTAAGTCAAATAGCCATTAAGTTCATTATAAGGTGACCAAACAAATAAGGCAAACACTCAGCAATAGAAATGCAATTAATGAGCATAGCATCCAATTTCTTGTTTCATATAAATTAATGTATTTTCACACAACATAGCAATCAATATCAAACACATGTATTACCCATATCTCCAAGCAATTCAATTTCATATCATTAATTAAAATGCAACTATACTACAAGTACAAGCAAGTATGATAATCATCGAGAGTCACTCACCCGTTCAGGACAACTAATCGTAATAGTTGCCAAGTAGATAGTTGTAAAGAATTCCCCCAAGCAATATTGCCTAAGACATCAATATATAAGTATATAAGGTACTTGAAACTATAGTTATGTCTAAATTCAACATCAATCGTTCCCTAAACTTTAGATAAATGTATTTTATTTAATTTAGCTCTGGTTAGTTTTAAACAATTAATTATCTTGAAGGGTCCTACTCTTTTGGGGGGATATTGGACATATTGGGTCAATTTCTTAATTAAAGTGGTTAATTAGATTAATTGATTATTTAAGTTCGAAATAGCTTGTTATATTAGGGATTATTTATTTAAATTAGTTCGGGATCGAATGTTCAATTTTGGAAATTTTAAACTTCCATTTTTATTTTGATTACAAGTTCAAAACTAAGCTAGAGCAGGCTAATTCTTACGGTTGCTAGATCTAATTAATGTACTGGACAATTTAATAAGGTACACCTTGATATTATTACTTGCTACATATAGACATATTATAACCTACTAAAATTATCAAATCCTATATTTCTTATTATGCATCTTGAAAATAAAAGTTGATTCTTATTATCATTTTTTTATAAGAAAATTGGAAATTTCTTGTTTTTCTCTAAAATTAGACACTTGTATGTGCCTAAGGAAATTAAAATTTGATTTCTTGCTCTAATTTGAAACTCACTATATAAGGTTAGCATGTCTAATGACCATTTCCATTGATCTTTTGATTCATCTTTTATGGTATTATAGTTTAATAAGAATAATAGAAATAGATTCACAAGTTTTCCATTCTTAATTTCATCATAATACATATTCATTTATACTACTATTTTATTTAATCTTAGTTTGTTTATATTATAATAAATGTTATTAACTTTAAATCGATCTAATTCAAAAACATAGTTGATACAAAGTTTATACAATATTATATGATAATATATATACGTACTTATAAATGTATTCATAAGTATTTAAACTCGTATGCTTATTTATAGAATATTAGTAATAACATTATTATTACAATTGTTAACTTTGTATGTAATCAATAGTAAATCATCTCATTACTTAAATCCTCAATCCGTTTTGAAAACTTCAAATTTTTCTTTTTTGTATGTACACATGCACACACGTGTGTACCAAGAAGTTATAAGTCTTATTTATTTTAAATAAGAGGTTTTTAAAAGAATGCAGTATGATTTCTTAAGTTTAAACCTTTTTAATTATTTTATGTTCTTATAAAATAAACAAATCAATATGTAAAATAATAGTGAATAAAATCTATATATAGGAGTACACGCTTTTCAGCTTGATCTTAGGTCCTAATTCACCCTCCGTGGACGAACCTTACGGAGGAATCATTAGGTTTTCGGGGCATTGGGTTCTCACCAATGTTTGCGTTAGTGGGAGAAAAAATAGTGACAACTTGAAATCTAATTTCATAACCAAAAATACATATATATACAAGCAAATGACGTATTCACTTTACATGTGTACAAAATGAATAAAATTATATAATATAATTAAATATACTATAATATTGATAAAAGATAATAATAGATAAAAAAGAAAAAGAGATGGAGATTGTGAAGAGAAGAATAAAGAGTAGTGAAAATGTTGGAGGAAGGAAAGAGAGAGAGAGAGAGTAATGAGAATGTTGGAGGAGAGAGAGAGAGAGAGGGACATAAAATTCTTAAATTGTCATATATTTATAATAAAATGTATTAAAAAAATTATTTATCAATAATGAAAATTTTATTTAAAAGGTTAAATAAGTAAAAATAATCAAGATATTATTTCAATAATTACTTAAAATTTTAAACTCTTTAATTATATAGATATATATGTATATACCATTTCCAACTTTATATATAGTTTAATGTTATTAAATTATTTTTGTTTTTCTAGGAAATCCGATCAACAATTTAAACTCTGTTCCACTGTCTATTGTGACCAGAAGGGTAAATTTTATAGCACTAATTAATCTTTAAAGCATTAGAATTTTGCCAATTTGAGCAATCCGACAACTCACTTAACATGTGCTAAGCATTATCTTCATCTCTATCATTATTATTACTATAGGTATTAATCTGTGTTGCCATTATAAGTTATATACTTAAGTCATCTATAATGTATATTAGGCAAGATCTAATTAACCATAACCTATATTAGCTTAAGATGGCAGAATAATGTATTAACGTAATTATATTTTCCTTTCATACTATAGCAACATTAATTCAATTCCTTACATGGTAGTCATAATTCTGGAAATTCTACTATACATAGAAATTGATATATATATATATATATATATATATATATATAATTTAAAACAAAATTTGGGGTCTCCAAAACATAACATTGTGTTAATCGCATTAAATGGCGACATTACCGACGCTCCCTTGTTTATTTAAAATATCATACATAGCTATTAGCTAACATGTTAATATATTTATAACTTCTTTTGGGCTACTTCCGTAACTTACAGTAGCCAACTAAAATAGTTATAAAAGCTTTTCACCGAGTACATTCACCAAAGCTTCATATTACCACAGCTTGACCACAACGTAGTTACCCATCGTCTTGTTTTGTCTACTAATTTTTTTTTTTTTTTTTTCTGTAAACATTTGTCTACTAACTCATTATTATCCTAGTTTGCTCAATTCATTACCCTTATCAATTTGATATTCTTAAATGCAAATTCATTCAATGGGCGCTTTAAATGAATCAAAAGCATGAAATAATTGCGTTTACTTAGAGGGACTCACGTTGCAGGTTGGTTCTCGAAGGTCGACGCGGCACGTTATCTGCTCTAGTCTCTTGGCTCTCGAGCAGTACGCGGTCACGATGCGGACATGGAAGGGAAAGGAAGCGACGTCAGGTTCTTGTTTTAGTGGAAGTACGAATAAATGCATGGTTTGCCCCGTCGAAGGGCTTACGTGATAAGTTAAAGGAACTTCGGCTGATGGGCATAGTGGGTTCTATTTGCTATCTTCTTAGTTCGAGTTTCGACGTCGATGTGTAAAACAATTAGTTACAAGCAGCTTCCATCTACTTTATTTGCTGCTCTGTTTTGGGCTTGCGAAACAGGGGAAAAAGAGAAAGGATGACGAGGCAGGGGAAGAAGAGCGTCGTGGTGTTGCTCTGTCTCCCGTCCAAATAACAGGGAATGATAGCCACGAAAACAGCAGCTGAGACGAAGTGGATGAAGGAAGACAACAGAGTAGCTTGACGTGGGTTGAGTAGAAAGAAAGGTGATGTTCGGATTGCACGTTTTATCCCCACATGGAGTCCGTGTGTGTAATCTAGTGCTCAATGGAGGAGATGAAGATGGTCTAATGTTTTTGTCTTCTATAAATAAGAGAAAGGGTTTGAGATTTGAATAAGTAATCTACTATACTTCGGGCTGATTTTGCGTGTATTTTGGACAAAGAAAGTACCCAGGTGGCAAATTTATCGAGCTGACGTGATGTACTAAGAGATTGATTTAGTTCCCTTAGTCGAGGCCATGGTTGGGCTAACCAAAAGGATGTGGTCTTTAGTTATCCAGAGAGAAAATAAAACCCTAATGGTGTGTTCACAAGTAGGGAATGGTAGTTCCATTCTTTCCTAATTCCTTATAAAGAAGTCATTACATTGTTCACTTGTAATTTTTAACCAATAATTGAAATTACATTAGAATCCTGATTCATAAAATGCAAATAATTACCATTCCTTACATGAGGGCATTAACAAACCAAAATATAGAATCAAAAACCCTAATTTGTTAGAGTTTTGTGCATCTATAGCATGATTTTCAAAAAATAATAAGAAAATGGGCTATCCAAAGTAAATTGTACATGAATAGTGCAGTGAAGGTATGCACGCCTTCACTGTGTGGTTGTTTTTTGTATTGAAAATATTCTTACAAAGAAGGTGCACAATTGACTTATGTATTCTTATTTACAATGAAGGCACAATCAGTTCATACACTTTCAGTTTGCCTATATAAACTTTGATTTCCGCATTCTCCTCTCGTTCTTACATCTTCCAATTTCCAAAATCTCTCAAACCCTCTTACTTCCTCTCTCCAAGCGGTAGTGTGAACCTATTTTTCTCGACTAATCTGTAAGTAATCTTCGATAATCCTTTATTCTGTAATAATATTTTAATATAAAAATTACATTGTTAATACAGTAATATTTATATTATTTATATAAACCGTAGTTCAATGATAATTTTTTTAATGTTTATATTTTCTTAATATGCATGTTTTATTTTGTACATTATTCATATGGTAGTATATAATTATATAAGTTGTAATGGTTATATAAAAAAATAAGTATGCGATTCATAAATTGTAGACAATTTTACCTATGCATTAGTGAAGCATGCTTGTACTTACAACCATAGTATCTGATGAAACGCCCAACCAAAAAGTGAAATTATGTGGTTGCGCTTACATTTATAGTATGTAATGAAACGCTCCATGATACGTCGTACCAAGAACCTATAAGGGTAGTGATATCGTTTAGACTATGTTCATGTACTCAATAAGTACTTGTCGTACATGTACAGTAATAGATCGTGATCTTGTATGGTAGCAATGCGTCGTGATCGTACATGGCAACAATGCATCGTACTCATGCACGGCGGCAATGCGTCATGCTCATGCGTGGTAATGGTCGTGTGATCATATGATGTGTAGTGAGGGCCTGCTTCTTGCAGCGTGTATAGAGTGTTTGACTTTATGCAACATGTATAGAGTGATGTGTGTGTTGATATGTTGTGTTGAGAGTGTGCGACTAGTGTAATGTGCCAAGCAATAGGGGTATGTGGTCAATGAGAAAGTGTATGTGCGAATAGGTTGTTGCAGTTGTGGTAGTGTGTAGACTTCGTATATCAATGCATGTATACTATCACGTACGTTTGTCATGTTCAGGAGGCTACTGTATGCATGTAAACCTTACGAAATTTCAATAACCTAAAAGTGGAATCGGATTAAGGAGTCCTTGAATAGTCCATGGAACCACCCCAAACATAATAATAATACCTAAGTAAAGGAATCAAACCTTAAGTGTTTAACCAAAATACTAATTGAAGTAAGCCCTAAAAACCTAACTAAACGAGCAAAAACCCTAATACTTGAAAAACCCTAGAACATTATTGAAACCTAAAATGACCATCTAACCCTAATTAAGTGATCAAATACCTTATTGTCACCAATAAATACTAATAGTAAGGTTGAATCAATCAATACAAGCAATCGATAGTACTAAGCGATTTAAACCCTAACTTTCAAGCTCATACACGAATCAAATTACCATAAATAAGCACCAAATCCTAAAGGAACCCTAAGTACACGTGTAGGCCATTTAGAATAGCTAAATTATAGTGTCAAAGTCCAAGCAAACCCTAAACACATCCTAATTGCACGTAATTAGCCTAATCATACCTAATCACCACTAATTACCCTAATCCTTAACCAACCCCATTACATCTTGATTAGTTACAAGTCAAACATGATTAATGACCAAAAGATAAACTCTTATTCCCTTTTAAAATATCTTGTACCCTAAGGAAACAAAATCTTGCCCAAATTGGCAAAAAGCACATAAGGTACATGGTCCCCATTTTGTACCTTGTCCTTGATTTCTCAAACAATCAAAACTTATCCCCCTCAGTATCTCTCACTTCCATGACCTACTAGTCCCTTCCTCTTCCTTCATTTTTCATTTTCTCAAACCCTAAAACACATCAAAAAACTCTCTCAAACTTTCTCTCAAAGATCAAGCCTAAACTCCATCTTCTTCTTCTTTTCGGTCACCACTGACCACCCCAGCACCAACCCCCATAACTTCACCACCACCACTCCATATCACTCCAAACCAATTCTCACACACACATTACCCTTGTTTTTTGACACACTCATACCCCCTTATATACACCAAGGCTTATGGTACACAACCACAAAGGGAAGCCTTCCACACTTTACCTCAATAAGAACATAGGTTACGTTTTTCCTTAGATTTCTTGCAAAGTAATGGTGGATACTAATGTTTTCTTTCTTAAAACTTATTTTATAGCAACTCCATAGAGGTACTAAGATATTTCAAGAAGGTTCACAAAGGTAAGTATAAGAAAAACTACCTTTAGTAGAAGTTATAACATAAATAGGCTAAGCTCTGTAGTGTAGTATAGTTGTTAGTAGAAAATCTTCAAGTAGGATGATGAAACCCCTATTCCCCATGCATGCCGCCCCTTATATGTTCTATCATCACACTTCCACACACTTTTATGAAATAATTATAGTTTTAGATTAGTAGAAACATAGGTTACATAAGTCAAAACACCATAAAAATCAAGTATTGCATGAAAATGGAAGTTAAGCCCTAGAAACCACTCTTAGCCGCCACTTTCTTTGACCCACCAGATTTGGAACTTTTTGTTTAATAGATTAATGACATGTTTGTAAGCCCTAAATATAAGTCAAGTAACTGTAGAAACGAACTTAGTACATAAAATTTAGAGTGATCGGTTACATGATCCAATCAAACCTAAATTATAAATTAAAGTTAGAAATATTAATAAAAATGACCTCATAAGTTTAAATTTAAGAAAATAAATAATAAAATAATATAATATAAAATTTTCAAATTTTAAGTATATTACTTGTTTTATCGAAAGTACGTAAAATACATTTCGATAACTAATAAATCACTAGAAATAAATTATATGTATGCTATAAATTATAGAATGACCTAAATAATATTTAAGAGTGTTTACTTATACTTCACATGTATTTATGCGTAGGTAGAAATACGTAAAGTTATTTAAATTGCCCAAAATTAGCTAAAAATTTGCTAAATAGTGAAAGAAAATTATAAAAAAATAAAGGAAAAATCAGAAAAAAAAAAATCAGAGAGATAGTGAATCGTCTAGACATGTCGTGGCAGCAAGGGGAAAAGAAAGAAAATTTTTTCCAATAAAAAACAAATACTTAAAAGGAAAAAATGGAAGAGGATAAGTCAAAAATCATGTCTAATTCTAGTTTGGAGCTCACTTTTTTTCTATAGAATACTTAAGTGATATAGAACAATGCTATGAAGCCATTTTTTTTAAATTAATTTTCGAAAATTTTAAGTAATTTTTTAGCCCTAAAATGATGAGAAAAATTAGTAATTTTAGATTAATTAAGTAATTAAATGATTAATGACTAATTTAGAATGTAATTAGATATTTAAGGATGTTAACCTCTGATGTGGAAACATAATCTTAGCCTTTGAAGTGTTAATTGCAATTAATATAGGAATTATGTAGTAAATTTAAGTAATTTGGTAATATGTGAAATTGAAATTTTAATAAATATGAAATTGGAATTTTAATAAATATGAAATAATAGGTTAAATTGGATAATATAATAATAATATCAGTACATATTAAATCTGGTACAAAAATTAATTTTAGGTAATTATACAAAAATTGTAAAATTTTCTCATATCGTGAGTAAATTCAATACACTAATCAAGATTAGAGTGTATTAAGTGGGTTATAATACTGAATTAAGACCTAATATGATATTAGGATATTCGAGCTTAATGTGATTAATTTCACATTAAAGTTCGAAATGTATTTTAGGATTACTCGTAGTTGAAATCGAGTTAAAACCTGAACGGGAATCAGATTCGAAAACCAAACACCTAACTAATGTAAGATGAATCGTTAATAAATGATAGGTATATAAGGAGAATTGAGTTAAATCCTAACTTAGAATATGTATCATCAAAGTATAAATACTAAAAAGCGTATTTATATTATAGGACACACGAAGACGAGTCGATTTGCGACAAGTGGTTGAGCAATTCAGGATTCTACGTAAGTTAAGTTTAATGCTTCATTGTATTTTGGAGTACTATTTTAGAGTACTCAAAGACTTAGGTTTGTATATAATTGCGATTGTAAATAGTCTTATGCATGTGCTTATGTATTTGATTTCATGCTGAAATCTTTGTAATGTTTGATGACTGTTATGATTGGAGTGGTGTGGAATTGTCTGGTTATCCTAAACCGAATATAGACCTAATCGACTTAAATACCCTAAAAAGACATGCATTGCAACCCTATAAGGGATCATTAGGATTCTTCAACCAAATACCAATACCTTCGAAAAAGATAGCGCTGGATAACAAATTGGTCTTTTCCTCATCTTTAGCCAAACTAAGTGATAGGAGAGGAGGTTGCAGTGAGGATAAGGGCATTGGTTCAAAGGATAGTCTTAGGAGAAACAGTGTCTCCATTGCATAAACCTAGGTTTGGTTATGAGCTGTTACATAACATGAAAACTCCTCAACCCGGATTAGAGCAAGTGTAATTACTCTGATTTCACAACAGACTGGACAATGTTATATGATGGCACTTGTTTGTTGCATTTTATGAAAATAATCACTTTATAACCTTGATTGTGCTTATATACATTCATGAGTCTCCAGTTCAACTTACTGAGTTGTAATTGCTCATACCAATATAGATTCTTTTGCAAGTCCTGACTTTTGATTTGTGATGCCACGATACAATTATCCAAAGGTTAGATTTCTTTTGAAGCTATGGGGAGTAAGGATCCATTAGCAAAAGATCAATTCTTATTTTAAGTCTTGCTAGTATCCTTAGGATAAAGATATGATATATGATATGTACATTAGTTAACTACTGCATTTTGTAGGATCTCTTAGGAATCCTACGATAATGTGAATGTAATTATATATATATGACTTAAGATTTCACTTTTACTGTAAATTTTAGCTAAAAATCTTAGTCGAACTGTTTACTTCAAAGCGAGAAATTATCAATACCTTATGTAGACTGTATCTATGATAGGCACTAGAGGCCAGTTCCTATTATAGGTTGGTTTATACAGCAGGATTGTTACGACTATACGACTCCAGGGCGTAACAATATTTATTTAGTGTTAAGTATGGTTTAGAACTTAATTAATTAAGTTAAGTAAGCTAAAGTTTAGTTAAAACCCTAAACTAGCTTAGTTAGTAATTATAGGCTTAAGAATGGTGTTAGTAACATAAAGAACCATAATGGATAGATTTGTAACCATATTAAAAATGGGCTAAACTTAAATCCAATGTTGGGTTTAAGTCCAAAATGATAGGTGAGCTTGAGCCTAAGGCCCTAAATAATGAACTAGACACAAAAAGCCTAAAAGAACTCATTGAAGAGCCTATATAGCTAGATGACCAAATTTGAACCATAGGATAACAAGTTTAGAAAGAGTTGTTTAGAAGGCCCACAAAACCCAAAGGCCCATCTAAAATACCCCCTATAGGCCCTATGGTGAATTAAAGTCTTAAACTTAGTAAAAAGGCCCATTTGGACCTATAAGAGCATCAATAAGGCTCATTTTAAAATTTTTAAAGTATTGGGCAAAAAAAGCCTATTTAAAATACTTAAAAGAAGCCCACAATTATTAAACATAAATCCCAAAGTTAAAAACCAAGCCTAAGGCTCAAAACTAGGCCTAAATCCTAAAATAACCCAACTCACTACTTGAGCCCACAACTTTGTAGGGCCTAAACCGAAAACCTACTAATTCAAAAACTTAAAAATAACTTCACCAAATGAAAGAACATTCAAAAACAATGCAAACGACTATAAGACCACCGAAAACAGAGTTAAAACGAAGAAGATATGCCCAAATTACGGAAACACCTAACTCCAGGATAGTGAGCAGTAAGCCTAGTTATTAAATGTAAATAGAATACTCATAAGACTTAATTCTCTTCTTCACGAGACGAGGAGTTTGACTGGGATGCCGTTGAGGATTATTGGGACTACTAAGCATCATGGCTGAGTAAGTATAATGCCCCCTACTTTACTTATTTGTACTTGTAGTTAGCAGAATATTTAATTATATCCGATAACTGAAATTGTTGCATGTTAGGGCAAATGGGAAATTGTGTGTGTTTGATATGATTGATCTTGCTTGCAAAAATATCTTAAGTTGATATGAATATTATATGCTTATTGCATTAGAGCTTAAGGTTTTGAAGTGTCTGTATATTATGATTAATCACCCATGAACCGAACTAATGAATATTTTGACCCCTAATTAATATGGACATGCATTGTATCTTATAACATGATAATATGGGCATCAGCATCACGCAATAGAATGGAGGATCATACCTAAAGGATTCATATTGTATTATGTGTGTTGAAAGTTGCTATCATATGACGTACTTCATATGACACGTTCCTGCCTCAACCTTTAAGAACTACTTGACTCCAGGGAGTGTCGCCTTTTACTTGAAGTCGTGCCGTATCTACTGTTGAGGGTGATATTGATGACAAGAGACTTCGAATTGGACATAGATAGTTGGATCCTAACGTACCTAAATACTTCCTAACATGGGCAACGGTAGGCATCAAAACTGTGCTGTATACAGTTATCAATAGATTGTATATACTGTTGCATTGCATATGTTTAACCATGCATTCATACGCCTGTTAAATAACTTGCTAGATATTACTTGTTGTAGAGTAGGTAGATTACTCACTAAGTAGTCAAGCATACCCCCCCCATAGTTTATTGTTGCAACAGGACTTGTAGCTGAAGCCGAGCCACGAGATGCGCAAAGTTAGTAGCACTAACTTAGGATTAGGATGTGAAGAAGTTGAGAGTTCAAGTGAACCGTTTGATTATATATATGTGGACTCTCTTTAATTTCCAATTATTAAGTATCTTTAGTTTGTTGAGTAACATAAACTACATATGATGATTTATCTTGGTACTGTATAACTAATTTAGGGGAAACCTGACATTCTCATTTATCTATGTTATGTTAGTAATCATTTGAATAGCTTAACTTAAATTCATATGTTCTACTATTACTAAATGCTAGATACTAGGGGAAGGTCATAGTTGTAAATGCCTTGTGTAGTGCGCCAAAGGCCCCTAATCAATGATGGTGCTTGATCTCGGATCTTCACGTATTACATGGTGGTATTGCCACAACTTGACCCCCCTCCGAGTTGTGATAATGTGTGTATTCAGGGGGCAACTGTGTGCATGTCGTATGTATGTACTGAGGGGGGAGGGTGGGGAGGGTTGCAAACAGTGGCGTGTTGTACAGTGCTATTGGACTGAAGTGTGATCGAGTGTCAGCAAGTGCTAGTTGTGATATTGTATCATGTACGGATAGTGCAAGTAAGTATTCAACGTGTGGTTGTGTAATTGTAAAATCGTATGATGTCAACATGCGTATTGGCAAGTGGATAGTGTTGTGTCTATTTCACGAGTAGAGTACGAATTGTATTCGTAGAGATTGAGGATTGTAAAAGAAACCGTATTCAAACTTTACCACTGAATTCCTATTTATAAGCCACATAACCTAATCTTTTATATCTTTTTTAGATATAGATTTAATCTCAACTAATTCTAAATACAAAAGATACAATAATAAATCACAAATACGAAAGATATAATTTAAATTCTTTGAGGATTTAACCTAGTTTTTAGAAATCCTATTTTTATTTGAGCTTTATATCTTTTAAGCTCGAGTCGGTCCAACTTGATTTAGCCCAATAACCTAATTAATATATTCAAAGTCTATTTTGGTCCAATATAAGTTAGATAAAAATCCACTTTTTATTTTATCAAACTAGACTAAAATATTTTAATGAAACCCAATCCTTTAATGACTTTAGAATTTATTAAATTAATCTCTCACCATTATCTGATTTGACCTTAAATGACTTGACTCGATACAACTTAACACTTTATTTTTTAAATTTTCAATTTTTTTTTCAAACCTGGTCCAATAAAAATAATAAAATAAAAACAACAAAAATGAGGTGTTTACGGTTGCCCCTCTTTGCAGTGAAGTTTGTAAAAACTTTGCTACAAAGACAAAAAAAGATATACTCATTTTTGTCTGGTCCTTACTTTAATTGGCAACGTAAAGACTTTGATTATTAAACAAATTGGGTCTTGACTTGAAAGGTCAAGTATTCTTAAGAAGATAGATCTCTTTCAAGAAGAGTTGCTCAAAAGGATAGATCTTTCGATGACAAGATGATACGCAGCGGGTCTTAGAACTAAAGATGAGGCAATCTGGGTTAAATGAGAACAAGGAGCAAAAGGTTTAAATGGGAGGTTTGACAGTGAATGCGTATGAATATCACATACCAAGACACAAATACAATCAGGGATTAAGCTCAAAATAGGGTTTGATACGACTCACTAACACTAAATGTCACTCGGGATTCAAATGAGGGTTAGATGTAGCTCACTAACTTGCTTAAATGAAGGGTTCACAAAAATCTTAGGGTTAAGATTGATAAGAACACAAGATGAATTAAAGAGTTAACCAACATTCAATAATCCGAAAAAGACAAGCTTTAAGAGCTTTGGAATATCCTTACTCAAGAAAGGAACGTTCAAGTATAAAACATTATTTGAATATTGTTCTCCTGATGATTCCTCTACTAATTACAAACGTTGTTATTTATAGTAAGTCTTAAAACCTTAGTGGCAAAATTGTAAATAATATACAAGGCTTTAAACCCTAAAGAATAGGTGAAGAGCTGTTGACCACTGGTCCTCTTACTCGCGCATGACTCCAAGGCCTCTAATCCCTCACTTGAAAAATCCTCTTTCGGCAACCTGCTAATGATGAGAGACCCTACATGAAAGGAGGATCGCTAAATTCCTTGTTAAATTCGAGAGGTTACACCCTACTCTATTCTCTCTTTTATGCCGACACCAACTATTCGATTACTGAAGGCTCTGTGCCGAATAATCAAACTTTCTTCTAACTTACTGAGTAACGTAACACTCTTTTTCGGGCCGAGTACTTTCTTCCAACTCCTTACCAACACTTGCTGCACCCCTTTCTCATCTTAGTAATCCCTAATGCTACAACATCTTAATTCCCCTCGCCTACTGTGATCAGAGAATCTATGTATGGAACCAATGTTGCACTACCACCTATCCATTTCACCTGACAATGTACTGTCTTTCCTTTTTTGTCATTTATCCTTTTTTCCCTTTTTCATATATATTAGGAAATCCCCTTTCGTATGCCTTTTTGTAATTTCTTTATTTGTATGGCTACCCTGAGGACTTACACATTAAATATACTGTTCTTGTAAAATAACCCTTTCTAAGTCCATTTTCAATCCACTCTTATCTAATCTTGCTAAGTAGCTCAGGATTAATGACGAGTAGACCTTAACATCAACTTGTGCATAATATTAAGTGAGGTCAAGCTATGTTATGTTCGTTGATGTATCATATCCTCCGAGTAGCTTCATGTCAACTACTCTAATCAGTTCGTAGGCCTATTTAATCTATTTTCTTTTATATTTCGAAAGACCCATTAGTTCAAATCTGCTACAGTAAGTCCTAGTGATAATTGAGCTCCTATGTACATCATATAATCCTGGTATCAAAGCTTGAGGTTGTGGCTAAAAGCTGTGTGGAAATAGTCCTAACTAGTTGCTATTCAAGGTACTCTATTTTCTTTTGGAAGAATAGAGCAAGTTTACAATTTATAGTTCGTATCTTATTTGTATGTGTGCAGAGTAATTTCAAAAGCTTCATTTTAAGAATCTTGAATCCTAATGTTCAAGGATAGATTAACAATGTCGAAAGTGATGCACATGGTCATGATCGAGTGACCTAACAAACACTACGTACTACTAATGAGCAAACACAAGACCTTAATGCTATTGTAGCTAATTTGGCTGTTTCGGTACAAAGAGTTCTAAAGATTGGGCTACATGAGAGAGTTGCTGAATAGGGCCAAGAGATGAGAGATAGGCTGAGAAGGCAAATGAACGAATGAGCACTCGAAGCCTTTTCTTTAAACCAAGCACAACCTCGTCATGCCGATAAAGCCACAAGAAGGAGATTGGAGTTAAACGAGATAAACAAGCATGAAGAAGAAGAGGAGCCATATGTTGGAGTTAACAAGTGTGAGCTTAGAGCTCATAAGGGAGCCAAACACCTTAAGGTACAAATTCCAACCTTCAACAGGTATAATAGTGCCGATGACTACCTATATTGGGAGGAGAAGATCGAAAAGATATTCAACTTTTATGATTATGAAGATATTGTATGTATTCGAGTGACTGCGTTGGAATTTTCTGGTTATGCAATAATGTGGTGGAAGAAGTTGTAGAATGTCCGCTTGAAAGCCCAACAAGAAGTTCAGACATGGAATGAAATGAAGAGGGTCCTGAAAGGTAGGTTCATTCCCGAACACTACAAACAAGACACTTTTTGATGTCTCCAAGACATAAGACAAGGTAGCCGATCAGTGGATGACTATGTTTAAGAATTTCAATTGCTCATGATCCAGTATGATGTTGATGAACCTAAGTCACAAACTATCGCAAGGTTCATTTCTGAATTAAGGACCGAGGTTGGTAACATAGTGGAGCTGTAAAGTCTAACTACTTTAGATGAAGCCATCAAGTAGCACAGAGAGTCAAAAGACAAAGGTGGAACCAAGTTAGTTAAATGTCGAGTAGCTAACCTATGCTATCGAACAGAATTGGCATGCTAAGTCGACTAGTAAATGACCGAGCATCAAATAATTCCGAGGTAGAATGTCAAAGGCAAGTGCTGAACTGACTAGAAGAAGGCCGAAGTAAGAGCAAGGCCAAAGAACCTAAGGTCTGAAGAGACCAAGGTCAAAGCTCAAGAAGGAAGACCCGAGAAATCAAATTTTTTAAATGTCTCAATTACAAACACGTGGCTAGTCAATGTCCAAACCACCGAGTCATGACTATAAAGGGAGATAAGCCCCAATTTGAAGTAGAAAGTACGAGTGAAGGAGAGGAAGAGATAGAGGTTGAACAGATGTTGGAAGAGATTCAAGAATACCCCAATGCTGAGATACCTCCTAAGGATGGTGCCGAGTACTATTTTGTTATTCGACGATCCCTTAGTGCATTTGTGGCTGATGAGAATGAGTAGAAAGAGAACCTCTTCCATACGATTTGGCGAGTGAATGGTAAGCTATGTACTTTAATCATTGACTAAGGGAGCTGTACCAATGTCATAGCACAAGGGGTAGTTAAGGCGATGAAATTGCCATCCTTTCCACACCCTAAGCTGTATAAGATTCACTGGTTGAAAAAGAAAGGAGGCTTACATATTGCCGAGCAAATAAGAGTACCGATTACCATTGGTGATAGGTACGGGGATGGGGTGTTGTGACGTCCTTCCAATGTGTGTTTCTCACATATTACTCGGCCGACCATGGCTATTTGACTTGAGAGAGTTGCACGATGGGTATAGTAACACCTACATGGTCTAGAAGGATAGGAAGAAAATAATACTAACGCCCATGAGTTCTAAGGAAGTGCAGGAAGCCTAAGAAAAGGTTGCTTGATCTCTACAATGGAAGTCCTTGGTGATTTCCCATGCTTAGTTTACTCGAGAAGTCAAGGTCAAGGACTATGTGTTCCTTTTAGTCAAGAGACTATTGGAGGTGAGAGATGATGAGAAATGCCTAACTGAAGTGAGAGCTCTACTAGAAGAATATGCCAATCTATTTCCTACTAAGATGCTGAAAGGTTTACCACCTTTAAGAAGCATTGAGCATTGTATTGATCTTCAGTCTGGAGCAAGCCTACCAAACCGACCCACTTATAGGCTCAATCCTAAGCAAGCAACTGAGCTAAAGAAGCAAGTTGATGAGTTAGGAGATTGCAAGTATGTTCGACAAAGCATGAGCCCATTTGTCGTCCCTGCCGTACTAGTACCAAAGAAAGATGGGTTATGGAGAATGTGCATTGATAGCCATACTATCAATAAAATTACTGTTAAGTACCAATACCCAATCCCATAGTTGGATGATATGCTCGATGAGTTATATGGTGCCCACATCTTTTCAAAGATTAATCTAAAAAGTAGCTACCACCAAATACGAATGAGGCTTAGAGATGAATGGAAAACAGTCTTCAAAACAAAGGATGGCCTATTTGAATGGATAGTAATGCCATTTGGCTTAACTAATGCACCGAGTACATTTATGCGGCTAATGAATCATATGCTTAGAAAATTGATTGGCAAATGTGTTGTAGTCTTTTCTGACGACATTCTGGTCTAGAGTGCCAACCTTATCACTTATGTTAAGCATTTAAGGTCAGTGTTTGACATCCTCCAAGTTGAGAAATTAATCGACAACTTAAAGAAATGTGTGTTCTATCAAAGTGAGGTTGTTTTCCTTAGATATATTGTTTTAAGGAAAGGAGTTCAAGTTAATGATGAGAAATTCAAAGCTATTCTTAAGTGGCTTACGCCGACAAGTGCTGCTGAAGTCAAGAGCTTCCAGGGTCTAGCTTCATTCTTTCAGAGATTCATTTGGAACTTCAGTTCCATAACTACGCCATTAACTGAATTAACCAAAAAGAACACTGAGTTTAGGTTATCAAAGAAGGCTTAGAAGAGTTTTAAAGATATGAAGTCTAAGTTGACATCTACTTTAATACTTACCCTGTTGGATTTCGAGAAAGTTTTTGAGGATGAATGTGATGTGCCTGGTGTCAACATTGGTGCTGTCCTTATGCAAGAGCGTTGACCAATTGCCTATTTCAACGAGAAACTCCATGGTGCCGCTCTGAATTACTCAGCCTACGACAAGGAGTTCTATGCCCTTATCCAAATACTACAAAACTGGCAGCATTATTTATTAGTGAGACAATTCATCATTTACTTAGATCATGAGTCTCTTAAGCATCTTCGTAAGTAGCAAAAACTTTCTAGGCATCATGCCAAATGGGTTAAATTCCTAGAGACTTTCTACTACGTCATCCGGTATAAGAAAGGGAGCACTAACACAGCGATTGATGCTCTTTCTCATCGTCATACCCTTATTACAACTATGCAAGCCAATGTACTTAGATTCGGCACTCTGCCTAATCAATATGAGCACGACCAGTATTTTGGGCCCTTAGTGGCTAAGTGCAATGTTGGAGGTGATGTGAATGGATTCTACTTAAGTCAAGGGTTTCTGATGAAAGGCAAGCAAGTTTGTATGCCAAGTGGTTCAGCTAAAGAACTACCCATCCGTAAAGCTCATGCTAGAGGTTTGGTTTGCCATTTTAGCAAAAAGAGGATGACTAAGATACTAAAAGAACATTTTTACTTACCTAGGATAACGAGGGATGTACGCCGAGTTCTTAAGAGGTGCAAGGTGTGTAAACATGCAAAAGGAAGGAGAGAGTCGTACGGAGAGTACACACCCTTGTCCATACCTAAGCACCCATGGATCGACCTAAGCATGGATTTCATCCTCAGCCTTCTTTGAACATTGAGAAGAAATAACTCCATTATGACTATATTCGACCGTTTCAGCAAGATTAGCCATTTCATTCCCTACCACAAAACCGATAATGCTTTATTTGTCACTAACCTCTTTTTTCAGGAAATTATATGTTTGCATGGGCTGCCAAAAAGTATAGCATCTAACCGTGATTCGAAGTTCATGAACTTCTTCTAGAAAACCTTGCGGAGGAAACTCAACACCAAGCTTATGTACAGTACTTCTTGCTACTCTCAAACAAATGGCCAGACTGAAGTAGTAAACAAGACAATCGACAACCTTTTATGAGCGACTATAGGGAAGAATTTACACAATTAGGACCTATGCCTACTTGTCATTGAGTTCACTTACAATTGATTAGTTCATAGTTTAACAAGAAGGTCACCTTTTGAGGTTGTCTATGTCACACCCTAAAGCGGTAAAGTCATAACAATCTTGCCGTGCAAATCATTCTAAGATAGAAGCTAACCTTTCAGCTACTATCTTAGACTTGATTTACACAAAGCATTGATGACTAACTACTGTGAAGTAAGCAGTTCGTAAATTAGGTAAGTCATTTACCTATGAAATTATAAGGAATACATATTTATTCTAAAAAAATCCGAGTATATTGCAAGAATTAGTAGCCTAATCATAATCTGCTTGAAAGATACATAAAAACTTCAAAGATAAATCTAAACTTGTGAGTGTATAATATCCTTGGTTTTATATCCTCACTGCCCAGAATCCTGCAATTGCTAACTTCAAGATAAACGTAAATCGCTTCCTAGCTAGCACTTGCAACAACGTTTATAGGGATGTGAACAACCACAACTTAGTAAATTAGGACAAAGACTTAAAACTATACATCAAACACAAGTAGGGTTATCAACTAAATTAATTAGATGCAATGCATGTTCAAGCAAATACCATCGCACGATGTTGTCTAGCCCATCGTGAGATTAGAAAAATTGCACCCGCTTTAATCTAAGTCAAGGAGTTTCCATTAATGCAACAGTTCACGACCTAACCCAAGCTTGTACAATGGAGATACTACTCCTCCCGCAACTACCTTTAAACCATTGACTTTACCCTTATCGAACCTCTTCACTTATCACTTAGTTCGACTAAAGATGAAGAAGGGACCAATTATGCTATCCATCGCTATCCCTTTCGAAAGGGTCAATATTTGACCAGAGAATCCTAATGTTTCCCTAATGGGTTGCTATGTAGGTCTAGTTTAGATTTACGAGTCAAATATTTAGTTAAATCTGGTTTAAAGTGTTCAATTATTTCAAACAAATCACGCAAATACAAACTAGAGCAGCACATCAAAATCATATCATCAGCTTAGAACAAGCACATACACACAATCAATTATCTAATAAGCACAATCAAGCACAATCAAGTACAATTTCAAGCTTCTGAATACTACAAAT
Source organism: Lumnitzera littorea (assembly GCA_024138015.1). Taxonomy (NCBI): domain Eukaryota; kingdom Viridiplantae; phylum Streptophyta; class Magnoliopsida; order Myrtales; family Combretaceae; genus Lumnitzera; species Lumnitzera littorea. Next base: position 1,144,436 of record JAMXBB010000012.1, on the reverse strand, counting down.
TAGTACTCCAAAATACAGTAACATATTAATCACAACTTATTTAGACTCCTCGTTTACTCACTCAAGGTGCAACTTACAAAAGCCATCACCAATCATCCCTTTAATACAAACGTTGTTTCAGTTTTCACATAACTGCCATAAATTGGTTTTATGCTCTAACATTTATTATTATCTTTAGTTTAGTGTTTTAGTATACTTAATTACTCAATTTTTTAAATCTCTCACAATTATTCCTACTTCAGGTTAGGTTGTGATTCAATTTTGGAGTCGGTTTCTAAATTAAGCTATAAGTCAATTTCGGCTACAAATGTTATATGCAAATCCTAAGATCTCGTTTCGAACCATAATGTGAAACAAATCACATTATATTCGGGTATCCTAAATATCGTATTTGGTCTCTAACTAGCACTCTAGTCCCTATGGTATACCATAATCCTAATTTAGCTACCGAATTTGCTCCCGATTTAAGAATAACCTATGTTTTTCATGTAATTTCATAAACTCCCGTTCCAAATCAGACTTATATCATATTTCTATTATTATAATACCATAAATTTTTATCTAAGATTTTCTACTCATTTATTTCCTATATACACATATTATGTATTACTACATATTATATACTTATATCACCTATTTAACACCACTAACACTATATATATTATCTTTTGCTGCCAATAATATGTTGAGATGTCTAATTATATTATAAATTATAATTTATACCTAATTAACCCTAAATCATAAATTTAACTTAAATATACTCCTTTACCTACATATTTAGTACATATTATGCATAAACTCTAAGTAAATATATAATAATTAGTATCCAAGCTCTATTAAAGCTACGAAAAATATATTATACTCAATAAATTATGATTATTATATTATGATCATGAAAAGTACCACGATAGTTTAATATATATTATTCTCTGGTATACCGATTTTAGGTCTGATTATACTAAAAATTAGCTTAAATTAGGCAAATGATCAAATAAAATTATAAGATTCAAACTGAATGTTTCCAAGATAATAACTAAGCTTTATAAGTCATTGCAAATCAAGTTCATTAAAAAAATTAATTAAAAACCTATTATTTCTTCCATATAAAAACAAGGTAGATTCAATGAAATGATTTTAATAAATCCTAAACGTATATTTTATCAAAATTAATTTTATTTAAATTAAATATATCATATGAATAATATGCACACCAAAAATTAGCTTGAAATAACATTATTTACTATTTTTGAAAATTCATACAAAATTCGTTAGAATCAGGTCTGTTCTTAAGGAACCTATATAAAAACTTATAATTTTAAAAATATGGTTTTATATTCTAATTCTAAATGCAAAAATACCTATAAAAACCAAATTTTATAATTTTCCATGCATATTTAACATTTTTACTCAATTAAACAAATTCAAAAAGGAAATCAGAACTCATCAATCGATAAACTTCTAGCCATCAACAATGGCTCCACCATTATCTACAGCTCTAGAAGTGGGGTCCACTATCTGATGGTAGTGGCCATTCCTTTTCAAGTGATCGTTGGATATGGGTTCCCTTTATAAGCCTTATTTGCACTTTAATTTTCTAATTTTTTGTAAATTTGGTTTTTCCTCTTTTCTCTCCTCCCCCTAAATTTTTCCTAATTCTAAACTGACCAAAATGATTTTTGATGGTGGTTTTCTAAATTTATAGGGCTGCTAGGTATTTTTTCTTTAATTTTCCACTTGACAAGTGCCACTTATCCTCTTCCAATTTACTTTTTATTTGGCCTAATTTAATTGGTTGATTTTCTTTCTTCATTCTCAGCATGTCACGCCCCTATTCTAGAAAATTCCATATTTTCCCATAATTTTCTTGATTTTTTTTTAATTATTTATGAATTTTCTCCGATTATTTAGTGTTATTTTAACATATTTTGAGTATTTTAAGTAATTTTGGATATTTTTACATATACATAAATACATATATGGTACAATAAATACTTCTAAATATTATTTAAGTTATTTTATAATTTTTAGTATATATATAATTTATTTCTATCAATTTGTTAATTATTGGAACTCATTTTACGAGTTTCCTATAAATAATAGGGAATTTTCATATAATTTAATATTATAATAATTAATTATTTTATTATTTATTTTCCTAAATTCATACTCATGAGATCACTTTTACTAATAATCTTAACTTCGTTGCAAAATTTAGGCTAGATCGAACAATTTGCTTAATCGCCTAAATTCTACAAACCAAACCCCAAGTAATTGATTGAGGGGGTTACAATCTATGGATTCAACTCGAACTTGCCCTTAGATATAACTGTCAGCCCGACTATACAAGGGGAAAGTCAATCAAGCTTGCAACACATTGAGGAATTTTAGAACTTGCATCAAAAGGTTGCCAACCACTTAACACAAACTGTAACCCGGTGGAAAGACCAAGAAAGTCGAGGAAGGAAACGAATGATTTACAGCCTAGGAGACCTTGTTTGGGTCCACCTCAATAAGCAGTGTTTCCTTAGAAAGAGAACAAACGAGCTTTCCCCCAAATTAAACGGACCTTTTAAGATCCTTGAGTGTATCAATGATAATGTCTTTGAGCTAGAGCTGCCCAACAAATATGGTGTATCTACTACTTTTAATGTGATTAATCTAACACCCTATATACCTGATGAAGAAGAGGGCCAAGATTTGAGGGCAAATCTTCAACAGCCTTGAAGAATTGATGAGCTACTAATCACTGGTCCTCTTACTTGCGCACAACTTCGAGGCCTCCAATCCTTTATTCAAAGAATCCTCTATTGGCAACTTGTTGATGACAAGAGACCCTACGTGAAAAGAGGATGGCTAAATTCCTTATCAAATCTAGGAGGTTACATCTTGCTCTATTCTCTCTTTTATGCCGACGCTAATTATTCACTTACCGAAGGCTCTGTACTGAATGATCAAACTTTCTTCCGACTTGCTGAGTAATGTGACACTCTTGCCGAAAGACTCCTATTAATTAACGTAACACTTGTAAGCCCCAAAGTTCAGCCAAGTAACCGTAGGATTGAACTTAAAACCCAAGGTTTAGGGCGATCGGTTAAAAGATCCGATCAAACCCAAATTATAAACTATTGAGAAGAATATTAGTAAAAATGACCTCGTAAACTTAAATTTAAGAAAATAAGAAATAAAATAGGAGACTATAAAATTTTCAAATTTTAAGCATAATAATTGCTAATTACTGAAAAGGCAAAAAGTGTAATCTAATAACTAATAAATTACTAGAGATAGATTATATGTATACTAAAAATTTTAGAATGACCAAAATAATATTTAGGAATGTTCACGTGTACCTCACATGTATTTACGTATAGATAAAAATACGCTTAATTACCTAAATTGGCAAAAAACTAAGCAAATAATTAAAGAAAATTATAAAATAATTATGGAAAAATCAGAAGATGATAAGTTGAATCAAGATAAGGTCGTGGCAGGTCCAAAGCTGCAAAAGAAAAATTAGCCAATAAAAATTGAACAACTTAAAAGCCAAAAATCAAGGAATTTGGACAAAGTCTTGTCAAATTAATGCATAATAATTACAGAAAATGTCTATAAATAGCAGAAAAAAATCAAAAAGCTCATTTGGGCAGTTTGGAAAGTGAGAAAATTAGGGAGAGTCGAAAATTGAGAGAAAATTTTGGTTTAGAAAAAAAATAAGAAAAACTGTGCAATTGGGGCATTTAAAGGGAACCCTTACCAGACGAGCAGCTGGAAGTGGATGGCCACTACCACCACACGGTGGTGGCAACGCCCAGGCCGGCCGACAAGGCCACAGCGGCCCGCAGTGGCTGGAGCCACCCAAAACGGTGAGTCCGATTTCCAGCCCGAATCTTGTGTAATTTTGTAAAAATAGTAAATATAATTATAAAATTATGAATTTTGTTATTCTAGGATATTTTTGTATGTAGTTTGTAGGAAAAATATTATTTTAATGAAATTATATCCTGTAATATATGGTCCTTAAGAAATCGTGCAAAACCGAGCACATTTCGGTTTAGAAATAAATGACCTTAGGAGTGTATTTTCAAGCCCAAAATTTTTGTGTAGATTACTTAGATGATATAGAACAGTTCTATGAAGCCCGTTTTCAAAAATTAATTTTCAAAATTTTTAAATAATTTTTCGGCCCTAAAATGAGGCATAAAATGGGTAATTTGGAGTTAATTAAGTGATTAGGATATTAATTACTGACTTAGTGAATAAGTAGATGTTTTAGGATGTTGAAATCTGATGGTGTATGATACTTGTAGGATTTAGGGTGTTAGATGTAATTATTAGGTTAATTATGTAGTAAATGAGTAATAGGAAAAATAGTTAATTTTGTAAATTAGGGAAATTTGGAGTAAAATCTGATTTAGGATGGATTTAGACATTTTGAAATAATAATTTCTGTTTAGAGATGGTAATTAGGGTAATAGAAATATTAGAAATACATTATGTGCATAATATGCAATAATGCATAATGTGTAATTTTTGAAAATATAATAAATAGAAAATATTAGAATAAAAATTGATATTATGATAATAATAAAAATATACAATAAATATGATGGGAAACTTGAATTTATGTAATTATATGAAAAATGTAAAAATTTCTCACATTATGAGTAAATTCGGTACACAAATAAGGATTTAAGTGTACCGAATGGACTAAAATACTAATTAGAGGTAATGATGGTAATTAGGAGATTGGAAAGTAATGTAATTAATTTCATATTATGGGTTGAAACAGATTTCTAGGGTTGGAATCTAAAACATTACTTAGAAATCGAACTAAAACCTAATTTAGAAATCAATGCAGAAACCGAACCTGAACCTAACCCCAAACCTAGAATAATTGTAAAAGACTTAATACCTAGATAATTAGGCATATTAAACCTTAAACAAAACCTAACAATAAGCGTTGTAGGATAAAACGAACCTATAATAGTTATATGAAAAGCTGAAACCACGTTTATGTTATAGAGATGATCGGCGATAGCCTGAGCAAATCGGACCTCGAGTGAGTGAGCGAGGAGTCGAGGTAAGTTGGGATTAATACGATGCTGTATTTTGGAGGCTTAAGATTATGCTTGGTTGTGTTTGTTAGATAGTTGAATGTATGCATGTGCTTGATTATGGGTGATATTATGATTTTGTTTATTGCTCTGGCACATATTGTATGAATTGTATGAAAGGATTGATCACCCAAAATTGGACTTAATTAAATATCCGACCGGTAATCATAATCGGACATGCATGGCAACTCGTTAGGGGAATTTAGGACTCTCCGGCCAAATACCGACCCTTTCGGAAGGGATAGCGCAGGATTGCAAAATGGTTCCTTCTTCATCCTCAGTCGAACTAAGTGATAGGAGAGGAGGTCGCGGCGAGGGTGAAGGCAGTGGTTCGAAGGTAGTCACGGGAGGAGCAAGGTCTCTATTACACAAGCCTGGGTTTGGTCGTGAGCTGTTGCATTAACGGCAACTCCTCAACCCAGATTAGAGCGGGCGCAATTTCTCTAATCTCACGACGGGCCGGACAACGTCGTGCGATGGCATTTGCTTGCACATGCATTGCACCTAATAAGTGATTGAAAACCTTGTTGTGTATATGGTATAGTTTTAAGTCCTCCGTCCTAACTTACTAAGCTGTGGTTGCTCACATCCCTATAGACATTGTGCAGGTGCTGACTAAGAAACGACAACAACTACTCTGAAGCTAGCAACTACTGGATCCTGGGAAGTGAGGAAAAATATTGAAGAATAAAACTATATTTTTAAGGTTTAAGTTTTTACTTTAAAACTTTTCATTTTGAATAATGTAACAACTAGGAAATATATTACGGAGAAATATTGTAAACCTTAATTGCAATAACTGTATTATAATATATATATATATATTTTCTCACTTTCTTAGATAAATAATTTATTTAAATTACAAACTGTTTCCTTCAAAGCGGGTTAGTTGTGGACGCCTTATGTAGATCAGGTCTAAGATAGCGGTTGTAAGGCCAACTTCTATCTTAGGATGGTTTACACGGCGGGGGCTGTTACGACTCTACTGCTTCGAGGCGTGACAACACTCTTGTAGAAAGACTCCTGCCAAGTAACATGACACCCTTCTTTGGGCTAAGTACTTTCTTCCAACTCCCTACCAACACTTACTGCACTCCTTCCTCGTTTTGGCAGTCCCTGATGCCACAATATCTTGATTCCCCTTGCCTATTGTGATTAGAGAATCTATGTACAGAACCAATGTTGCGCTGCCACCTATCCATTTCACCTAACGTTGTACTATCTTTCCCTTTTTGTCATTTGTCCTTTTTGCCCTTCTTCGTATATATTAGGAATTCCCCTTTCATATGCCTTTTTGTAATTTCTTTATTTATACGCTTACCGTAGGGACTTACTACAAATAATCTCTTTTCCTTACAAGTCGAAATAATCTTACCTTATAGATATACATTAAATATGCTGTTCTTATGTGACAATCCTCTCCAAGTCCATTTTCCATACACTCTTATCTAATCTCGTCGAATAGCTCAAGATTAGTGGTGGGTAGACCTTAACAGTAACTTATACGTCACATCAAGTGAAGTGTCAAGTTATGTTGTGTTCATTAGTGTATCATATCCTTCAAGCAGCTTTACGTCAACTACTCTAATCAGTTCGTAGGCCTACTTACTCTACTTTCTTAGATATTTCAAAGAACCCATTAGTTTAAATCTGTTAGGGTAAGTCCTAGTGATAACTAAGCTCCTAGGCATATCAATAGGCCTATAATTAAAATAAGGAAAATATTGACAAAAATACAAAACTATGCGTTCAATAGAAGAAATAGGCATACAATCATTCGATATGTCCTAGAAGGAGCAAGATCTAAACTAGGTAGGGTCAACAGTTAGATATCCAGGTTTGAGGAAGGGTCCCTAAAGCCTTACAGTACTTGGCCAAAGTACCCAAAAGGTCGGCCCACAATTTCCTTTTTTCTTTTTCTTCTCTTTTTTTTTTCTTTTTACATTTACAAATAGAATACAATCATAACAACAACAACAACAATAAAAAGAAAAAGAAAAAGTACGATATTACAAAAATAAATAAAAACAAAGGAAACAAACTAAAAAGAACAAAACATAAATCAAAACCAAAGCAGAACCAAACTAAGCTAGAGTTTGCATAAATCCTAGAAAAAGGGGCCATATAGAGAGAGAGTGTGTGGCATTGTAAATAGATTTAAGTGATTGTAAGTGATGAATTAATGGTTTATAGTGAAATAGAATCTCCATATTTATAGTTATCATAGTCAAGTTAAGTATGGAAAATATTAAATGCAATATGATTTTCTTCCATATTTAGGTTAGGCGAACTTAGATAATATGTGATGCTAAATATAAAGTTGCAAGTTTAGAAGTGTCTCGAAGTATGTCCAATGTGCATAAAAGTGTACTTACCACACTTAGAAGTGAGTTGGTGATGATGTGGCCAATGACGTGGCGATGAAGTAGAAAAAGAAAATAAAAGATACATTTTGTACTTCTCATGGATTGAACCCAAAATCTCCAAGTCATACGCAATATTAAGTCTAAGTGTTAATCTAGCAAGGCTGTTGGTTTTTCCTTATTTATATGTGCAATAAATTACACTTATGAACTAGGTCAACCTGGGATAAATTCAAATCTAAGCTAGCCCAAGCCCAATGACCCTTTTCTTTATTTTATCTAAATTAAAAATTATATTCCACTAAACTATCTAAATCTTCTATTTTTTTATTTTTCTAAATTTTATATTTTGTGATTTTTTTCTAAATTTCTTTGTTTTTTTGGGTTTTTTCTTATTTTTCTAATTTTTTTTTGCATTTTTCCTAATTTATAACCTTTTAACCTATTCTAAAAATTTTGAAAAATAAAGAGGGCAAAAATGGAGTATCTATAGTATCTTATGGCTAGAAAAAATGTTCACAAAGAAGTACATTCAGTATATTGAAGATGATGATTCGCATCTTGCGGCTACATATATAGTAGGTATTTATAATTGAGAAATTAGGGTAACTTACCTAAAATGGAAAAGACAAAAGGGTGATGTCCAAAAGAAGTAATATACAAGGAATGCAAAAGGGTAAAAATGAAAATTTACATAAAAATAACGATTAGTACAGCAGATTCCTTCACGTAGGACTAGAATGAGTAGCGACAGCTTATTGGGGATGCTGTTGGTAAAAATAGACAAAATAGTATGGTCATGATAAATGGCTAAGCAAGAGTCAAACCTAAACCCTTCTAAGAAGAGATGGCTATGGATATGTGCTAAAGCTCTTGGTTTCTAGGCACCAAGGTTGCCAAGATGGTAGTCAACTCGATCATGGCCAAGCAGGTGTATGTGAGGGGCTAGATTATCAGCAGGGTATTTGTCCAATCAGCATACGACTTCCAAGAGGTGTGTAGTTATTCGACTCAGTATAAGAAGTTGGTCAACAACAAAGATCAACTCGACTTCGACAAGAGTCGACTGCAATAAAAAGATTCGCCTTGTTAGTCCTTCTATGCCTCAGGCGTGACTACGGGTCAAAGGTCTAGTGGTCCAATTCTTATCATTCCCTCATAGTTGATTTGGATTTAGGATCAAATCCAACTGGTCTTCATTTAATTCTCCCTCAAGGTAATAGGGACTGAAGTCAGTAATGTTAAAAGTGTCAAAAACTCCATAATCTTCAAGTAGTTCCAACCTATAGGCATTATCGTTAATCTTTTGAAGGATTTTGAAAAGGCTTTCAACTCGGGCAAACAACTTGTTCTTCCTCGTACTTGAGAACCTCTCCTTGCTTAAGTATAACCATACTAAGTCTTCAGGCTAAAACTATACTGACTTCCTTCTCCTGACTCTTTCTTGCATTTTCTTGGCAGCTTAGTTAATCTACCAGGTAACCTTCTCATAGATGTATTGTAGGGACTAAGCTCGAGCTCTTATGGCAGGGTCTTCTTATTTAGATATAGGCACAGAGGTGTGATTAAGGGGTAATTCGAAAGCCATAGATGACTTCAAAAGGGGTCTACTTGGTGGTGTCTTACAATGTTCGATTGTAAGAAAATTCTATTACAGGCAAACAAACATCCCAGTCAATTAAATTCTTTCACACTACAACTCAAAGCAGTGATCCCAAAATATGGTTGACTACTTCTATTTGACCATCAGTTTGGGGATTGTAGGAAGTGCTAAATAGCAATTTAGTCCCTATCCGACACTAAAGAGTTCTCTAGAAATAGCTCAAGAACTTTAGATCCCGGTTTGAAACTACACTCCTTAGCACGCCATGTAGTTGAATAACTTCCTACAAAAAGAGAGAAGTAATAGCTAAAGCATCATTAGTTCTATTGAATCTATCTACAACGATCATCACAGAGTCTTTGCCTCGAGCAGTTCTTGATAATTTGAAAACCAAGTCCATGCTCAACTCAATCCAAGATCAGGTCGAGACATGTAATGGCATTGATTTCTCTTATTCGGCACGGCATTTGACCCTCTTATAGTAGCACAGTCATCTCATTCTCAACCAAAAAAACCAACCATTCAACAATTCATATGTCTTCCTCTCCCCAAAGTGGCTGGAGAGTTCTCCATTGTAGGCTTCTCTCACTAGTAGATCTCTGATTGAACATGATGGCATACATAACTTTCCACTTCAAAACAAATGGTGATCCTCTACATGGTATTCGCCTATTGTTCTTTTGTCGGTACATTGCCTAATTATAGGACCAAAGTGGAAGTCTCTAGGATATTGCTCTTTGATGCTCACAAACCCGAGCAACTCGTCCTACAATTTGATGAGTTGAACACACCTTCTTGACATAGCATCGACAACCACATTGCATTTGCCTTGTTTGTATTTAATTACAAAGTTTGATCCTTCTAAGAATTCAACCCACCGTGCTTGCCTCTTTGATAGTTTGGTCTAACTTCTGAGGTTCCTCAAGGATTCTTGATCAGTGTAAATAACAAACTCTATTGACAATATATAATACCGCCACACTTGCAATGCTCAGATAAGGGATAGGAGTTCTCTATCATTCACTGAGTAGTTCAATAGAAGTTTTTTAAGCTTTTCGCTATGATAGGCAATGGGTCGATCTTTTTACATTAAGGCAACACTTATACTAATACCTAACGCATTATATTGCAGCTCAAATATCTTCTCAAAGTCAAGTAAGACTAATACGACTCAAATATTAAAACCCAAAATGTTTTTGGAAGATATTTTGTTTTATGTTTTTTTTTTGCAGTCATAGTGTTCTTGCTGACTCTCTAAACACGGTTAATCTCCAGTTTGTGTACAATTGTCTTTTGTTAAATGAATAATATCATGTGAGTTCAGCCAAAAAATAATAATAATAAATATTATTTAAAGACAGATGCCATCTGGCTCTTTATTTATTTATTTATTTTCGGCCAAACACCTTGCCCTTAAAATTAAAATTTTATTACTCTTGCAATTGATTGAAGCTGATGCAACCGTTCCCTCGATATGTTAGATAAATTTAGACCCGCTAACATTTTTTAATCAAGAATATTGTTGTTTTCGTTAGTGTGTGGATGCACATGAGAGGAAACATATTTTTAATGTTAGTCCGTTGCCTGATGTCCTGACATTTCGAAGTAACTATTTACGTATTACATACATGAAGTATTAATAGGATACTTTGGAAAAAAAAAAAGGTATTAACAGGATACAAAATGGTAGGTTTAGATGTCATGCACGTGTCAGCTTCTCTGGTTGCATTATGTGTTAATTTAGGGGTGGGGCGGTGGTTTAATTTAACCGTGGAGTTAAACCAAACTTTAAAGTATATTTATTATATTTTTGAACTCAAAATATTTGGACAATAGCATTTGAATTTTGGTTAAAAGTTTAATTAAGTATCAAAACTTTTTAACTTATCAAATTTGATATCCAATTAAAACTTTTCACGTTATTATTAGTACCTACAGCACATACATACAACACTTTCTCATGTCAACCAGTGACTAGATTGAGTAGGTACAAATGATAACATGAAAAATTCCAGTTGGATACCAAATTAGACAAATTGAAAGTCCAAACAATAAATCAAACTTTCAACCAAAGTTTCATGATAATAGCCTATTCTTATTGGAAGTATGATGTTCTAATTGTGTGATTAAGTTGACGGAAATTTGAGATGTTAGACCTTGTATGCATGCCGCCACTTCTAGAGAAATGGCAGGTCTTAATCTTGTGATATCAAATCATGAGGTGTTGAAAATCTTGATAAGTTGATAATTAGACAAAGTTTAGGTGGTTTATACAGAAGCTAGAAAGGAAAAGAAGATAAGTTATTGATTGTGTTTTTCAAAAATTTTAGCCTACTCATGAACTTATCATGAATAATTTTACATGCTAAATATGGATTTATATGATATTCTCATAAATTGTGAGTTTAAGATAGGTTATAAAAGATGTATGTTACATTTATGTTGAGTTTGATGCATAAAGACATGATCTTGGTCATGTTAGAAGCAAGTATAATTAAATTTTAGAAAATTCTAGCTTGCTTAATGTGTTTTTTAAAAGCATGATTGATGTTTGTTTTCGTAAAATAATGGTAATAATATGCCTTAATGAATATACATGCTGCAGTCCTAGCTTTTTAGGCCTTGGTGTTATGAATTAGGAATTTTTAGATTCAAGAGTCTCTAGGTGTTCCTGACAAAAACCCCCCTATTTGATCTACTTTAGCTATCAATCTCATGAAGAACATGTTCTTTCACATGATTTTGGCTAAAGATGGATTCAAATAAATTTTTAGATGTAGAATCCAAAATGATCATCATCTTCTTCAAATTTCCAACACTTAAACACCAGATTTGATTTTTAGAATTGAATCATAGTTGGTAAGAAATGATGCCTCTTAGATGCTAAGAGGTGTTTATTATTAAAATATTGATTGTTAGTAGGAAAATAGATAAATAAATACTAATTGATAATGCATTCGCGTTGCGTATATATAAAATAAATAAAGTTATACTATACAATCAAATATGTTATAATATTAATATAAGATATTAATAAATGAGAAAAATAGAGAAATGAGGGGTTGTGGGGAGAGGAATAGGTTGGTGAGAATGTTAGTGGGGAGAGAGAGAGAGAGAGAGAGAGAGAGAGAGAGAGTGAGTGAGTGAGTGAGTGGGAGAGAGATATGTAGTGTAATTAATAGCAAAAAGTAAAAAAGAAAAAGTAGAAGAGAGAATAGAAAAGTAATAGAGAAATGGATAAGGAGAGAGAAAGAGAATTAAGTAGATAAATTTATTCATTATTTATAGGCTTTAATAATATGAATAATGCTACATGGTTGGAAGAACAAGTATTTGTGCACAACTCCATGATGAGCTGTTAGTAATGTGAGAATTGTAATATTGCCAATTCTTAAATTTTAATATTTTATCAAAAAAATAAAACAAATACCAAACCGTTAATTTTAGGTTAAGTTCAATTCGTCGAAAAGGAAGAATTTATATCCCTAAACTTTGTTATAGTTCTATGTGAGTTCATAATTCTTTTAAATTTTTACAAAAGCAAAACTTTCATTAACTTTGTTATACTCCTACTTATTCTTGATATGTATTCGCTTTTAATTGGTTAAATAATATTAAAATTATTTGATTAAATAATATAATTAAAATGATACTAATTATATTTAATTACATGGTATAATAAAAATAAAATAATTAAAATATAAAAAAAAAGGTTGTAGAAAATGGTGCAAATCCTAACCAACTTAGCAATTACCTCAAGCCAATTAAAAACTAATACATATCAAGGATAGATAACGAACTTAGTGGAATTTATAAAGGTCCCTAATAGAAGAAGAAAAAAAAAATTGAGAATTTAAATTAAAGAAGAAAAAAAAGGTAAATGTTGAAACTAATTTTATGCTTTTCCCATCTAAAAACTATCTTCTTACTTATATGGCCTACCTAATGACACATCGTAGTAAATTGAACTCTAAAGATAAGTAGGGAAGACCTTACCAAAACTTATGAGTTTGTAGAAGGGGAAGATCGTCCCTCTATTAAAAAAAAAAAAATCCTACTCTCATATTCAAAGATATAGTATTTCATAGTACATATATGTAACCTATAATTCATTACCCGCTAAAATCCGACACCAACATTCATAGTACACAAGCTTTTAGTGATTACTATTACGAAGCAATTTGATAGAAAATGGTTTATAAAGAATTGGAAATAAGTATAGATCATCCTTCCTTCTATCAATCATGCTAAATGCCTTATCCATATTTAGATCTTCAAGCTTCTCCCCAATGGGAAGTTTCCATTCAAAATGGTACAACAACATTGCAAGAAAAAGCTCGGTATTAGCTATACCCAACAACAAACTGGGGAAAATCCTCGGATCGGGCCCAAAAGGGATGTACTTGAAGTTACTCCCCTTAGAGTCTACTCAACTATCTCTAAATCTCTCGTGATTGAAAGTCTTGGTGTCAATCTAATATTTTGGATGTCTTCCTTTAGCCCAAGAATCACTTTAGCTTTGAAGGGAATTTGATATCCATTCATTTAGCAACTTTCTCCACATTCCCTTAGAAGGATTAAGGGGACGAGAGGGTATAATTTCAATGTTTCCTTTAGAATTAGCTTCAAGTAGTACAATTCAGCTAAAGCCAGCTTATCAAACTTCCCTCTTTTCTCAAAAACCCATCTTACCTCAACTTGTGCTTTCTGTAGGATACTCAGCTTTCAAGTCCAAGCTGAATACAAGGGGTAACATAAAGGAAAAATTATGATAACATAACCTATGTTTTGGTGTTTTTACAATCAAACAACTTGTATTTTTATTACGTTTTTCCTTAACAAACTCATGACCTGCGTTTCATTATTATCTATAACTTTAAATTTTCAATTATATTCATAACTTTTGCAATTATTTTTCTCACATGGCCCGACAACATGGTAAGTGAATTGAACTATAAGTTCATAGTAAAATTAAAAAGAAATCTACTTAGTTTATGGAAATATTGATACCAATATGAAAATATATTGAGTACCTTTCACCCAATAGCTTTACCTTGGATGAGTTCATTTTAACGCTATAGCCAAAAAATTTTTTCACTATGTGAAAGTGAAAAGTGAGAAATACCAACATATTATTAATTTCAAAGTTAAAACAGTCCATAGTACAATGACTGATACAACAGATGTTTGATTGCCGCCATGATTCAAATTCCTATATAAGAATTCAGCTACTATTGAGAGCTAATTCACACTAACCGGTTTATAAAGAGTTGGAACTAAGTAACTGCCTTCAAACCATAGCCCTCAACTTTGTCACGACCTTTTCTCCTGTCATTTAGTTCGACTAAGGATGAGGAAAGGACCATTTCAACTATCCTCATCGAAGGAAGTCGATATTTGGCCTGACACTCTTAATCGTTTCCCCTAATGGGTGTTATACATGTCCAGTTTCGTTTTAGTTGACTAAACGTTAGTTTTAATTAGGGGTGGCCAACAAGTTCATACAATACATAATTAGTGCAAACATACAGAACATCACACCAAGGAGTTCAACTCCCATCATAACTGAGTATCATACTCACACACGGCATGTGCACAATCAACTAACTACAAACACAACTAGAAGTACTCTTAGGTCTCCGGATATTTTAAAATAGTATCACAACAAGCAATGAAGCCACAATCCCAACTTACTTGTTTAGATGCTCACTACTACTAACTCAAGTCATCAATCATCTTTATATTGGAAGATTCTATTTACATAAAGAACCCAAATTCAGTTTTCATACTAATTACGAAAACATTAGGGTTTAATCTAAAATAGTTATATATATATATATTATTTCCATAATATATAGTCATATTATCACTATATATCAAATTAAGTTATTAATAGTTGATACTGTATATCCTATATATTATTATGTATTATATATCGTTTCGATTGTATTGAAACATACTTTTAATTTATTAATTCACGTTTTAATTTCGATAAGATTACTAAAATACATACATTCTTGAATATGATAAAATTATAGATTATGTTACTTAAGGTTGTCTGATTTTAACAAAATTAGTATTGTTAGGTTCATATAGACCTAACAATACGTTTTACTAGTCCTGTTCCTAGAGACAATTTTTAACGGGTAGTTCAAGTTTTTAATACAGTTATACATAACTATATAAATATTATCGTATTATATGTAATTTACGTTATTAAATTGTATTTTGCCTAATTTGTTCATATAACGTTACAATAGTAGTATCATCCAACTTTAATATACCTAGAGAGTATCTCGATCAGAAAATATCATCAAATATAATAAAAATATGCATTTAGTCCAATCTAATCAACAATCACATATATAGTTTTTTATTTAACTATATAATTCATTTTAGCTTATAATATTAAAAATATACCCCAACTTGTAAATTAAGCTATTTTACTTAATATATTCATAATAAATAGTTCGGGTTACCAAATAATTCCCCAAAAATTTCTATAAACTCCTAAAAATATATGAAATTCAATCATCACTTGGTTTCAAGTTTCTAACCTATCACCTATATATTCGTATTGACAATTTTACCCTTAAATTATCATAAACTACCCAATTATGATTCTTTTTACACCAAATTAATTTCAATCTGACTCAATACTATTATTATTCATTAGAGATCAGTACATGTCCATTTCATCAATTAATTTCATAATTTCCTATTTAATTCATAATTTCACCCTATTTTCGAGCTATTTTTAGGCCAAAAATGCAATAAATATTAAAAATATTCAAATCAAAATTTAGGCTACATAGCAATTATCTATATATCATACACATCCTACACAAAAATTTTCAACTAGAAATAACATCATTTAGTACATTTATTTTACAATTCTAAATTCGAATGAACAGTAAATTTCTTAAGGAAGTATATTAAATATTATGAATTTTTCAAAAATAAAAATATCATGTAAAATTACATTCAAAATAACTTAAGTACAATTTTTTTCATAATTTTCTAGGTGAATTTAATATTTTTTATAATTTATTGAAAAACAAGGCAAGAAATCGACCTTGGTATTCTTAGTATCTTCGGCAGTCCTGAGGTGGTGGGGGTGTGTCGGACGGCCTAGACTGGTGGTGGACGGTCAGATTCATCAGCAAGTGGTCGTCTGGATCTAGAACAATGGTAGCATGGTGGTTGCTCTATTTTGTATATATATATATTATTTTCCTAATTCCTTAATGCTTTCTATCACTCCCTAATTTTATAGATTGTAAATGTTTCACGTTTGGAGTTTTTTTGCCCTTTTATACTACTCCAAAGTCGATTTAAGGCATTTATCTTCTCTTTTTTTTCTCTTTTTTTTTTCTGTTTCTTCTTGATTAAATAAGCATGAAGTGCCTTGCTTCTACAAATTGAGTTATTGAATTAGCATTCTTACCTATTTTGCATGCTACACAACTTTTCCAGCAAATGAGAAATGGTTTTAGATAACTTTTGATAGGAAATTAACTTAAATCTTGATATTATAAATATATATATATATTATAATAGTATTTAGTTTTTTTACTAATATCAAGCATATATCAAATGTATGTATCACGTGCAATATATAACTTTACTCATATAATTAAATTTCTAACATATCTTTTATTTTTAGGATATGCTCTCTTGATTAATTTCATGAATTCAACACAATATATATAATTACATAATTTATGATTAATTTACAGGTATAATTATTATTTATATCAGATATACTTATAAAAATACGTGTATATTTATATAGTAAATTATACTATATTATCTCATTTTATAGCTCAATTAATTTATCTCTAAATTCTCGTCGCAATCTGAGTTTGATTTTAAAAGTTCCGAACATTTTAGTGCTATTTGAATATTCCTACTTCTAAGGGCAAAATTAAGATTTTGGGTCATTATTTCTAAAATCTAACTTCACTGTATTACCTCGATTAACTTTTCTATCTCAGTTATAAAATTTGAGCTCAATTGAATAAGTTTCTGTAAAAGCCCTAAATCTAAACTCAATTGTTCTAAACTCAATTTTTGGGAGCTTACACTCACCACTACACACACTCACCCGTATGTTCACACGCACTATACACGATCACATACGTCACTGCTACATTGCCGAACACAATCACATGATCTACTACTGCACATGTACGATCAAGTCCACACCAAGCATGTAAACGTAATCCAAATAATCATGACATGGTCAACACAGACACACCAATCACGCGTGATTCAACTCATTTAGGTAAAAAAATTATTATTATTTTTTTAGTTAATTAATTATTTACTAATTTGTTGTTACGCCCCGAAGTCGTGAAGTCGCAACAGTCCCGCCGTGTAAACCATTCTATGATAGTAACTGGCCTCACAGTTCCTACCATAGAGATAATCTACACAAGGCGTCGATGACTACTCGCTTTGAAGTAAACAGTTCGATTAATCATTATACAACAATTATGATAATTATCACAAGGTTCTATTAAACATAGATAATTATAAATAAGTCCACAGAGCTTCCCAGGAAGTTATACATAATCACCACATTCTACTAATTTACAGAATAACTATCAGTCTTTAACCTTTAACTACAATGGTCAGTCTAGTTACACATTCTGCTAAATAACTTGATCCTCACACCCCTGGCTTCAAAAGGACTAACCTCTGGGTAATTGTAGGGCGGCATAGTACTTGAAGAGATTACAAATCAGAACCTGCAAAAGGATCTATAAGGGTATGAGCAACTACAGCTCAGTAAGTTGAATTGGAGACTCATGAATGCATACAAGCACAAGCAGGGTTATCAAACAATTATTTTCATGCAATGCATCAATCAAGTGTCATCGCACAACGTAATCCGATCCGTTGTGAAATTAGAGAAATTTCGCCCGCTCCAATCCGGGTTGAGGAGTTACATATTATGCAGCAGCTCACAACCAAACTCAGGCTTGTGCAATGGAGACCTCGCTCCTCCCGCGACTTCCTTCGAACCATTGACTTCACCCCCGCCGCGACCTCCTCTCTTGTCACTTAGTTCGGCTGAGGGTGAAGAAGGGACCGTTTTGCAATCCCGCGCTATCCCTTCCGAAGGGGTCGATATTTGGTTGGAGAGTCCTATGATCCCCTAACGAGTTGCAATGCATGACATTTTCGGTCATTAAGGTCGACTAAGATTAAATTCCGGTTAGGATGTTCAAACAAGTTCATACCAATTTGATCAGTCACAAATTCACTCACAGTACAAATTCCAGCACGAATTCAGATACATCAAACACATGCACAAACTATTTACAATCACAAGCATACACAATCCTAAGTCTCCGAGTACTACAAAATTAGTACTCTATTACAATAAGCAATAACCCAACTTACTTGAATTTGTTCGATCACTCGATCTTTTAATCGCGAGTTGATTTGTTTCCGGGTGTCCTATAATACAAATAGGTCCTTTTAGTACTTATATTTTATGGATTCTTATTCTAATTCATAATGTAACTTATTTTCCTCCTGTATATCCATAACGTATTAATAATTCGTAGTATTCTATTTCGAAGTTCGGCTCCTAAACTAGATTCTAGTTTTAATTCCTAAGTCGTAATTAGGCTCGAATCCCAATGTGACATTAATCACATTATGCTTGGGTATTCAAATATCTTATTGGGTTGAAATTTTGGTATTCTAAACTATTCGGTACACGCTAACCCTAATTGAGGTATCGAATTTATTCCCAAAGTGTAAAAATCTTACATTTTGAGATATTTACTTAAAATTAAATATTATTTCAGATTTATTATTTTAATGATTTCAATTATAATATTATCTAAATAACCTTATTTTTTAGATTTATTAATTTACACTTTTACATATTCCTAATTTCTTATATTATTTACTTAATTTCCCTAATTAACCATACTTAGTACCTAAAGGCTAGGATTAAGGTTCCACTACAGAGATTAACTTCCCTAAACATCTAATTAAGATCTAAATCAGTAATTAACATCCTAATCACCTAATTAATCTTAAATCACCCAATTTTACCATCATTTTAGGGCTAAAAATTAACTAAAAATTTTCAAAAATTAATTTAAAAAAAATGGTTTCATAGCACTGTTCTACATCATATGAGAATCCTACAAAAAAATTTTGAGCCCCAAACTACATCCCTAAGCCTATTTAATTTTCGGTTTAATCATGCTCGGTTTTGAACAATTTATTAAGGACCCTATATTTCCAGACATATTTAAACTAAATCAATATTTTTCCCTAAATCTACATACAATAAAACCTCAGAATAACAAGTTTCATAATTTTCTGGGCAAAATAACTAATTTTATAAAATTATACAAAAATCAGGGTGAATAAATGACTAACCGGTTCGAAGCTTTTTGGCCGTCCAAACCTGGTCCAAGGTTGTCAGTCGGTCCAGGCGGTGGTTCTAGTGTAGGGTGGTGGTGGTGGTTCGGTCCCAGGTGGTGGTGGGTGGTGGTTTTAGTTCACCTTACTAATCTACACAGTTTTCTTTTTTTTTTCTGGATTTTCTCTCGATTTTTTCAGTGTTCCGATTTTTCTCATATTTCAAACTGGCCAAATGACTTTTGGAATTTTTTTTCTTATTTATAGATAACTGTAGAATTTAATGTGCATTAATTTGATGGGATTTTGCCCCAATTCCTTGATTTTTAGCTTTTTGCTTGTCCAATTCCTATTGGTTATTTTCTTTCTTTTTCTGTCACGACCTAATCTTGTTGCAGCTTATCCTCTTCTGATTTTTTCTGATTTTTCTATAATTATTTTGTATTTTTATTTAATTATTTGCTTAGTTTTCAGCCAATTTTAGTAATTACGCGTATTTTTATCTACACGTAAATACTTGTGGGGTACACGTGAACATTCCTAAATTTTATTTTGGTCATTCTAAAATTTTTAGTATACATATAATCTATCTCTAATAATTTATTAGTTATTATATTACACTTTTTACCTTTTCGGTAATTAGCAGTTATTATGCTTAAAATTTGAAAATTTTATCGTCTCCTATTTTACTTCTTACCTTCTTAAATTTAAGTTTATAGGGTCATTTTTACTAGTATTTCACTAAATAGTTTATAATTTAGGTTTGATCGGATCCTTTAGCCAATCGTCCTAAACCTTAGGTTTTAAGCTCAAACCTACGGTTACTTGGCTTGACTTTAGGGCTTACATTTGTTTTCTTTAGTATAGATTTTTTTATTATATTTTTTAGATAATTTGAATTTTTTGTTGTTAATTTAGTTAAATTGCATTTTTTGGTAAAATTGTATTTGTAGACACCCAATTTTCGCCCCCTTTTTTATTTAATTTATATTATTTATTTCCTCAATAGGCCTTAAATTAGGAAAGACACAAAAAAATAACAAATAAGAAATTAAAGAAAACCCAAAAAATAAAGAAATTTAAAAAAAATAAGAATTAAAAAATACAAAAAATTCAAAAACAAGAGAAAGCACAAAAAATAATAAATTTGGAAAAAATGTCAAAAATAGGAAATCTAGAAAGAAACATAAAAATTAAGAAATTTAGAAAAATAAAAAATTTAGAAAATTTAGAAAAAAAATGAAAAAGTGAAAAAAAGTATAAGCTTTTAGGAAATTTAGAAAATAACATTTTATTAAGGTAGATTTTTTAATTTTGAAATAAGTTTAAAAGTTGGGCTGTTAAGCTTGGGCTTGGGTTTGGGCTTAGATTTAAATCTAACACAGATTAACCTGGTCTTAATTGCACATATGGATAAGTCACAGATCAACAGCCCAACGGATAAGTATTTGAACATATGCATTGAGTTTAATTAGAGGTCTTAGGTTTGAATCTTAGTGAAAGCAAATAAAAGCCTTTTTTATTTTTTATCACATCAGAGACTGCCATGTGTTAAGATCTAATTGTACTACGTATCCTGATACGTGGCATTATTAGATTGGATGATGTGTTGACGTAACGCCACATGGCATCCCACGTCAACTACCACGTGGCACATGATGACACATGGCAAGTTAGGATTGGTCGAGTTGGCTGACATGGCGCCACGTTAGCACTCTCCTTCTCTTTCTCTCGATTTCCTTAGTTTTTCTCTAAATTTTCCTCCTCTTTCCCAGTTAAGAATTGTCAACTCCCTTCACTTTGAACCCAATTTTTGCACAAATCTCATACACAGAGGCATGATTTCTTACTCCAATTCTATTCTAAACATAGCCTACTCCAAACTGAACCCAATAACACATCCAAATTCATACATTAACACAGTCAAAACAAGCTCCAAAAATTGGAAAAAACTGAAATTTCGGACATCCCCATTCAAATCTGATTTCGAGTTTCCTTAGTTTCTGGGTTAAATTAGTGTATAAATAAAAGCTTAGGGACGTCTACAAAAACACACAACCAATGACAAAAATTCACGACCTTTCTCTCTATTTTTTCAATAGCTCTCTCTCTCTCTAGCTCAACATTACAACCTACTACCCTAGGGACACTCCCCATAGCTTAGGTATCCAAACCCAACTACCCTTGTCCCTAACCGTACCCCTTAGCAGTGCCACCAAACCACCAAGATCTAAACCCTAACCGCCACAAGCAAGCCACTGAAACACCACCTTATGCGACCCTACAGCCGAGGCTAAAGCTATGATTGAATTCCCAGCCACTTGAAACCACTAACCTAATACCTTTCACAACTCCAACAACCACACTGTGCACTACCCAAACGCCACCACCGACTACCATACCCGAACACCCTCCAAACCAGCCCTAAACACCAAGGCATCAAGCCTATCCCCCTTATTCCTAATCCAAAACACATGAATCCTCTTTTTCTCGCTTAATTTACTGCCCAGAATGCTCGAAATCACACTACCTTGCTACTACCATTGGAGAGCTTGGAGACAAATCAACCTGACTTGAAGATTTGACCTGAACCCGACCAACCAACCCACGCATTCCTCCTTAGTCCGGCCTTTTTTCCATTCAACTTATTTTTATTTATTTTTCTTCTTTTGTTTTGTTTAGTCAATATTTTTGTAATTTTTTTTAATTTATTTATTTAAAGCAATAACACTAAAGTCATATTGGTTTGTAAAGGTTATCATACCGTACCATTGATCGAAATGAATTGGTGTATAGGCTACTATCCAAACAACATGGCAAGATAGTTTAGGGGGATCCAGGACATAGTTCATAAGCCCTCATTGGAACCATTCACCCTTAATCTCGAAGAGCTTCACTCTACAAAAAAGGTAGCCAAACTTCATAAGATCAAAGCTTGGTAGGATACTAAGACCATAAGCCCTAACGTCGATTTGAGTCAATTCATAGGAGAAGTAGACAAGCACCAGGTCACCAAAGAGTACTTATATGATCAACTTCACAAGGCAAGCACAATGCAGTATCGGGCACCAGAAGTCCTTCAACCTTCCCCTGTACATCCTAGCTCTGAAATGGAGACCTATATGGACCGAGTAAAAGCTCGTATGGAGGTCCTCTATGATGAAAAAGACAAGTAAGAAAACCTATTTCGAGAGTCTAGGCAAAGGTCACACGCCCTAGAACACCAGTTGAAGATGGCCTAAAAGAAGATTCAAGAGTTCAAGGAAGCAACTAAGCATGATCAAAAGAAGGAGAAGAAAATGTCATCTAGCCCATAGAAGAAAAGAAAATTAATATAGATGAATTTGTATCTTTTCCTTTCCTTTATGTAATAAAACTCCGAGAATTCAAGAATAATAAATAACTTGTTGTTCTATTAATTATTCACCGATTCCCTCCTTTTCATCCGTATGGCTCATTTGCATTTCATTCATTTATCTCATTTGCATTTCATTTATTTATCTCATTTGTATTCTTTCAAAAATTAAAATATTTGTGTGTTAACTTATTGAGAAGTGATTTTAAACAAGTCGCTAAGATAACTCTCATATGTCAAACCTTCCAGAGAAGCTCTATCAAAACCTGTTCTCAAACCAAAATGGCCAACTAAGGAAACGACAACAACAACACCAACACCAACAACGGTAATGTCAACCCTAAGGCTATTGATCCTACTAAGCTGAGGTTCCAATCTTTGGAGCGAACAGTGGGGAAGATTGCAGACCAACTAAGCTTTCTTGCTGACAACATTACCTTGCTCAAGTCTATGGCTCCATCAAATGAAGAAAGTTCTAAAGCACGATATGAAAAGAATATTAAGGCCCCACCCCTCAAAACGAAAGAAGCCTACCCTAAGGTCAATCAAGCCTTCGAATCCTTTGAAACAGAAGGGGTATTTCTGAAGGTTAACTCAACTTTTGAGCCAAACACTTACTCGTTCCCAGTCGATCCAAAGCCTAAAGCTAATCAGGACAAACTAAAAGAGCTTGAGAAGCGACAAACTCAACAAATTACTGAAATAATGAAAATGCTCGAAGGGTACGATGGATTCGAGCACGTTAACATAATAGACTTCTCTGCCTATGATTATGGAAGCTTTCCAGAAAAGTTCAAAGTACCTGACTTCGAAAAATACAATGGGACTAGATGCCCTAAGTTACATACCCAACTGTATGTACGTAAGATAGGCAAGTATGTACAATATAACCGACTCATGGTCGAGACCTTTCAAGACAGCCTAACTGGCCCTACCTTGACCTAGCACTTCCAGTTAGATATGAATCAAGTGAACACATGGGAAAGGTTGGCCAGAGCATTCTATGAGTAATATAGATTCAACGTTAAAGTGGTGCCAACCATGATGGATTTGGTTGCCCTAAGGAAAAGCCATAATGAATCTTTCAAAGAGTATGCCCAAAGGTGGAGGTCTTTAGCTGCAAAGGTATCCACATTCGTGACTGAGAAAGAGCTAATTGCAACTTTTATCAACACTCTTGAGAGACCCTACTTCACTCACTTAATCGGATAAGCCTCTTATAGCTTTGCAGAAGTAGTGGCAGTAGGGTATCGGATCGAAAGTGTCGTCTCCTCTGACAAATTATGAGAGACATTAGACAGAAGACCACCCTCTACTAAACCCTCCACCAACAAGCCTAAGAAAGCTACTGTTAGCATGGTCAATTCGAATACCAAGCCTAATGCCCAAGTCTCTTTCAAGGCAAATCCTCCACTAGTTCAACAACAGTACAGAAGCCAACCCTAAGGCAGTTCACCAAAATACCCTTTTTACTTAGTCAAGTGCTTAAAAAACTAAGAAGAGATAATCTACTCCATTCTAAGGCTCCTAGAGAAAGATACAAGCCGAGATTTTTTTATCCCAATGCAAGATGTCAGTATCATCTAAGGCAAGTAGGCCATTCAATAAACTCGTACTGGAGGTTAAAAAAAATTCAAGACTTAATTGATGAAGGCACAATATAAGTAGATTTTGTAGAGGCTCCTACTCTAAACATCAACAAAAACCACCTGCCGAACCATGGGCCTATTATCAATATGATATTTGACAACTCAAGACCTTCCATCAACATGATTGGTTCCAATCGAGAGCCTATGGTTTATAGATTCTATAGACAAGAAGAGAAGCAAATTCCACAAACTAAACGGTACACCTTCCATGTGCCTATGGCCCCCAAAGATTATAAAACCGCCCCTCTCAACTACCAAGCAGTAAATCAGGGGCAGTCATGCTCACTTATAGGGGGGATTACCCACTTTAATAGAATCTATGATCTAAGAGAAGACCTAAAAAAAAAGGCCGTGCTAGAAAGGCCAAACAATGAACAAGCTAAGCATGAAGAAGGATTATCTGCCTTCACCAAGATCTTAACTAAAGATTTTAAAAAGATTTAGTTAGTTAGGTTTTTTTTAAATAGATTCATGAAATTATATTTTTCAGGTTTTTTTTAAATAATAAATTATTAAATAAACATAAATCTAGCTCAATTTTTAAATTAAAAAAAAAAATCCACCCACTAAATCTTTTCTAAAAGAACTATATTGGTTCGATTCCAACTAATAGGGATATAGATACCTCTGACGCAACCATATAAAAAATTAAAAAAATTATTTCTTTTTCTTGGAAATTCGTAATAAAAAATACTAAAAAATTCAATTTAATTATATTTTGCATATTTGTATATAGCTTAGTATTTTTAGAAAAATATAAAAATAAAGCCCGTTAATTTTTTTTTTACTTTTCCATAATGAATTAGTCTTAATAAGTTAACCCATGAACTTAATTTCTTTTGATTAATTTTCTAAAAATTTTTTTTTTTAAATATTTGCAAACTAATGGCCAAATTAAGGTTTTTCTACCCAAAAATCCTATTTTCACTTCTTACCAATTTAACTAGTTGGTAACTCCAATTTAAAAAAAAAAATTTCTAGACATTTTTTAAGAAAATCTTTTCCTTAATTTAATGTCGAATAATTTATATTAAGCAAACTAGACTTAACATAAGTCAAATTAAGGGGAAAAAAAATTTTTAATAGGGTCTTCTTCATGATTAATATCTTTTGCCGATGAGTCCTTTAGCCATACCATGCTCATATCTTGATTTTACTTTTATCATCACCAAGTCTTAATTTACACCTCTATGATTCCTGAAAAATAACTCTCTTTTCGAAAAACCTGGATTAAATCATTAAGAACATTCGATTTTAATTTTATTCAGTGACTCAAATTCATCAGTAAGTATTTGGTGTTTAAGTATATGAGGCTAAGAAATACATAATGCAATGATTTATTGGTGAAGTGTTTGTCAGTCAATGACCACCCAAATTTGAGAACATTCATAGATATCAACTTTACTTGTAAATGATAAAAGATTAACCACAAACAATTCCCAAGAAAATTGAAATTTTTATTGAACTTAGTTTACATGAATAATACAATTTAATGATATTTGAATTCATAGGTCCCTTTAATTCTGGACCATGCATTTTGCCAATACTAATGTACCTCCCGATAATATCCTTTTTACCACATAAGGGCCTTTATAATTCAAACCAAAATTTGCACCTAAGGTCTTTTACATTCGGCAATACTTTTTTCAATACCAAATCTCCTTCCTTAAAGTTCCTTAGGCATACTTTCTTGTTAAAGGCTCGGATCATCCGCTATTAGTAACACTAACCATGACATATTGCTGTAAGCCTCCTTTCATCTAAGAGGTTCAAATGCTCCATTTATTTCTTCACTCATTTTACTTCATCAAGTTGAATTTCCACCAACACTTGGAACGAAAGTATTTCTACTTCCACTGATAGTACCACTTCAATTCTATGTACCAATGAATAAGGTGTTGTACCTATAGAGGTTTTGACTGAGGTTCTACAAGCCATGAGAGCAAAAGGAAGCATCTTATGCTTGTCTCTATAAGTGATCGCCATCTTCTCAATGATTCTCTTGATATTCTTATTAAAGGCTTCAATTACCCCATTCATCTAAGGTCGATACAGAGTCAAGTTTCTATGATTGATCTTAAATTGGCAACATACTTCAACCATCAACTTGTTGTTCAAATTTGACCCGTTCTCTATAATAATAGACACGAACGAACCATATCTTGCAATAATATCTATTTTCAAAAATCTAACTACCACTCATTTGGATACCATAGCATATGATGCTGCTTCCACCTACTTGGTCAAATAATCGATCACGACTAGAATGAATCTATGCCCGTTTAAAGCCATCGGCAAAATTGGATCAATCATATCTGTCCCTCACATTGAGAAAGGCTAAGGAACCAACAACACATATAATTCTTGGGGAGGAGCATTGATTTTATTAGCGTATATTTGACACAAGTGACAATACCTTACACACTTAAGACAGTCTGAATCCATTGTCATCCAAAAATATCCCATCCTCATGATTTTCCTAGCTAATATGTACTCATTCATATAAGGACCCTAAACTCCCTTATGTACTTCTTTTATTAATTTCTCGGCTTCCTCTTCATCTACATACCTTAGCAATGTGGCATCTAGTGATCTTTTGTATAACGTAGCTCCACTTAATAAGAAATGAGCAATTAATCTCCTTAAAGCTTTTCTATCTTTTCTATCAACCTCATTAGGGAACTTACCCATTTAAAGTAATTTTTTAATATCATAGGCTTTCCTCTACCTTTATTTTCAAGGGCTGAATTTCTATCCCATCCATGACTTTCACCATCAAGGATAATGTGGCAAGTGCATCGGCAAATTGATTCTAGGTTCTTGGAATGTAAGTGAATGAAATTTCTTAGAATCTTTCAATCAGTTTTACTTAAATGCTCGTAGTAAGGTATTAACTTCTTGTCTTTCGTCTTATGTTCTCTTAGGATCTGGAGAATTATAAGAGAAGAATCTCCATACACTTTAAGCCTTTGTATTCCCATGTCCAAAGGTCCAAAGGCATCTTGAGCCCTAAAATACAGGCTTCATATTCTACAATGTTGTTCATGTATGGAAATGCTAACTTTACTGCCATAGGGAAATGGTTACCCTCAAGTAATATCAATACTGCTCCTATCTCACATCCGAACTCATTGGCTACTCCATCAAGATACATTCTCCATTCCAATTTTTCACCACTCAATTCATTCACCACCATCACATTTTCATCGGGAAACTGGGCTTCTAAACCATCATCTTCATCTTCTAGTGGGTATTTTACCAATTAATCGGCCATTACTTACCCTTTGACTAAACTCTGACTTATATACTTGACTGAACTCCAATATAAAATGAATTTTTATCTAATTTATATTGGGCTAAAATAAATTTAAAATTTATTAAATGAGTTATTGGGCAAAATTAAGTTGAACTGAGTCGAGCCCGAAAGATAGAAAACCTAAATTAAAATAGGGTTTCTAGAAACTAGGTTAAATCTTCAAAGTATCTAAATCGTATCTTCTGTATCTAGGATTTGTTATCGTATCTTTTGTATCTAGAATTGGTTAAGATTAAATCTATATCTAAAAAGATATAAAAGATTTAATCGTGTGGCTTATAAATAGTAAATCGACGGTAAAGTTTAGATATGTTTTCACAATCCCCAACACATAACACAACATCACTACACTTAAGCCCCATACCTCCACACTTTAACAAATGGCAATACGTGTAGCAGCAATCCACACGCACAACAACACACACTCAATCTCTATGCCTACACACTACCGTCCTTTATGTCCTACACACCACAGCACATATCTATGTTCTGACTTCACAACACACACATCCACATCCTAACTTCACTAACACACACACCACTCTACTGATCGTTTAATCAAACACACACAACACCACACCGCTACACTAAACACTAACACACACACTCGTTGTTACACTTTAACGCCCTGATCACTCATACAATCACTCATCGACCAAATACCCACTATCCATTGACGTATGCTACACGCTACACACTGTTGCACTATCTCACCGCTACACACACTTGCCCCCACGTTCACACATGTTGTATACAATCACGTATGTCGCTGCTGCATGTCGAACATAATCACACGATCCATTGTTGCACGTGTACGATCAAGTCCACATAGGGCACGCGAACGTAGTCCAAACGATCACAACATGGTCAACATGAAGATACCGATCACGAGTAATTCGACTCATTTAAGTTTAAAAAATTATTATTTTTTAATTATTTTTTTTTATTTTTTTAGTTAATTAATTATTTTACTAATTTGTTTTCTTTAGTGCAATTTTTTTATTATATTTTTTAATTGTCATATCGTTTGCTATATTTTTTAGATAATTTGAATTTTTTTGTTGTTAATTTAGTTAAACTGAATTTTTTAGTAAAATGGCATTTTTTTAAAAATCATATATCTTTTCTCCAAGATCCGCATCTTCGAAGAAGATACTTATCTTAGTATATCTTACATGTAAGATTCAAGAAAGATTTTTTTTTTTTTTACACGTAGTGATTTTTAAAAATAAAAATAAAAAAAATCTTAACCGGAGTTTTTAAAAAGATTTAGTTAGTTAAGTTTTTTTTTTTAAATAGATTCGTGAAATTAGATTTTTTTAAAAATTAATAATAATAAATTGTTAAATAAACATAAATTTAGCTCAATTTTTAAATCTAAAAAAGATCCACCAACTATATCTTTTCTAAAAAAATTATGTTGGTTTGATCCCAACTAACAAATATGTAAAAACCTTTGAGATAACCATATAAAAAAAATTTAATTCTTTTTCTTGAAAATTCGTAATAAAAAATTAATAAAAATTCCTTCTAGTTATATTTTGCATATTTGTATATATCTTAGTATTTTTAGAAAAATATAAAAATAAAACCCATTAATTTTTTCTATTTTTACATGATACTTAGTCTTAATAGGTTAGCCCCCGAATTTAGTTTTTTGGTTTATTTTCTAAATTATTTTTTAAGAAAATCCATGGATCAGTGGCCAAATTAAAGTTTTACGGTCCAAAAATCCTAATTTTATTTTTTATCAATTTAGCTAGTTAGCGACTACAATTTTTTAAAATATTTTTTTAAAACATTTTTTAAAAGAAAAATATTTTCTTAAATTTATATAGAGTAATTTATATTAAACAGGCCGAGTTTAATATAAGTTAAATTAAGAAAAATCGAAATAGGGCTCGACACAAGGGACAAGTAAAACCTTTTGTTATATTATCTCCATTGGTAAATATAAGTGACACCACAAATAGCTATTATTATAATAAAAAAATCTCTAATTTTTTTTAAAAAAATGCATTTATAGTTTTGAAATAAGATGTAAAACCAGAAATTTGACTACTTGGACTATTACTTGAGCTGGATTTTGTATTAACTGGTGAAATATTAACGATGTCATGAAACCTCTCAAATTAGATCTTGAATCACTCTAAAATAATAATCTAAGTATACATATATTAAAAGACGAATTTGATATTGAATTGGAGGAAAAAATTTTCAATGTTAATACATATTTTTTTTCAGTATAAATATAGCATAAAACATCTTTCTATTTCTTTAATGGCACGTTTTATTAAGGGTACAATAGAACAAATATTCGTTATTTACCTACTTATCCTAATTTGGTTAGCAGAATGTATATTTCATGGAATTACCATTATTAAAAATAAGAAATTGCAATTCCCTTACAAAACAAGTTAATAATCATTCTTCAATTTTTTATAACATACTTTCGTATCTATTTATAATATTTAAAATTGACTATAAGGATCACCATTACTTATCTATTCTATTAGTTCATTCTTAGCATAAACTAAACAAGTCAAAAAGATTTTACGGAGGTTGGATTGCAATTTCCCTAATCAAGTTTAGAACCGTCATTTTCTTGGACGTAGTGTCTTGAATAGTATGTGTTTTTAATGTAGCCACGAGAAGAGCATGGTTTGTCAAAAAATGTTAGCGGGTCTAAATTTATCTATCATACCGAGGGAACAGTTGCATCAGCTTCAATTAATTGCAAGAGTAATAGAAAACTGTGTTTTAAGGGGGCAGGTGGAATCTGTCTTTAAATAAGTCGATAATATTTAATCAAGAATATTGTTGTTTTCTTTACGTGTGTAGAAGCATATGAGAGGAACCGTATTTTAGTATTAGTCGGTTGTCCGATGTCCTGACAATTCGGAGGAACCGTTTACATATTACATCCATGAAGCATTACCATGATATAGAATGGCAGGTTTACATGTTATGCACGTGTCAGATTCGCTATCTTCACCAACGCGATGAGGAAGAGGGACACTGCAAATAGGATTGGGATAAAAGAAGATGAGTGATCCATGTTTCACTTCAGTTTGAGGAACCACAAGGGAGATCATCCTTATAAGGTGTTAATATGAAAAAAAAATTTTCTAGCAGTATCATATAATTTTGAGTTAAATTATTTATTTATGAATATTAGTATCTTGGATCTAGTGCCTAGAAGCATATACATATATATATAGCCATGAGAAATGCATGGTTTCTTAAAAAATGTTAGTCGGTCTAATGAGTTGCATGTGCATCTAAAAAAAAAAATGTTCCACCATAGAAAATGGCAGGTTCTCACATTTGCACGCATCAACGTCAGTTATGGCCTTTATAATTGATATGTCAAAGGCAGATGTTTGATGGATGAGCTGATTAAATGAAAACGATGTCGTTTTATATATAACTTTATAGTAAAGAAAACATCGGCATAAATATAATATAGGTTATCATATTTATTACTTAACACTTCTTTCACCTGTGGATTGAAAAAGACCACTCAACCCTCGTTACAATCAATGTATAAATACAGCAATACAAAATGACCAAATTTTATTTCGATTTTTGTGTTTAGCAAAAAGAAAGTTAATCCATAAGATGCTTGTTTTTTTCGGATATAAATATTTGAGTCATAAGCCTTTTCAGCCACATGATGTCCAGAATTTGAGCATTTTAGTAATGTGGTTGAGGGAAATTACACCACAAGGGATAAATATTTAGGGGTCAATGTAAATAAGAGATGAACGGTTCAGATAGTTCGTTCAAGAGATAAACATTCGTTTATGTAGTTAAAACAAGAGATATTGTAACAAAAAAGATATAACGCCGTTGACTATTGCTGACATGTCACGTTATATGGACATGTGTGCTACTAACATGGCCTAATATAAATATGTGGAAAATTAATTTTCTTACATGACTGGGAAGAGGAAAATAGAAAACAAAAAAAAAAATCCATTGGAAAAATAATTAAAACAACATAACACATCAGAAAACAAAACCTTTTCTTTAAAACAACTAAATTAAATACTCTCTCATCCAAAAAAAATTATAGTGTTGGTGCCTTAACCCACATTCAAACCCTAACCCACGAACCCTAATTGAAATCCATTTAGAAAGTTGTTTGACATGTTAATACTGAGAAGGCTTGTGGTGGTACGTATTGTTTCTCGTTCCTCTTTTGTTTCCTAATTTTTGTTCATCATTTTGTTGATAATTGTCCCAATATGTACTGTTCCAATCATAGCATTTGGATGTAATATCAATGTCCATTCTAAGCATGTAACGTGATGGGTTTTGTTTCAATATTTAACTTTTTCTCTCTTTTTTTTGTATTATTTTATTGGTCATAAAAGCATGTAGCAACCGTGTCCACTATAAACGTTGATTACTATTGTTTTTTCTCTAAAGTTGTGAACTTTTATATTTTTCTTTTATTATTGGTCTTAGAATAAGGAATTTTAGGTCATTAGATCGTGTTTGGATGCCTTTTTTTGTTGGAAGATGTTTCCAGTTCTTATATGAAGAATGCCTTTTTAAGTTTATGAAAAGTCGTGCTCTTGTTGGTGTTTAAAGATATTGCCTTTCATTTTCGTTGGCATGCATAAAGTGAATTAAAAATTGTGTGTACTTTAGCACTGTACATCAATAGTACCTAATAGTGTTTAGTTGCTGTCATGTGAGTCATTTTGCCCCTTTTTTATTTAACCATGGTCAAAATTGGTAGGTCCTTGTAATATCCCATAAATCAACAATCAAAACATGAACATCTGAGAATTAGGACAAAGTCCTATCCTTATACAATTATGATCAATAGTTGATCTAGGATATCTAGAAAAATAAACCGATTATACTAGAAACTTACAAGAAACACAATAACTCTAATTAAGGAATTATCGTACGCTTGGAAATCCATAATATAATAAGAATAACAAAAATAGGATCAAGATAGTGAGAATTTACCCTATATGAGATCCTAAAGTCAAATTTAGGGCAATCGTATATAAATTTAAGGCTTTCGAGAAAAGTTATCTAATTGAACCCAAACTTTTCGACTAAAATAAAAAACTTAGTTGAAGTGATCCGGTGAAATTAGATTTTGGAAAATAATTACCTAAAATCCCAATTTTGCCCCTAAAAATATGATTACTTAATATAATACAAAATTACTCAAAACCCTTAAAATCAAGCTCGAAATACGATAAAAACTTAAAGATAAGTTAATTAAACTATAAAATGAGATAATATAGTATAATTTATGTAGATACCTAATTTTTACCCCTCTATAGTCTTAATCTTTATTTTTAAAAAAAAGGGTCCTAATTCAAAAAATAATAATAAAATAAAAAAATTAACAAATAATGAAAATACCAAAAAAATAAAAAAAAAAGGGAAAATCATAAAAATGTCGTAGATTTTTAGGAAGTAATTTATATTAGGAATAATTAGTTTTAGTGTTAGTTTTAGTTTTAGTATAGTTAAAAATTTTAGTTTAGAGAATTAGATAGTTTAAATATAATTTAATAGTAATAAATATTAAGATACAGAACAATTGCCTAATGGATAAGTAGGAAGTATTTGGGTAAATTTAGTTTGAGGTCTTGAATTCGAGTCTTGGCGAGCACTTATGTCTTTATTTTACCTTCTTTGCAGAAGGAAGATTTAAAATCGGATTTATATCCTATCAAATCATATGAATTTAGTTAAATCAGATTTGAATTAAATTTAGATCTGGTTTAATGGTAATCAAATCAGATATAATAGGATTTGATTTGGACTTTATAAAAAAAAGGAGGGTGCTTGATCAAAAAATCCAAAAATCTGCTTCATCCAAAATCTGCTACTGTACTTTGGCCCACACAATCAGCTAACCCCTAAAGTCCAGACGGCAGTGACTGAACTCAACGCCAACAGCAAGTAACTAACAATGCCAGCGATCTTCCACGGTAAGTGACAGCAGATGCTACACCTGGATCAAGATCCCATAACTGCAATTTAAGCTAATACACTCCAGCAACGACAACAACAATCCACGTCGATCGATCGCGTTGAGAACAGCACACAACATGCAAATCCGCTCCCACTATCCTACACGTACGACGATACTTTGCAGCAGACACGCCCACGCACGATTCACAAGCACATCGCCTCTTGCTACTCCATCCAACATGCCCAAGCACGACACTCCACTTCGCCTCATGCACATACAGAGCACTGCACAACAACATGCTATCTTCACCAGCGAGAACACCAATTTGATTTGCAACCTCCGACGCTAACTACCGTCCAATACTCACTGCCAGGCGCACTATCGATCCCTAGACGTGACGCTACGGTCCACCGAGTTGCTACAGCAGTTCCACATAACAGCGACTAAGCCAAGCTCCGTGTACGAGCAAAACACGCCAACCGATTACAGCACTGCAGCACTTCACCAAGCAGCTGTCATCACTGTTGAGCACACATGAATTCGACAGCAATTACGCACAGTCGCTATCCACGCATTACACTATCAATTGCAACTCTTAGACCGCAAATGCTAGCTCATGCTCTGATCATGCTGTTCATAGTCCACTCGCAACCTGTGTTTTGATTGTCAAGGTTTAGATTCTAATTTTTATTTATTTATTTTATTATTGTTATTATTATTGTGTTTACTTATTTATTTATTTGGCTTGATTTTTCATGGTAGTTGTTTTAAAGTATTAAAAGAAAAAAATATGTAGCTTAGGAAATTTTTTTAGTATTAATTTTTTTTAGGATTTATCATTTATAAAAATTATTTTTTAGAAATAAAAATTAAAAAAAAACTTTAAAAAAAAATTAGAATGTTTTAGAGTTTTTTTTTTAAATAAAAATACTTAAGGATTAGGGCCCTTTTAAAATTTTATTTGAATAAATTAAATTGATAAATATTTAAACCCAGACAGTTTTTAGAATTAAAATAAACTAACATATTAAAGTTTTTGAAAAGAACTACAATCATCTGATCCCGGCTAGCGGGTATGTAGGCACCTTCGGAGCGATGATAAAATATGTAAAAAATTAGGTTCATTTTTTTTTTCTTTTGATTTTATTTTTTATTTTTTTTAATTATTATAATTAGAAAAATAATCCTAATTTCGGTAAATAAATAGTAGTACCCGTTAGGGTTTAATAGATTAACCCCTGAATTCGGAACCCTCTAGTTCTTCATTAAATTTGAAATCAAAAACCTGTAGCCAAATTGCAATCAATCCACCCAATTGATTACGGTTTCTTTTTCTTTTCCCGACTTCAGTTGAGTGGC
Source organism: Lumnitzera littorea (assembly GCA_024138015.1). NCBI lineage: Eukaryota > Viridiplantae > Streptophyta > Magnoliopsida > Myrtales > Combretaceae > Lumnitzera > Lumnitzera littorea. The sequence goes on along the minus strand of JAMXBB010000012.1, from coordinate 1,109,335 downwards.
AACTCCAAAAATTATTTTCAATAAAAAACCGAAGTTTCTCAATTTCTTTAGTCAATGATTAATATTAAATGGGTTAGGGTTTAGTATTAATCGGAAAATGGAAATTAATTTTAAATAAAAGAAACCGAAAAATCAAACTCGACAATTTATTATGCGAGTATACACGTATTTTTATGAATATATTTGGTATAAATAATAATTATACTCATAAATTAACCTGAAAGTCTAAAAATATTTAATATGTAATGCCACATAACTCCAACCTACTAGTGTTCAAATAATTTATAACTTTTATAGAAAAATATATTTATAAATTAAGTCAATAGATGTAAAATAGTTTACGCTAATGTTACTCGTAACCACAAGAATATGGATATTAACAATAAAATAATAAGTATAATAGTAACACGAGATAATACGTAAAAGTAATTGAATCAGTATAAACATAATTGGCCGAATATCCCCTCTTCATAAAATTGATTGAAAGTATTCATAAGTGTAAGAATGTCTTAATTATATCTAGACATAGATATATAATCATATAAATTAATAAGAAATTAATTGAAAAATTCAATACTTGAGACATACTCAAGAAATTATGATTTATGATAATATTCATGGAATTAAATTGAACTCTCGTGATTAGAAAAAAGTTTAAATGAAGTAACTGTATAGCTTTAATATTTCAATTTAAGCTCATTTATATGAAACTTTCTTAAAAATATTAAGTTTATCATATGTAATCACTATGACATAAGGTTTCGAAATTTTAAATATAGCTTAGGATAAATATTTTAGAATCATTTACATGATCATAATCATTAATATTAGAGAGTAAAATGTCATATAAGATATATATAAATAAGTCTCAAATAATTAATATAACTTAACTATATATTATATGTTACTAATATTTTTGTTAATAATTACGTTAAAACTCACTTGAAATAACAAATATAGGAGAGAAAGAAATTCACAATTATAAATAATCTTTGCAGTGAAATCATAGAAGATTCTTTTATGACTCTAGAAATTTGTATAGATACGAAATAAATTATATAAATTTAGCAAAATAACTCAAAAAAATACTTAAAGAAAAAAAAATAATAATATATATAAATCACCGCCTTTGCTAATGGCGGTGAAAGTTGGTTATAAAATGGCTTTAAGCCATTTGCGTCCAACAGAAACAAGAATTAGGTGTTTAAGAACAGAGAAAAGAGAGGAGAGAGGAAAGAGAGAAAGAAAGGAGAGGAAAGAAGAGGGAGAGGGAGAAATGGAGAGAAAAAAAATGACAACTAATGGTCCTTCAATTCAGTTTCTTCTCATTAGGTTAATAAGGCCTAGCCTCAGCTAGACATCCCTAAACCCTTAGGTGTTTAAGAACAGGTTTCTTACCTATCCATAACTCATATGGGGTTTTAGTTGTCGCTTTAGTTGATACTCTATTAAGAATATAGGTTGTGATCTTTAATGCTTCACCCTAAAGTGAGTGTGGCAATTTTGTATGACTAATCATATTTCTTGCCATGTCCTTAAGGGCTCCATTCGTCTTTCAGCTACCCCATTCATGCTAGGTGAACTCGGTATGGTATACTAAGAAACAATCCCACCTTCCTCTAGGAATTTTGCAAATGGCCCTGAACGTTATTCACCTGAACCATCAATTTTACCATAATATTCACCTCCATGATAAGATCTAACATATTTAATTCTTTGACGTAGTTGAATTTCGACTTCAGCTTTAAATATTCTAAACATGTCCAAGACTTGTGACTTCTCATGTATTAAATATAGGTAGCCATAACTAAAGTAACGTTTATGAATGTAATGAAGTACTGTTGACCATTCCATGAAGCCATAAGTAATTACCTACATATATCCGTATGCACCAGTTCTAAGACTTCCCTAACTTTCTTAACTCCAACATTTTTTTTTTGTTTGTTATTTTACCTTTTACACACTCAACACAAATTTGATTATTATCCAAATAGTTAAGTGTATTAAGTATCCTCTCAATCACAAGTCTATCGATTCTCTCCTTAGAGATATGTCTTAGTCACTTATGCTATAATGTATAGGAATTTTCATTAGTTAATTTTCGTTTGGTGCCTCTTGAATCGATATGCAAGGTTTCGGATGTTAAATTAACAGTTTCAAGAATATTAAGATCGTCCATTCAAGATAAATAACCGGTAACAATGTAGTCAAAATTACGACAGAGATGCATTGTCTATTATCAAATGACAAAACATAACCTTTTTTGTTCAAGACAGACACAGAAACCAAATTCATCTAAAAGACGGTACAACAAAAGTCTCATTTAATTGTAAAACATAACCAATCTTTAAAGACAATCTAAAACCGCCAATAGCTTGAACTTCAACTTTACTGTCATCTCCTATACAGATGTAATTTTCATCTTTGTTTGGTTGGCGATAGCTTTGGTAACCCCGTATAGATATACTAATATGAGTAGTTGCTCTTAAATCTAGCTGTCAAGTATATTTAGGTACTGAAACTAAATTAACCTTTGAACAAACAAGAGTTAGAGGCATACATTTCTTTACACATCAAGCATGACACTTAGGGCAATCCCTCTTCACATGAGAGGGATCCTTGCAGAAAAAGCACTTTATATCCTTAGACTTTTGCTTTTTCTTATCTGAAGCTTTTGCAACCAACTTGCCCTTTCTTTTCTTGGAACCCTTAGAGGTAAAAGCCAAATTAGTACTCTCGGTCCTCTTTCATCTCATACTTTCATCCTCTTTCACCAAATAAGAAATGAGCTCATTAACTATCCATTTCTCCTTTTAATAGCTATAACTCACCTCAAAATGACTGAATTGAGGAGGCAAGGACATTAAAGCAAAGTACAATACTACTTCTTTAGGAAGGTCCAAATGTAGTGCCTTTAACTTTAACACAATATGAGACATTTCAAGAATGTATTCCCTTATATTCCTTGAGCGATCATATTTCATGGAGACTAATTTACGCAAAAGAGTGATGATCTCTACCTGATCACTATTTACAAAGCGTTACCCTAGTAACTCAAGGAATTCCATTGCACTTAACTCTTCTATCATGGTCCCAAGGAATGTCTTTAGTATTGCACTCTTCATCATCATCAGACTTAGGCAGTTTGAACATTCCCATTGAGCCATTTCCTTCTACTGCTCAGGAGTACTAGTTTCTATAAGCTTCATAGGATGTGGTTCTCTAAGTGACAAGTCTAGATCAATGCCACCCAAATGAATCATGACCTTTTGTTTTCAAAGCTTGAAGTTGGTATCGTTAAGTACCAAGATGTTGTTGGAAGAATATGAAGCAAGGGTATAAGTAGCAACTGCGACAAATTAAATTAATTATCAACTATATGCTTACATACATAAAACAAAATGAAGAAAAGATGGGTTAAAAACTCATAACAACTACCCCATCACAAGAAAACCGACATAACACTAAGTCTAGTCTTTGGACAAAGAGTCAACTTACAATGATTTTCTTATTGTAGTAATCAAGCCTAATTGATCGGTTCCAGTCAAGCATCAGCCTTCCTTCTAGCCGATTAATGTTCACAATGAACACTTAACAATCACTAGAGCTCATCGCCACATGTGATCATACATTCCATATTGAATTATACATTCCATGCCAATGTTTATTAAAGAAGATTTAGGAAAACAACAAAAAAAAAAACTCTTTAGAATAAAACGATGAATTGTACAAAAGCAAATCAACAAAAATTACCAAATCTAAGTCAATTTTATCATCAAAATTGAATAACCCTAATGTGAGGTGGCTCTGATACCAATTGATAGAATTATTGAAGAAAATTTTCAAACCTTAAAGCCCAAAATCAAATCACTTCACATAAAAAATTATTTGATTCAAGATTAAACGAAAGCGTACCTTTGTTCTATTGATTTACAGCAACTACGTGGGTGGACAGTCTTCTAACAACTGTGTATACAAACTCTCTCTTAAAGTACACATACAACTAAAGACCATAACCTTAGCAATAATTATATGGGCTGGGTTATTGAAAGAGCTCATCCAATTAAGGTTGTCAAACTTGTGATTTTATTTAAAACTATTAAAAGGTTTGGAAAATTGGAACGTAAAAATGTAAGTTTATACAACTTATGTAAAATAACTTTAAAAAATTACTGATATACTTATAATAGTTATTCAAAACTTGAAATATATGATGGAAATAAAAAAAATGAAGAAATTAAGTTTTTATTTCCATAAAAATTCTTAATATGTAATCTAACATGTACGAAAGAAGAAAAAAAAAGAAAGATAAAAGAAAATCTACTCGTTTAAAAAGTGTTCATATTTTACTAATTTTTCTATATCAATTATTGTAAAGAGTGTAAACCGGACTAGACTGTGCACATTTTTCTCTACTCTCCACTAAAAATGATAAGAATAAAAAAAGATATAAATTTGTTTATAATTAGAACCATGACATGCTTACGAGACCTACTTAATAAATTGGTTTGTAAACGAGTATAAGGCCTTGACTCGAACCCGGACACAAATTCAAACATTTCTAAACAGGTCTGATTTATTTGTGTCTTGTGTCAATCTTTTCTATATCCAAACCCATTTAAATCATATAGTGTCGTGTTTGGGTTTGGTGAGTCGAGTCCCAAATTTTCAACCTTAGAATTTCAAAACCTTTATACCAATATGTTTGTGTAGGATATAGACTATAAGAAATTTAGATTGTTACAACGGAACAATGCCGTAAAATACATTTTTGCTCCATTTCTTTTGAAAATATTTTTCTAAAGCTACAAGTTTATCATAAAAGAAAATATTTGAAACTTTTTAAAAACTACTACAATGATACTTCCACTGCAAAAAAAATAAAAAATGCATGGATAAAATTATGTTCGAGACTACTTTTTTATTAATGAAAATTTTAAACTTATCTTTAAAAACAAAAAAGCACCTGTATATTATTAATTAATATATATTTATAGGATTGTAAAATTGTAATACCTTTTGAAGCCTTTGGTGTTTAGTAATTGCCCATCCCCATGATAATATGCTTTTGATTGTATATCCAAAATCACAAATTTTACGTTATATTCTTACAATACATAAATTATTTAAGTGTCCTAACATGAGTAGAAGTATACAAGTGAATTTTAGTCCATGCATCAGTCCGTTTAACTCGCTTTTAAATGAGTTAGGGCTAAGGTTGTTTCGCCCTTTTAAGCCGAGATATTTTAGGCCGTTTAACCCGTAAGTTAAGGTGAGTCAGGTTAGCTTAATCCGTTTAACCCACTTACACACTTCTAAACATGAGCATATGACTTTACTCAATATATATATATATATATATATATTGATGTTTTATTAATTATTTACATTATATTTTTAGGTTTATCACAACATAACCATGGGTATGCACGTGTATCAACCCTTCAGTAAAATCTATTAGATACTTCAAAGCATGTCATAAAAGATAATTTTTTATACAATAAATTATTTAAAAAAATACTTTTATGAGATTGTTTTTAGTAGGATAACTTTTTTTTTAATTATTAAAAATTTCACTAATGATATGAGAAATTTACAAAAGGTATTAGTCACTAGAATTTCATAACCTTAATGCCGATCTTGAAATGAATTTCAAGTTGTTGGGATAGAATGGTAAAATACGGAAAATCCCTCCATACATAAGGCCTTCAATATGAAACCCAATCAAACAGGCATGCTCATTGGAAAAGTTTATCCCATATCTCCAGAGGGTGCCATTTTAAAAAATATCCAACATTTTCTTGAATTTGATGAGTTAGTTAGTGTAAATAACGATGGAATTTTTTTTTTTTTCACTCATGGTGAACTATATAGTTCTCCTTTTTCAAAATCCCTCCCTAAAAATGGCACTCTTTTAGGTTAGCACTAGTGTAATGTATCCGATCTTAAAGGCTAGGATATTTAAGACTAAAATAACTATATGAAAATTTTTTCTATAAATATCCATATTAAGGAACAGTCAGTACTACAGTTAAATTAAGTTACTAAACTTATGTGTTACCTTATGTGTATTTAGCTTCTTACTACATTGTTGCTAATTTTATCAACGCTTCCATTCTTTATTTCGTTAGATAGTACAAAATTGATAATAAGTGGAGAACTCCTCCTAAACTGTATAACAACAGATTGCACTCAATGCCTTAATCACCAAATGAGAAGACTATTAGGGTTTCTTAAGTAGTGTTTGGCTATAAAGACTAGATAGAACAGGACAGGACAGTACAGAACAAAGAGAACTAGATATAATAAGTGTAAGGAAAATTGGACAGTACAAATTTATTGTACCATATTCGGTTTACATAATACTAGATATAAAATTTATATTAAAAATTTAATTATTTATATTATAAAATAAATAATTTTTTATAATATTTAATAAAAATAATATTCATTAATTTAATATTATAACATGAAGAAGTATTTTTGGAAATATAAAATATTTTTTGTCTTTATCCGGTGAATTTCATTTTTGTACCGTGATTCAGATATGATAAAATTTAGATATTTTATTTAGTCCATTAACCTAGTTTTTATCCAATTACTAAGCAAATTTCTAAATCAAATATGGGATAAAAATTTTTATCAAATCAATTATCGTGAAAATTGCGCTACCAAACGTTATCTCAAGGTTTTAATGTTGAAATCAATGTTGGCTATGAAAATATTGAAGGGAATCAAGTTGTTGCTTTTAATTATCATTATGTGAAGAATCTAAAGGGTTTGATGAAGGTGGTAGTAGAGATATGTGAAGATACATTGTTGAAATTTAAATTCGTAGCCAATCAGATTCTAATGCTTGAGACATGTAGAAAAACAGATGTTGATTTAGTGGGGTTATTAGAATATTTACTTGTGTTTTTGTGTATAAATATCCTAATAACCTCTTTTGGTAAGCTTCAATAGATATTCCCTGTTTGGGTTTTAGAAGTTCACCCTAGGATTACTACAGGTTGGAGGCCCAAACCTCTCGTTACAAAAAACTTTAAACTCTTCCCAACCAATTGATGGCTAATCTCACTCTAAATTCAAGAACCCCAATTGAGCATCTCCTTCTATATGAAAAGCTGCAATCTCCATTTTCTCCTATTCCACTGTCATGTGAAACTTAAAGAAACACCCACAATTAGGTCTTCTCTTCCATCATATTATGGAAAGTCCAATCTCGCCAGCTTAGGCATTATTATGATGTTGTTCTTTTTGGGCTCGTTAATTAAGAGAATCTAACTATCTCAAGTTAGGGCTCATTTTTATAGAGAGAATCCCAAATCTCATTTAGAATTTAATAATTCTAAGTTTTTGTGAATATGATAGGACTTGATTTCATCAAATGAGCTTAAGCTCTTTTTAATACTTATACACAAATGAACAAATAGGAAGTTAAACCCTAATAACCTCACTAAATCAACACTTATTTTCCTACATGATATGTTCTAACTACTAGCTTAAATTTAGCTCACTAAACTGCAACAAAAATTCCCACAAACTACCTACTATTACACTTGCATGAAAGACATTTACCACAATAAAACAAATAATACAAACAGCCCTACTCCACTAAAAGGTTGATAACACTCTATTTCTCCTTTCTCCTCTTGTTTTTCACCATAGATTTACGTACTTCTTATTCTAGATCTTCCAATGTTGCTTTTAGTGCGCCATGTGCACTAATAATTGCTTTAGTAGCTACTTTTGCAGTAGATGTCTCAAGGACTACCATCTGTTTCGCTACAAATTCAAGTTCCAACAATGTATCTTCACATGTCTCTACCATCTCGACTATAATCTTCAAATTGTTCACAGGATAGTCATCAAAAGTAACAACTTAAATCATTTCAATATTTTCTCAACCAGTATTGATTGCTAACTTTAAGAACCTGAGAAACCACAACAATCTCCTAATCTAGTGATTGAGGCACTAAATGCAATCGTTTTGTCATACAATTCAAGAGGAGCTTTCCACTTAAAATCAATTCCATACTTCCCAGCGCGATAAGGAACAGAAATGTTGGTCAAGACAAAATCAGCAACGATGTAAGAAGCAGCTAATTTACACCGATGTAGAAGCAGCTAATTTACACCCGTTATGTTCCTCGATTAGCTTTTTGTGAGGAACAAATCAATTTTAAAAGTGCAAGGCCTCGATTTGCGAAGAACTGTGATCTTCAACTATGTCTTTCTTATATTTATGAGAAACAAGATAACTGAAATACATAGGCTGGCAATGTTCAAAAGAAATAGTTCCATCATCGTTTATACAGAACCCATCAAATTCAAGATCATCAGATTTTTTCTAAAACGGCATCTTCCAGAGATAAACTTTTCTGATGAGCATGCCCATCCGATCAAGTTTCATATTGAAGGCCTTGTCTAGAGAGGAATTTTCCATATTTTGTAATTTTTGATAAAATGTTCGACTACTTCAATAGGTATAACGTTACCAATGCTTCTATAATCAGTCTATGCGCCCTAAAACACAACCCCAGCACATTTGCACTTCTCATTAACGCAGGTCCACCAGCACTTCCAAAAGATATTTTAGCATCAACCTCCACGAGAAGAAATTTGAAGGAGTATTCCACATGAGAGTGCAATGCGAGATACAATATCTCCTCCTATTGGATAGCCCATAATAATAAGGCGATCACTAGGTACAGGCATTTCCCCAAACTCTACAGGTAAGATGCCTTTCCAAAACTCACAATCCAATTCATCAACTGTAAGGAGAGACCTTCTCCAAAGGAACTATTGATATTCTCTTGTTGCTTGTGATTCATGCATAACACATCTGTGAACCTAAGGTTTTAAGGACATTACAAGACTAATAGAAATTTTATCTTCCCAGAAGACAGGGAGAATCTATAGTTAGATTACTTGTTATATAAGTACGTTCTTTTGTTTTGTTTTTTGCCTCCGGATGCCTTGAAGCATATGTTTTGCACTTTACCCATGAGAGCATTGTTTAATAAAAACGTCAGAAGGGAATGATATACAGATAATCGGAGGAAACTGTATATCCGGAGCATTGTTCCTAGGATAGAAAATGCGGCTTCTTACATGCACATTTATCCACTTCAGTGGTTGCATTGCAATAGAGTGGGTATGTGAGGCAGATAAACAGCTAAGAGAAATCTCCTGTCAGATGTTATGTTGTATAGACGCGGAAATGGTGACATGGATAAACGATATGAAAAATGGTAGATGTACATCCTGATGGATAACCTAACTATCTTCGCTTAGACTTCATGAATCCAAAAAACAAAAAAAAAAAAAAAAAAATGTCATTTTGGATGTCCCAAAGCATAATGTTATGGTTAAAAAGGAAGTGTGATAACAATGATCATTTTGTTTTTTTTTTTCCTACTTTTAACAGAAACAGGTTCCGCGTATAGTGTGATAAACATAGGACCTGAGGCTCTTGATGGTTTCAGGGTACTTATTATCAAAATGATATACTGAAGACAAAATGAAAAGCATACCCTGTTTTAGTAGAGTCGCACCAAAACCAGAATCACTCTACACTCTTTGTAAAACAGATGGGGTACTCTGATACCCATGATTGGAATTCATGAAAATGTTAGATGATTCAAAAATAGTCTCTGCAATACATTGCATAAGTAGGGGCAATACTGACATGACAATTTTATTACATTCTATGGACTAAAGTTCTTACTATCAATCCACAAAATCGAATTATCCAACAAAAAGCATGAAGAGAACAAACCTAAGGAAATCCAGCAAAAAGCACGGAATTGAACTTTGCTTCTAAATAACATAATCAGACCATTCATTTATATGTGAGGTGTGATCCATAGTCAAACTTGGAATATCATCAAGCTTGACAGGATTCTCCTTCCCTCCAACCAACCTAGCTGGATTCCCAACCACTGTAGTCCTTGGTGGAACATCTTTCAACACCACTGATCCAGCCCCAATCTTAACTCCTTCACCAATCTTAATATTTCCCAAAATACAAGTCCCAGCACCAATTAAAACCCCATCACCGATCTTCGGATGCCGATCTCCAGACATCTTTCCAGTACCACCTAAAGTAACATTATGCAAAATTGACACATTGTTTCCAATCACAGCAGTTTCTCCAACAACTACTCCTGTTGCATGATCAAGCAAAATCCCAAATCCAATTCTAGCTCCTGGATGAACATCCACTGCAAAAACCTCACTTACTCTATTCTGTATGATAAGAGCCAAGGCTTGTCTGCCTTTTGACCATAACCTATGTGCTATCCTATGACTTTGAATCGCTAAAAACCCCTTATAATTCAAGAAACAATGTGCGTAGCTTTTACAAGCAGGATCTCTATCTTTGACTGCTCTTAAATCTTCCCTAACACAATTCATAATATCTGGATCACCACTTAATACTCCTTGAAAAAGATCATTTAATGTACCACAAGGAAGGCTTGAATTACTCAACCTAACTGCTAAATGATTTGACAAAGCACTTTCAAGTGATTGATGTGACAAGATAACATTTTGATAGTACTTTGACAAAATGGGCTCTCTGTAAACATCAGTATGAGCTTCAGCTCTCATTGTTAGCCATACTCCATCTTTAGTCTGGTTCTGACCATTAAGACCTTCAATGGCTGTTTGGGTATGTATGGTTTTTTTCCCATTTGGACAAAAGGGTATGTGGGGCACTTGATTTGAAGAAATGGGTGAGAAGAAAGTTGCAAACTTGGTTCCGATTCCAGCGGTCCCAGTCCCAGGCCTGTTTGGATGGTGAGAAAATTGAGGAGGATGGTTTTCTCTATTCGATCTGGAAGTGGAAGTGTTGATACATGTGATCATTTTGTGAGGGGCCGAGAATGGGTTTTTGGATAGAGGAGATAGTGCTGATGATAATGGAAAAGGTTCGTGTAAAGATTGGAGAGAAAATAGGGGGTTGTTAAGAGAAAATGAAGGCCAGGCCTTGAGACGTTGAGCTGTGAACGGAATTTTCATGGAAAACGAGATTTTATCGGAGAATCTCAGAAACGGGCTGTATGTTGGCATCTGTAGGGAATACGACGGAAGACTTGGAGGTATAAATAGTAATTAATATCAGTAATATGTATAATCAACGTTTAATACGAAATCGTAAAGAATTTCATATTTTTTCACTTTCAAGGCTCTTAATTTCATTTCCAAATTCCAATGCAAACTGAAGCAATATAATAACTGTCATGTCGTTTAGAAATTTGCTTTCACAGTTAATTTTCTACTACATTTTCCATACTTAAGTAGAAAAAAATGTCGATTTAGTCGCTAAAATTTATTTTCCTATTTGATTCATAGATTTTTCTTTTATTTTTATTTGAATCCTTATTATTTTTTTAATTTCCACAAAAATAGAATTTCATTGGTCGTATATTTTCTGTTCATTAACGGGTGTTAACTTCTTGCTGGTCTTTGGTTGATTTACCGAGGTGATTTGAGTTTGCTATTTTTATAAAAAAAAGTAAAAGGAGCCAAAAAAATTCGTCTATGCATCTAATCTTTATATTTCATGCTAAAATAAGCTATAGGGATATCTCCATGGTATATAAAGATCAATTTTTTGGTCTATAAACATTAGTTTTATAGTAAAATTAGGTATTAACCTCCTTCAATATGCTTCTATTTATTTAATAAAAAATCTAATTATAAAATGACTCAAACTGTTATAGCTATAAAATATATATTTAAAGTTTATGTATGATTATAGATGTACACAAAACTTGGAAAAAGGAAAAAAATAATACAAAATTTTAAAATAATTTCCAAAAATAAGTTTTATGAGAAAATAATTCTGAAAATATGATAGTTAAAATAGTTTTTTAAAAAAGTAATTTTAAATTGAATTAACGCCTTTTCAAAAGGTAAATTTAAATACTTATACTAACTAGGAAAAAAGAAATTGGCTTTTAATTTTCGAGTAACACGAATAAAACAGCTTTTTTGAGGGAGAGTGAGAGAGAGAGAGAGAGAGAAGCCAGTACTTTTTGGAGGAAGAGAGTGATAGTGAGAGAGAGAAGTCAGGCTGCTTGGACGATGGAAGCGAGAGAGGGGAGGAGAGAAGCCATAGTGATGAGAGAGAGTGAAAAGACAGGCAAGAAATAAAAAGTGAGATGTAAATAAATTTAAAATAATACATATAAATATTATTTTATTTTTTTAAATGGTGATTCCTTCATAAAATAAAAACCTTTTTTTTAAAACGTATTTTTAAATTAGGTATTTTTGAGATTATTTATTTCAAAAATTATATTTTTAGAATTTTTTAAAAATTTTATATTATTTTTTTCCTTATCCCCTTGTAACGTGTTGGAATTTGCATAAAACATAATAATTGATATGTAAGTAAAATAAATAGCTGTGGCTTGTGAGTATTGGAACTTGATGGCGGGTCGGATTTGAGTTGGGCAACGGACTTCGGTCTTCGGTCTGGAGTCAACGATAAATTACAGGGAATAACGTTGTGCTTGTCTTCAAACCTATTCATACTCTATATATTATAGTTTCTAACATATAAGGTACTTTGTAATTCCTCAATCTTTAGAAACCACGGTCTAATAGTTAAATTTAACTAAAATATCCAACTTAATTTGTTATTGTGATATCTGTTTGTTATAAATTGTTATTGCTTTATATTTCTATTGAAATTCGTTATATTTATATTTACTAGAATTTATGTTTAAAAGCAAAATTAAGTTACAATTAAATGTCATTATATAACCTATATTTTGATTTATTTGCATTTTAGGACATAACTCTTTGGGAAATTCTACGATCTCGTCTTTTATTTTAACAAGACCACCATCTCATTATTCATTTCCATGTTTTTAGATTAAGAGTAATTCTATTTTGAACAAACTATAAATTCAATTATTTAAATTTAAATATGATTAAATTAAAAGTAAAATAGATGATAATACTGATTCCATAAAAAAAGCACAGGACCATAAAAAAATCCTAACTTTTAGTGACATTTGTGCGAGTGTCATGGAGGTCCTATTTCTACTTCGACTCATTTTGATATGAAAAGGAAAAGAAAATAATGTCAAAGTAAAGAAAAATTTGTGTGTTTACTATCAAAATTAATAAATATTACATAGTTACAAATTATATAAAAAATCTTAACAAAATACTAATACTATGATGCGACATTCGTATAAGTATATTTGTATATATATCACATTTTAAAAATGCAATATTATTATTGATGTATCATGTAATATTACTATATCGCATCTTAGCAACGATATTTTGATAATTTTTTTATATAATTTATAATTATATAATTTTTTTCTTAAAACTCGGTAGATATGTATTATACCTTTAAAGCAGAAGATAGAGAAAATTTAAATCTTTCCAAAATATGTATTCTCTTTTAGCACAAATATAGATTACTTCTACCATACTTATAATATGATTAATGTTATCAAATCCAAACCAGAAAGTTAATCTAGGAATAAGAGTGAGTTAAGGCTTGAAAGGGCTAGCTAGGATCGAATCAAGATCAGTAAAAATATCATAATATAATTTATATTTATGTATAAAATAATAAAAATTACTTATATTCTTGAGAATTGAAAGTTAAGAGTTTTTTATAGTTTATTTTTTATTTTTTTAATTAATATTTATTTTTTAGCAAATTGATATATTTTTTAAAAAATAAAAAATAAAAATATATTTTAACCAAAAAAAACACTCGATGGGTACTTATAGAAATTAAATTGAACCAATCAAATCAACTAATTAAACCAAATTACTGTTAAAAAAGATTAAATGAGGGATCTAAATTGATTTTATAAATAGATAAACTCAATCCGTATTAAATTGAAAGAGTTAACTCAAGTCTAATAACATTCATACTTATACACAGTTTCTTAGTAAACGACACAAGTACACACTCGGGTGAAATATTTTCCAGCCTAACGTAATGGGTGATAGCGAAAGCTTAATTACCTTACCGAGAAGACAGAGGCATAAAAGGAACGAACATCGAGAGTCATCTTTAATTGGGCTGCGAGGATGGGGATGGGCCCACCGAGGCTCTATGATTGTGGGGTGGGGTCCTCACAGACCTTTACGACGAACCGTTCTCCAGATTGAACGGTCAGATCTTTGACTTCTTCTTTAGCGTTTTGGATGTTGCCATTTGGATGGTTTCACTTTCGTGATAATTACAGAAGTCGTCACCACTTTTCCTTATTTTCTAAGTTGGACCATTACCCAAGAAAATCCCTTAAAAGAGTATATCTCTCTCAAACCTACAGATGCGACTAAGGTAAATTCGGGATGAATTTTATAACATTTCTTGAAACCTATAAAAGTCGGTCTTTATAAGATAAAATGATAGATTTTTTATAAGGTTCAAACGAGATAAAAGAAAAAGTAGAATGAAAAATAATTAGATTAAATTAGAATTATACTTATTAATTTACACACAAAGGAATTCAAAAATTAAATATATTATGCAATATAGAACTAATACGAGGCATATATAAGATGTGAAGTTAAAAGCAAATATAGCTATTGATATATTATTTTTTATAAGATCAAGTTTTCGATCAAAATCTTTCCTAATCTCAAAATCAGAATCTAAACTTTATAGGGTTTTAATTAATATCTTAAAACCCTATAAAAACCAAATTCTATAAGGATTTATTATGTCAAAAGGATCAAGGTCATATAAGGATCCATTTATTTACATCCCTACGTAAACCTTCCATTAAATAAGTCTTTTATCTATTATACTCATCTATATGTTTTAATTGCATGGGCACCATCTATTTTTAAAATTGATCACCTACATAGAGATTGGCTTAGATTCCACATTTTTCAACCATGTAGTAAACGATGTGTCTATATTTTTCTGGACCTAATATTATTCTTTCATCTTTCATTTTTTTTATTCTTTTCTTTATTCTTCCCCATTTTCCTCTCCAACTTCACATTTTCATTCTTTCCCCTTATTATTTTATATTTACTAAATGATATGATCACATAAATTTGAAATAATGAAGGTAGTAAAAATTATTATTTTCTAATTTCACAAATTTTTGTTACATGTTTTATATGTTTTTGCATATGAATAACTTACATATAAAAAAAAATTGACATGATATAGACTTGAAATTTATAAAATGAAAGGAAAATTTTACAAGTTTCAAGTACAAAATTTGGAAACCTATACCTATTAGATAGGATGCAAAAAGAACCTCATATTATACCCATCGCATACTTGCTCACTCCTAACTTAAGCATTATTCATTATTTATTTAACTAGTATAACTACATATATTTAATTAAAAATAATTAAAAAACTAAAAATAAATTATAGAAATTTAAAAGACAAAGAAAACTTATGTATATATGTGCATACACATAGATATAACACATCACACATATATGTTATATATATATATTGAATAACTAAATAAATTATTCAAAATAAAAAATGGAAAAAGAAAAAACATTGTAAGTAATTTAGTTATCAAGCCTTTAGATGGTCTAAAAGGACTAGATCCTAAATGGGTTACACCCACTATTGAAAGTGGGTCCTATAACTTAACCTTAGTGGTAAGCAATCACTTATAATTAATATTAAAAAAAATTAAAAAATAAAATAAGAGGCAAGCCATTCAAGTTTTGAAGCTTTTTTTTTTCTTCATTTTTGTTTTTTAATATCATGGTGTAACATCCACCTACCAATAAAGGTAGTTTTTACAACCCACTTACAATAATGCAACCCACCAAACAACCAAGTTGAAGACAAAGAGTGACCAATGGCTACATTTAGAGGGTTGTGCAACCTCACCAACCTAACCCCCCACCTCTCCTAACCATCATCTTACACCGGTTGTCATCAACTATCCCTTTCCCTTCAAGTGGCTAGAAATGGCCAATGCTTTTTGTTTTGTTTTTTTTTTCCTATTTTTTATCTTAATTAATTCATTTATTTGTTTAGTTTATATATAATATATATGCATATGTATCTTTATTTCAATTTCTAAATTTATTTTTAATTTTTTATTGTTAATCAAAGATATATATATAATTATACCACTTAAATGAAATGATGAGCAATGCTTACATGGCAATAATGTGATAATAACAAGTAAGATTTTGTGGCACATCAATCTCCAAGTAAGCAAAAGTAAGAGTATAAGTAGAGGTGAACACAAACAACATTTGTTTGGTTCTTCATCGAAACCAATCTAAACCATAAAAATATGTTTTTATATTTTATAGCTTTGGGCTAAATTGTATAATTCAAATTAGAAATTTTTTCAAATCATAAATTTTCTATTTAATTCAGTTTAGTTTACGAATTTAATCATATTTTCAAATATAAAAAATTATATTTGCATAACATATAATTTCATACGAAAGTTTCAAATTTATTTAACGATAAAAAGTATTTATATAATATTAGAGATTAATGAAGTCAATATTCATGCAAATAAAAAATTTCAAATGTTAATAACTAGTTTTATTTGTAAAAATAGCATATATATAAACTTTGAGTCAAATTATATATAATTTATAAATTATAATAATAATAATTCAATAAATATAAATTAAAAATTCTTTCAAATACATTACAACAAAAAAAGAAGTCCTTTAATTGCAAACTAAAGTATTGCAATGTTTTTAATAAAAAAATTTGGTTCAATTTTACACATTGATTTGGTATATCCTTCTATACCTACCATAAATTAATGGTTTAGTTTGCCTTTCAAACTTTCTAAACCAAATTGGAAGGAGAAAAAAAAAACTTTCAGTTTGTAGATATTTCAATAGTTAGTTTTTTTTTTTTTAAACAATCAATAGTTTCTAAAACAATTTGTGTACAACTAAGCACATATGGATATTTCTTCTTAATTGTTGATTTGCTAGTTCTTGAACCAGACTAGCCTAATCCCTTTCTTTATAAATCTGCTTGTAAATCTAGATGATTTCATTTGTCAGTTTATAACAGGAAATTTGAGTAAATAAAAATTGAGAGGAATTAAATTCAGTTATGATAATAAAAAAAAAAAAGAAAAAAGGGAAGAAAGTTGCTTAAAACTCTTAAAATATGTTTTGATTTAATGAAATAAATGGAAATAAAATGAAACAGATGGAAATGGGAAAAAAACATTTTGTTTGGTAAATTAAATAAATGGAGAAATTGAGAGATTAGAAAAAAAAAAAAATTAGTAGAAATACTTCTACAAGAAGGATTTTTCTAGTATTAGAATGCCTCATGCCTCAATTGATAAGGCCTAAGGAGTGCCTTTTGTGCTTTGCTTGGTAGTTCGTTTTGCGTATCTGTTCCTTTGCTTTCCTTTCCCAGCCTAAGTCCATTTACTTTCTCTTCAATTTTGAAGACAAATGGGTGAAAATTAGTGGAAATGGATGAAAAATTATAAATTTAAATTTTATAACAATCTTCATAAAAAAAAAGGGGGACAATTTTTATCAAATACTGACTGTATTTTTCTTCATTTCCATTTCGTAGATCCACCAAATAAGAAAATGGAAAACTACATTTATTTCTCAAACACAATAGAAATTCCATTTATTTCTAGTTATTCCCTTTTTTTCTTCTCCTGCTCATTTCTCTTCTTCATAAAATTGCCAATCATTGCGTTAGGTTGAGGCCATTCACTCATCGCTTTCAACTTCCCTGGGTTCAGACATACTCCCCCCTTCAACCACAATGTACTCGAAACACTCGATTGGTGGTCGAGCAAAAGAGCATTCGACATGCAAATCATCCTTAACCTTAACCAGACATTCAAAAGCTATCTTCAGATGGCTTACATGCTCCTCTACAGTACTTAATATATAAACGACAACTGCTACTGGTTACTGCTATTTATCGAACTGTGTTTGCCAAAATTGAGGTAAAAATTAAAAGTAACACATCGGCTCGCCGATTACAGCATTTTGAATGCGATTTACGAAATGTAGGAGAAATGGTTTCAACTTGTATTGTGCCTGAAGAACCACCAATTAGCATGGCAATATTCTGAGAACAAAACAGTGTATTGCTGTGGCTTCGCAATGCTCATGCCTATGCCTTGTGCAAAGATGAATGCAAGTATTTTACACCGGTATATAAAATGACAATGGCTGCTCTGTACAATACATAGCCCAGAAAACACAGAATATACGAAGGATGGACTTTGGTAAGTTACGTGTCTTTCCACAATTGAACTGCATAAGAATATTAGAACTGAATCAGTAAGCAAAGAAAATGGAAATTTCTCGATTCAGAGGATTGACAACCTTTTAAGAAATAAAATGACCTTTGAAATGTCCAACTACGAGTATAGGATACGTTTCACAGCTTAATTTCAACATCAACACCAGCAGGGAGGTCAAGTTGCATTAGAGAATCGATCGTCTGTGCAGTTGGGTAGAGGACATCAATAAGCCGCTGGTGTGTTCTGATCTCAAAGTGGAATCGAGCATCCTTGTTTACATGAGGTGACTTTAGCACACAATAGATTCTCTTCTTGGTTGGCAATGGGACCGGACCCATAGTTTTAGCATTGGTAGTCTTAGCTGCATCCATTATCTGCTTACATGAGTCTTCTATCAATGGTACCCAGTATGACCTAAGCTTGATTCTAATTTTCTGCTTTGGAGCCATCTGAAAATTGAATTATCGAAACTTAATAAAGCTTTGATATACAAAGATGCTTAAGGAAAATTTTTCGGGATAATTGCAGAGTAAAGGTCCAGATTTGCATATTTTTTGGCAATTCAGTATCTACACTCACATTTTTCCAATTGAGTGTCCTGATTCGGCAAATGTTCATGTCAAGTGTCTTAATATACCATAAAAAGCACTTACATGAATACAACACATTGACAAAAACACTCAGCAAGAACATCTCTGAAGTTGAGAAAAAATTGTTGAAAAGCACAGATTATGGTATGCCAGTTCCATTCGATCTAAAAAGACAGGCAATACAATATCAGAGAACAAACAATCCAAACCTGTCCTTTCTTTTGCTCTGAAGCCCCATTACTTCAAATTCAAGAAAGTATTTTAGAGTCTTATGCACGATTTTTTTCTTAAAATTGATTACACACTCCACAAAGAAATATCAACAGTTTGAACCTCTACTAATCTATTATCAAGACATGTTTTGCAGGAGTAAATCTATCTCCTCCTTCTTCTTCTTCTTCTTTTTTCCCTTGTTTGCCTTTTCTTTTGAAACCCAAAGAGCAAACCACAATAGGGTGATGACCAAAAGAAAGTACAAAATCACTAACTCAAAGAGACACTTCAATAAATAAATAACGATTACTAAAGAAGTGGCAAGACTTATGTTGCTCATCTTTCTTCACCACAGAACAACAAGAA
Organism: Lumnitzera littorea; assembly: GCA_024138015.1. Taxonomy (NCBI): domain Eukaryota; kingdom Viridiplantae; phylum Streptophyta; class Magnoliopsida; order Myrtales; family Combretaceae; genus Lumnitzera; species Lumnitzera littorea. The sequence goes on along the minus strand of JAMXBB010000012.1, from coordinate 1,089,924 downwards.
CTTAACACACTGCCTCAATCCTTATTCATGTCCATTCCAAGGGTAAGACATGCTATTAGGCTTCTTCATGAATCACCCACACACATATATTCAAGCAAATATCAACAGACATGAGCTTAAAGGCCTTGTATAATTAATTCCACGGAATCCAAGTTTCTATTTTTTCCTATGTCAGCTTGGTAGCATTATAATCTAGAATGATAGTGAATAAATATATGATTTACAGCATCCAATTCTCAGAACTGGGTTCCTATCCACCACTAGTTTTTAGGATAAATAAGTAACTGGGATTATGGAGTAATGTATATTATCATTATACCCCACATCCTCATCTAGCTCTTTTGATAAAGCAATAAATATATGGATAATGGAATCGTATACAGTGGAAAGATCAATTTTGTAATGTGCACGAGAATTATTCTTTCCTTACCTTTCTTCAGGAGAAATTGTTACTCCAAAGCAAATCATCCTTGTCTATGCCACCCTATAAACCATTTCGAACTAACACTCTCGAGAAAAATATGGAGTGGCCAAATCAAAACTCTAAAGCAAATTCGTCCTTGCCGATGCCACCATATAAACCATTCCAGACTAACAATCTTGAGAACAATATGGAGTGGCCAAAACAAAACTCTTCAGCATGCATAACCAAATTTAGCTGATGTGTAGCTTAAAGTGAAAAACTTCAGGTCGACTAACCTAAAGTTAAGATGCTTCAACTACAGGCGTTTCCAGAACTAAATTATAAATGCATAAGAAGTTTGAACATTACAATACATCAAAATTGGTTATCATACCTGGACTGATAAGTATTGGAAAGAAAGATCCATCCATGTAAAAACACAGATTTTTCTTCTCACTTAATGTTAAAGCAGTCATGAATTCCTAGGGGGAGGCAATCGCAATCATGGCATAACGACACAACACAAATCTAACCCAATTTGAAGCACATATGCAGAGATGAAAGCCAAATTGGATCTAGCACAGCAAAGTGAACCTAATCCGAATATAATACAGGTGTGGTAAGAGCAAACATAAGTAACGAACGAATTAATCTTCTGTGATGTTACATATTTTCATAGCAACAAAAATTTAACATAAAACACATCCATCAACTCGAATCGTCATCTCTACATTCCTCCTCTCCCTCATAAGACTCAGAACCATTAAAGTAAAATCCCTGCTATTTTCACGAGAATTTCACCAGGAAGATAGAATTTTAGGAACACAAGACACATATTTCATGCCAGTTGACGTACATACTTGCACTAGAGAACACGCCTTATCATTTTTTCATCTCCACAAGTTGCTTCCATTCTATGTGGACACAAAAAAAAAACACATTTTAAGCTCTAAATTCCCCAACTTCAACATACTACACAACAACCCAATATTCAGTAGACACTGATTTTATTATGAAGCATGCAAATCATCTCAACAACCAAACAGAGCAAGCTGGAAGAAAAAGACAGAAGACAAAGACACAAACCTCAAGGGACCCAGAGTCAGGAGCATCAATGGTTTCTTGGGAGTCCAAGACTTCAGGAGCAGCGAGAACCTTAGTTTGGCATTGCAAAGGTTTTAAAGTTTGAAACTTTAGGGAATTCAAGGAGGTTACAGGGACAAAGATGAAGGAAGAAGAAGAAGAAGAAGAAAAAGATGGCTTAGAGGGGAAAGTTGTGTTTGGTGGGACTTGAAGAGATGATGATGTTAGTGGTATTGAGATTGAACCCATTTTCAATCACTACCCGCGATTTCCTCTCTGTGTCTCTGTGAATAATATGGAAAAATGGTTGATGGGTAGTCTTTCGGTGTCACCGTGTACTCTTCTTGCTTCGTATTGCCGGTGCACTTAGTGTAACGTTATCCGAATGTTTATGTGTTTGCAGCGGAGAAAAAAAAAAGGCTTTTCCTTTTTTGTCCCGTTAGAAATTATGAAGCTGCATTATTTCTAAGCTTGGGCCTTAACCAACGCTTGCAAAATTCACTAAAAAAGCGTCCGTAAATAAAAGAATTCAATATGTTTGGAAGTTGGTTAAAAAAATTATTTACTAAATTCATAATTTCTTAGATGTTTTATTTATTAAGTTGGATTGAACTTTGTATTATATTATGGAAAATATATAGTTGAATAAAAATATTTGATATGTATATCCAAATTTTTTTGAGTGATTACAACGGAAAAAACAACATACTACTTAAAAAACTGGAGTTTATAACACTAGATTATAAATGATCTCAGCAACATGTATGTCCAAGTTAAGTTTATAGAAACAATGACTAATCAATACAAATACAATTAGTTCAAGTTAAGTTTATAGAAACAATGACTAATCAGTACAAATACAATTAGTTCGATTCCATCCTTTTAAAAATAAATTCTAAGAATAAATGTGAAACTGATGTTGCTTTACTCATTTGGCTTTATTTTAGAATCGAATCAAATGAAAATATAATAATATATCAATTTTTTTTTTTTTACCAGATTATATATTTAATCTTAGAAAATCGTTAATTGATTCCCATCTATTTATCAAGAGGAATATACTTTCGAGCAAATCCTCTAGTTTAGTAATCTTAAAAAATACTCGTACAAATACTCATTAATAGAACACCATCTCTAGAAAAAATGAAAACACACAAAATACACATTTAAAATGTATCACATCTTTAAAATGCAATATTAATATATTTCTAACTATATTTCATCTATAAGATGTGATATTAATATAATTACAATTATATCGCATCTATACAATATAACAACAGTATACAGACGTGAAAAATATGATTTCTAAATACAAGATCTTTATTAATTTAATTGTCACATTCCAAAGACATTATTTAGCAGTAGCATTTAATTAATTTTTTTATCTAATTTATATTTATGTAATTTTTTTCAAAAAAAGTATTCAGAATACATTGAACATCTATGTGGATAATTTCTTCGGTTATAGAACCAACTTTTCATTCCTATAGAAAAATTTGCTCTGCAAGCTAAATGTTTCAACCTTCGGTTGTAAAAGAGATCATCATCGTGAATCAGGTTTTTATTTTAGCGCCCCCATCTCCTTGTTTAGACCCAGTGTACCGAGATATTTTTATGAGAATGCATTCTTTCTCTTCTAAGGAGGGTAAGAAGGGGGAAAGAATTAAAATAAATAAATATAAAAAAAAAAAAAAGGAACATAAAATTGTAAAGCGCCCACTGACTTGGGATTTGCAACTTGTTCAGCATTAACAATTGAAATACCGAGATATTCTCATGGAATGCTAAAACTTCGTTTGCTTGAGAGAATAAATTGTCCCCACCTTAAGCAGCATCGCAGTTTTCCAAGTGAAAGAGTTGCCCAATCTTTCCGCCCAATTACAAAATGAATATGTTCCGAAGAATCCATGTGTGAGTTATCTAAGCAAAAGCTAGAGTCTCAAACTCACGTATCATCAACTCTAGCAAACAAGGAAGACATCTCATGAGCTTTGCTTTCAACCGATTAGTTCTTCATTAAGCTTCAGCGCCGGTGCCAACTTCTGATTCATCTAATCCAGCATCTTGTTCAATGACTTGGCCTTTATCTATCTGAGAAATACGAAAAATCACACTTACTGGTAACATAACAGAACAGGAACCAGATAGATGAAAAGAAATCACAATGTGTGCCATTGACATTCCACCCTACAATGGAATAAGACTCCAGTGGATTATTCCCGTATTACCACGACTTCCATATCTATCATCAGGTAAAATATAACAAACCAAACAGGACATCCAATGGTAAAAACCTAGTATGCCTATGCTTTCCTAATTATTGAAGCATCCATGGATTCACAGCTCAGAAGATGGTTTACTGTGCAAAAGAAACAAGAAGAGGCACCAAGGCATATAACTTCCATACTTGCATGTGAAACATGCCTTCATATCAGCTTAATTTTGCGGATGAAAGAGATCCAGAGTCTGCGGGGGGGCAGGGTGTGGGGGAGGAATTGTTAGTGATATTTTAATTGGTGAAAAATTTTGTTTGTATTCAGTACGGAAGAAAAAACAAGAGCAGCTTCTGTTCTAACCTCTTAGTCGCCTCGATGGGGTGCTGTAGCAGACACAGGGGGGCCATTTGAATATCTCCACCGCTGACATGCGGAACATCTATCTAACTTCACACTGTTATCTAGAGTACAAAATTTACAGGACCAGAAATTGTAACTGGCACCAGTATGCTTGGGTCTTTGTGCACCACAAAGCTTGCATATCGGAGCCAGCGGCTGCATGAAGGACATGTAAGACATAAGGGCAAGCAAAGACAAGACATTCTATTTCACATGAATGAATTTCCATCCTCCAATCAGTTACTCCCGCTTAAAATTAACATATTAACATTTTATTACGTATGCTAGCCTAGTACTGTGCCAATTATTTTTGTAAAAAAGAGAGAGAAGATGGAAGTGAGGAAAGGCATGAGTTTCTCTCCTAAAAAGGCAAACACTGAAAATAAATCAAATCAAAGGAGATATTCAACATATCCATGAGCTTCATAACAGGGTCATCTTACAGCATGAGTTCCAAAATATAATGAGAACACTTCTTATTAAGTTTAAAGCAAATCATTTGGCTAATGGGAACATATGAATGAACGCATGAAAAACGGAGGATTCAGAATAGGATCAGAAAAGACAAATAAACACCTGATTTACACAACAACCCAACTGTAGTTATTAAAAGAATAAAAGGGAAGAACAGCAACAGGAGATCTCGTATCAAATGTTAGAAACGGAATGGAAAATCAAGCTTGGCTAGGAACACAAAACACTCACAGGATTCAACAAAGTGCAAGAACTACAGTCCCACATCAGTGATTCCTCAGAATCATGTGGAGCATCAGGGTTGTGCCTAGATTCAGAAGGTGAAACATGCAATATTGGTGAAGATGCAGAATCAGTGCATATTCTTGAAAGAGAATGCCAGAAGTCATCTGATTCCAATTTTCTTTTCTTATTGGAAGCTGGTGTAGAAGCTGTCGAGTCCACAAAAGTAGATTTCAAGCTACAAGTAGAAGAATGGGAAGTTGGTGTGTCCCTTTTTTCCCAGCTTCTTTTAGAAGTCGAACCCGAAGCCTGAATGCTTGAGCCAACTTCCGAAAGTTTACTGCTCTCAATGACATTCATAACATCCTGCAATACATCAGGGCCACTTTCATGATCTGTAGAATCTTCACAGGATAGAGAACCACACCAAATGTCATCCTGCAGTCGTCTTTCAGCAGCCATTGCAGCAGCTTGCACTGGACTAAGTGCTGCCATGATGGTATTATCACCACCAAGGCGTCTTGGCCCCGGTGGAAGTAAACTTCCTAATACTGCTCTCTTCTCAGCAGCCAATCTTGCAGTTTCTCTCAGTGATGAAAGTGGAGGTTGCCTAGTGAAACCACCTAGACGCCTTCCAGGAAGATCAAATCCCTGACCGGTACCAGTGATTCCCCTTGACATCAACTCCTCGCATTCCTGGACTTCAGAGAAAATTAGGACGTATAAAAAAGGCAGGAATGAGCATGAAGACAAAGTGCACCTACACTAAAGCACGAGAATATGCTTCCACATTCTAAGGAAAAGAAAGAACTATGTGGTTTATAAATAAACAAGCATTCATGTTTAGTTTATTCCAATTCACCTTTCTGAGCTCGTCCCATAACTTGTAGAATTTGGCATCATGAGGGCCATGTACGTTGTGGCAGAGCTCATGAAGCATCGTGTCAAGGACTTGATCATAGGGATAAAAGTCATGTTCACGGTTGGGAAATCGGAGCCTCAGTTTTATATTGACGCCACACCCTACATTGAGCCCTAGAAGACGTGCATTCTTCGGACTTCAAGGATATCATTTGCATCAGTTCCAGTAGAAAACAGCAGTATCAATTCTTAGAGAGCTTTCAAATGCAAATAAAGAACTGACAAAAGTTCCATTAAACCATTATCAACAAGGAGCGGGGAGGAAAATGATCCGGGTTTTACCAGATTTGCTCAAACTTTATTGAAAGGGAAGCACATTACAACCATCCATGGATCAGATTTCTACCATGGTCAACTATGACTTGCGACTTATCCCACAAAAAAAAAAAAAAAGACTTGCGACGATCAAAGGACAATCGCAGTGAGTCACTTACTCGAAACTAGAAATGAGAAATCATAGTAATGCCTAATGTTACCTGCGTATACTCAAGCAATTATAGAAACAGTTATACATTGTTAAGCACGACAAAACACAGCGACATTTTGATTTTAACCTTCCATCAACAGTACTCAACAGCATAATATAACTTCTACACGAAAATTTCTTGCTTCCTTTGAAACGGATACTTCCACAGTCACATAGCTTGAATTAATTACGCTCAAGTTATTGTCAACAACATGATTACTTGTCAAAATCACACATCTATATATCCAATTTTTAAATAACCAATGCTATTGAACTTTTCATGACAAACCCATCTAATCAATTACAACTGATGCAATTACTTACCCTCAATGAATTTAAAACTTTTGAACCACACGTGGGGAGCAGTATCCTACACGTGTTCCTCCAATTATATATTGACATATATGAATAAAAAAGCAAAAGACAGGGATCAGTTAAATATTCATCAGCATGTGAGTCCATGGATCGTACAGCGTTTAAGAATAGAGAAACAACATCACAGAAGAGGAACATCGACTGGGCACGGGAAGTTTGAAAGATAATTACCACATTTCACAGAGAAGCTTGACTCTCCATTGCCGTTTATGCATAATGGGTTGAACCTGTTTGGCGATTCTCTCGAGAATCTTCTTAGCTTCATCTTCTCTGGGCTTCTTCTTCAAGGCTTTGGTTTCCCATACCTTGTGCAGATCACCCAAATTCATATTCCTTTAGGAAAGTAACCTCAAATCCTAGGGTTTCTGCACTGAGTGATCCGAAAGGTACAAGTTTCACAGGTTGCATATAATGGGATTGACGTCTGTGCAAATGTACGAAAGGGGGTTAGAATGCAAGGGTTTTGAATCGAATTGGATTAGGGTTTCTCTTTCTTCTTATAAACTGTATGGCGCCATTTCAAATCGATCGCATGCATTTTAATTTTTGAAGAGGTGATCCAAATTCCGACGTGTTTTGGGGATTATTTTCTTCTTCTTTTTCCCGTTTTCTATATACCAATTTTTCTTTCTCTAAATTAAAAAAGAAAAAGGAATTTTTTATCTTCAATATAGAAAGTTAGCCTATATTACTATACCATTTAATTTGTTGTTATCTGATCATTAAAAATTCATTTCCATTAACTTGTATTATTATTTTAATGGTTAGATCTTAGTCTATAAGATTATAAAAATCCCTATCTTAAAAACGTCAAATGTTAAATTTGGATAAAACCATTAATAAATAAAAGCAAAACAATTAATGCATTTTTCACAGTTTTACGTATAAAATGCATTGTGCAGGGTATTCTTGGATCTGGGAATTGCCCAAGATGCGAGGAGTCAAGGAAAACTGTGCAGCATGCACTAAAAGACTGTCTTATGATAAAAGATTGTGTGCATGAATGGCAAACTATTCCGTGTGCAAATAACAATCACAACAAACAATTTGTGAAATGGATCAAACAAATTATCTGGTCAAGAAAAAGGACTTCAATTGTATTCATATAATGCCCTAAAATTAAAGATGCTATAAACCGTCATGTAACTCCAATTTTCTATTAATATATTAAGACTTTAAAACTAATTATAATCTTCACAATCACTCGTAACAATCGATTATCATATATAAAACAATAATAATAGCTCGTTTAGTTGGCAATATAGAATAAGGAGATAATTAAATTACAATTATATTGGAATGAAATAAATATATAATAAATAGTTAATACATATTATGGTGTTTTATTGAGTATAATTAAATTTGTATTACATTGTTTACTTCATATTATAAAACGTGGGATAAGACATGAATTAAAAGGAATTATCAATATTACCCTCACATGAAATAAAAGAATCTAATTAAAAAAATAAAAAGATCTAGAAACCAACTTCATTATCCTCTTTTCTTTTTCACTGTAGAGGCATCAAACCTTAGCTACCATCTCAAAAGACAACACCCATGGGAGATCTACAGAGGAAGAAATTAGGGACACCACGACTCGAAACACTATGCAACAACATGTTCATCCGATGAATTAGGTATAAAGTTCAAACCTTTTCTTCTCTTTTCTCTATTCGATCGCATCTGCACATATAGAGAGCAGCAAATTGCATGATTATGGGAGAATACTTCCTTTTTATTGTAAGCTAGCAATCGATTATAAATGAGTCGTGATTTCGAGTCATGACATTACTATTGGTACGTTTCAATTTTTCCCTTTGAAAAAAAAAAAAACATTCTTAATTGGGTTTAGAGAGGTGTTATGCTGTTTATACCCGCAATTTCTCTCCTTGTCTTCATGGGAAGGAATACTAGAAGTAGTTTTTCAAAGTGATGCATTACTTAATTGAAGTTACAGATGCGTTTTCTTAGAAAGTGTATTACGTATATGTAGAAAGTGATGAGAGATCAGTTCGTGATAACATTTCAACATTAGTTGGTCAATTTGATTGTTCTGTGAGATAGGAAGATGTTTTCGGATGTGTTACATGACATTTCTTTTTGCTCTGGATATATCTCTTTCTGTGTGACTATTTCTTACTAATGTTTCAAATTTGTCTTCCAAAGTCACTTAGTGCATGCTTCTTATTCCTAATCAATCCATTTCTACTTCAACCCTTGGATCGAGGATATTGTAAGTTGTTACCATGACTTCAAGAAAATATTTATACACTTTTCAAAAAATGTCGGAACAGGTGAGGTGAATTTTTATTTCAATCATAAATTTGAAGCATAGCTCTCCCCTGTTGAAAGCATGACAAGTTTTACTAGCACAATGATTCTTGCTTCTTCTCTACCCTTTTTTATTCCTTTTTTTCTTTATTTTTCATTTTCCTTAATGGCTATTTATGAATGAAGTAATATGAGAAGCAAAATAGCTAAGATGTGGCCTTTCCATTCCGTATATCTCTCAAATTTGATAAAAATGGAATATCTATTCATTCGATTTGGTTTTTCCACAAAAACTTACCATGTCAAGTTGCTCCAACTCTATCACTTCTTCAAATCCTAAGGAGACGCACATATATTGTAGCTGTGGTGAACAAGCACTAATTGCATCGTCATGGAAGGAGGGATCATTTGGAAGACAATTTTATGGATGTCCCAAATTCTAGGTATGAATTTGCTCATATCATTTCCAATCCAAACGAATACATTTTCATTTCCACTAATCCAATGCTCTTATCACATGTAGGTGGGTGATGGTTGTAATTTCTTTCAATAGGCAAATCCTCCGACGCGTCATTATGGACTGGATTTTGAAAAGAAGGTATTACAGCAGATTGAGAGATTAGAAGATGAAAAAGCTACAAGAAACAAGGAGCATATGGAAAGGATAGTTAAAGTAGAGCATGAATTGCAAGTAGCACAAGAAAGAAGAAGGTCGCTTCAATTGGCAACTTTTTGTGTCTCGTTGCTCATCGCATTAATGCTTATTTGGTATCTCACCCAAGGTAGGAGTAGCAACTACAAATTCGAATATCGATGACTACTATGATCTTACCGAATGGAGGTTATCCTGTAGAGAAATTGTGAGGATGCGTAGATGCTTACTTACATGGACAAAATGTGTATATATAGATATGTATTGATGAAGCATTTTGTAACGACATTTGCATCTTCAAATTTAAGATGTTATCGTATTCAAAGTAGACGAAAAGGAAATTTACATTCGCTGCCACAATTTCCCTAATGTAACCTTAGTTAATATGGCTTGGCATTTCCAAGTTTTCCCTTAAGGTAGGGAAACAAGAGTTTAGTTACATTCACATATGTACAAATGTAATCATGATGATTCAAGTATAACAGTACCAAACAAATGCCACCATAATGGCAATAAAAGTTATTGCATCTTATGGTTTTCTAAATATCATACAAAACAGAAACTATAGCATAATCATAATATGGAGATTGACATTTTCTATCAATAAATTTTTACAATCACATCTTCATCTAAAGATCATTTATTAATAAGGAGTTAGACATTTCATTCACAACAATCACCAAGTTACCGAAAACTGTTATGTGTCTCAGGAGTTTAAAGGTCTTTAAAAATGAAAATTCTCAATTAATAAGAGAGGATACAAAGAGGATCAAGAATCTATTATTTGATAATGATAATGGTTTCTTACAAACAACTTTGATAGCATTTCTTAAATTTAATTAACTACAGGTCGCGTAAAAATTAAAACGGCTTATTATATGTTTTACCTAAAATGGATAGATCTCAACTATTAGCAAATCATTCAAAAAATGAACCATTTATATATATATATTTAATTTTGTTTATTAGGTATATTTTTACAGTTCTTATTATATATATGTTGTGATTTTAAAGGAGGCCTAATAGGATTGATTAAAATTTTCATATTACGTGTGTACCCATAATACAAAAACCGTCTTACAAGTCAGAGATTGTAAGATTATAAACAATTAATCACTAAAGTTTCAATTCTTAATTTAATTAACTTACTACAACATATATATGATTATGGATATCCAATATTTTACAATCCATCAGAACCGTAGAGAATTGGTATCTCCTACCAAATGATAAGATTAGGTAATAAAGTTCTAAAACTTAAACTTACGAAAGTCATAAAATATGAATTTAGTATTAATAATTATATGTAATAATTCAAACCGTTTACACAATTTATCCTCAAATTCTAACTTTTAAGCATCTCAACACTAGTAGTCAACACTCAGCTTTTAACTCATATCTGATTATCTAACAACCTGTAAGAGAAAACTATTGGAGAATAAGCTACAAAAATTTAGTGAGATATCTCTCATACTACATCAACAAACAAGTTATCAAATAATTTATTATCAAACATATGAATACATAAACAAATAATATGTCAAATAATATATATCCAGTTGACCGATGTTACATACAAAATCGGATTTAACGCCTTCCAAAGTAAAGGTTAGAGATACATTGACACTAATTACAACCGGGCTCTAATACTTAGGTTTTTAACCATATATAAATATATATAGAAATTCTTTATTTCACAAAATAGGTTTCTATTTCCAACAGTCAATAGTATACAAATATCCAAGTCTAGTGATAAAATGGCCCTTGTAGTCCACGCTTACATCCTATAGTGGGTAGTTTCTAGATGCGACCCCCGGTAACCCACAGTTAGCGTCTCCGGCACAAAGTAAACCTGCAAACTAAGGGTAGGGTTTTATTGTACTAATGCTCCAACACTGTACTAATCAAATCATATAGAAATTCATCCCTCTAAAGCCCTTCATTACTAACCGTATGAGGTAACAGCCGGAGCATTATATGCAAAGTTCATGCTTATGCATGATTCATTTAATTTTAATTAAGTTGAATATGATTATGTTAATTTATGAGGTGATCAAACATTATCAAAAAATCATTCAAATTATGCAACAATCATTCATATAACTAAATCTTCAATTATCACATTTAACAATATTTTGCATAAGATTAATCAATATCAAACATATGCATAACCCGAACCCTTCATGCATCAAGTTATTAATATTTAATTTATATGTACTAACTATAAGTACAAAACAAGTATAGAATCATCGGAAGTACTCACTTAGATTTAATCAAAGTCAAAGGTTGTAATAGTTGGCTAGTAAGTCGGTGTTGATGTCGATGTCACCTGACATTAAAGAATATGAAAAGTAATTAGTTTTGGGAATTAAATAACTATACTAGTATCGTAATTCATACTGTTTACTTAATGTAACATTGGTCTAGGTGAAATCATCGATTTAAGCTTTTTATCAACTTGTATATAACTTTTTTTATTTAGGTTAGATGTTTATGAACTTATAGTCCATTTCGATCATTTTCGAGTATATTTTCTCATAGTGAGCTCTGTTTTAAATGTTATAACTCGTAATTTTGACTGTGATATAAAAATATCACAAAATTCATTATTTCAACTTAAAAAGCTATAAAATATCAATTTAAGTTTTTCTTAATATATTTACGATTTAATAATTACTTAGATCATATAGTTAGTAATTTTCTTATTTTAAGCCTATTTTACTATAATTACCTGTTTTTACCTATTTTTAGAATTATTAATTCAAATTTTTCTACTTTATTATTTTTCTAATTGATTAATTGTTTATTATTATCATTAATTTAAAAAATTACCTAATTTATACATATATGATGACGTAGTAGTACATTAAGGTGCCATGTGTCATATTTGTACTTTTTTCCCAAAATTTTCTATTATTTTCCTATTTTATAGTATAATTATATATATATATATATACATATGATTATATTTTATTAAATTTTCTAATTTAATACTTAACTATTATTCTTTTCTTAATTTATGGCATTCTTACATATATATATTTATTAACTTACTTTATTTATTAAATCAATATTATAATATATTGTATATACTATTTAATTATACTCATATTTTTACTTTTATGTATACGTCACTATTCATATACGTACATTTATATGTATACTATAAATTATATAATAAATTATTCTAACTTTATTTATACATTATGGATAGGTATAATATACACTTATGTATACTTCATATACTTACGTACATATACAGTTTTACTATATATGTGTATATATACTAAAATAAAAAATATTATTAATAATAATATATATATATACATCTTCACGTCCAGCAATATATATATATATATATATATATACGAAAATTCTTATACTTTGAAAATACTAAGTATATATACATATATTTACTATATACGTATATATGTATATACCTCATATAGTAAAAATAATAATAATTACATATATATACATAATCACACATATGTTCAGAAATAGTTAAATAAAATACTAAATATATATACATGTATATAAAAGAAATATCTAGTACATATACATATATTATACGTATATACCTACATATATTATATAATAAAATATTAAATATACATATATATAATACACACGCATACATACATACAAAATACATGTGTAGAAAAATACATATTACATGTATCACTATTTATACCTATATACATATATTGTATATTAGACATAATAATACATATACCCATGCCTACATACATATGTATATATATAAATAAAAAAAATACATAATACATATATATATATTTATCTATTCGTGTATACATATGTGTACATGTAAATAAATAAATAAATAAATACTTAGTGTACATGTACATACTATATGATATATATATGTACAAAAATTAAATAAATATTTACCTAATTATTTTACTAAAATATTTGATTAGTTTCCTTTAGCTTTCTTCTTCTTCTTTTTCTTCTTCCAATTGCTTGGTTTTTCCCTTTTGTTCTTCTCGGTTTTGGTTTGTATGTGTTTTTGCTTTGTTTCTTCTTCTTTTTTTCTGATTTAACTTGCAGATTTTTCCAACTTCCAAGCATCCAAATGCAAGTGAAAAGAGATCAAATAGCAAGGATAAAGTAAAGAAACAAATTTACTTAGATTAAGCATTAATTAGGAAAGGATGTTTGCTTTATTATTTTGTGCTTTCTCCATCAATTTGTTGATACTTGGACAAAATAATTAAGCACATGGGCAGCTGTGTTTATGTGCTAAAATTCACGTGGAGAAAAGAAAAAAATGAGAAGAAGGAAAGAGAAAAGAAAAAGAAAGAAAAAGGGAGGAAAAAGAAAAAGAAAAATAAAAATATATGTAATTTTTCTAATCATAAAAATAATAAAAATAACATTTATAAATTAATTTTTGAAATTTTATGAAAATCTATTAATTTAATTAGTATCCATTACAATTATAACTTTTTCGAGTTATTTTGATGTTTTCGTTAAAAGTTGTATGCAATTTAGACGATAATTATAATCAACTATGATTATATCACTATTAAGTAATATTTATTCATTTTATAAGCTTAAAATTATAGTTTTAGGGTCTTAATCAAGTTTGGGTTTGATTTTGAGTATTTGCACATATATCGGATTTAGGATTTTTATACGCAATTTAGGTTTCGATTGATTTTCTAGGATTTTTATTACTTATAATAAATTCAAATTTATAATTTATTAAATTTTTATTTTGCTCGACTTTAACGACTCATGAAGTCATCTACATTATTAGGGTTCAATTATATTCTTAAATAGCTAAACGTAGAGTTTACAATATGTATTTAATTTCGTTTCGTTCATGAACATTTCCAAACACGGAAAAAATTTACCATTTCACTTCTCATTCCATTTTATTTCATTTTAATCTAACCCATTCCTATATATCAAACGTAACATTAATTCTAACAACTCCGCATATTAATAACAAAATTGAAATATCGCAAATGAAAAGGGTAGAAATTCTGTTTCAACATAACAAAACGTTCTCACATATAATACTTTCGAATAAGCTCACATATTCCTACAAGATTCAGGAATCACATAAGAAGAAAACTTTGATAATCATTATGGAAGGTCAGTGGCTGAATAAACAATAAATTGGAATAAGAAAATAAATAAAAAATGATCTACATGCAAGTGAATTATATTAATTGACTAACAAGCACTTACCTATCTTCATCAAAGATTCAACAAGCTGATTGTTGATTATCAAGAAAGAAAAACAAGTCAGACTGTTGAGAGCCACAATAGCTGCCATAAAATACAAGTGGGTGCTATAAGTGAGTACGAAAAATTCAATGCATTGGTAAGTTGGCCTTACTCTTCTCAAAAACTTGTTTTGCAATAACAGCACCATAGCCATCAGCTTTCTTAGTCTTCATTTGGGCCTTTTGATAGAATCCATAGCCATCAGCTTTCTTAGTTTCCAATTAGGCCTTTTGATAGAATCCAATGCTTGTCAATGCATCTGCAATGAAGTCATCAAACCCGATTGCTATAGCAACTTCAGCTTCTGCTCTATGCACCAACCTCTGCATTTACTACAAAAATTTATAATGATATACATGATGTAATATTATCAGTCGGATTTTAACAACACTACCCTTGCCTATCAGAAACATATTTAAATGAAATTGACCATCTAATTAAAAAAAAAAAATTCATGATGATCACATTTACACTAAACATGGTCCCTTCACCAAGGAAGAGGAATTTATCACCTTGTTTTCTTAGCCAATTTTGATTGCATTTTTCCTATTGATCCAATCATATAGTACATTCCTATAACAGATCCACAATTATCAAATATTCAAATGAACTATCTCTTTTTCCAGTTTAACTTAAACTAGTTAGAAAAGCACAAGAATTATCAAATATTCAAGAAATGGTAAGTTCATCATTGTCATACTTCTAACCACACTTCAGTCCTGCATCTAGATTCTTGGTGAATGTATTAATTTCATTTCCAACTAAGGAGGATGACTCATTTAAAGCACACAAAATTTCTTATAATGGGAGAAACGTTATATTAAAAGGATTCTTACAATCGAGAGAAACATCATATCACTAGCCATAGCTTTATGAAAATGTATTTAGAGAGTGGTTGAAAACAGAAAGGAGGAGACAACGTTGACCCTTAAAAGATAATTTTTTGGAGTTGCTTTCTAATAAAAGGCAGTGAAAATATGGGATGGGGCCAAATTTATAGTGAATAGCTTACTTTTCCACAATGACAATTCTTTGCATAATCTTCACCAAAACTAAATATAGCTTATTCAATTGACAAATAAACTAAAGTGAAAGTGTAGTAAGAATAACCAACAGGGAAAAAGCACCATGTGAAAATAATAGAAGAGGCAAAATTCAATAAAAAAGGAAATAAAAGCCACAAACAATAGTCTAACTAGTAAAAATAATAGAAGCTGCATTTCTTTGAAATTGAATTACAAGGGCATACCATCACATTGATCCATAAAAAAAAGGCCTGTAAGATGCAATTATAGTAGTACTTACTATAACAAAAAGGAGGATAACAATTGGTGAACCAATGGAGGCAGAACTCCGTTAAGATAATCATGGGAAGGATCTATATACAACTTGTAAGTATATTGGAGAATGTTTTTTTTTTTCTTTTTTGCCAGCATATTGCAAAAAACATGTTCGTATGAGATGGAACTAAAAGCATCAAATTGATAACCAAACTAAGCCACAAATTCACTAAAAAGTGGTCCCTTTTTGTTATTCCTTGCAATTGCATTAAAGGAGCTATCTACTAAGCAAAAAAGAGGGAAGAAGGAGCATCATAGAACTTACAACAGCATACCATTAATAGACATGTACAGTTCTGTTGTGCCATAAATGAAGTAGGCTACAACATGGTTTAGAAACATAAATTTTGATTTGCTAAGCTAAATAATAGAACACAAGGTACAATCTCATTGTTCAAATTCATGAACTCAATTTGGTACCCTGCAATATATAAAAAACTAAAAGGAAAACTCTACACACTTAAATATTATGAGTGATGGTATCTAACATTAAAAGAGATTAAGCATATCATCCTATCCATACAAATTACATAAATACACAATCTACACACATAAACTTGTCCAAGTTGGCCAAAGTTTAACTTAACTCCTAGTTATACAAAACATTGTTGCAACAAAAAAGGAGTTGACAAAAAGCACAATACAACATGAACTATGTCCAAACACAATAACTTTGATGATGACTAAGCAAAAGAAAACATCACAACAGTAACATTGAAACATAAACCCCTTGTTCCATGACTTCAGTCACTACTCACTCAAAAGCACAAAACAAAAGGAAGACAATGCTTAGGCGAAAGATCATGGAGCAAAGCTACATTCTTGGGACTCCTTGATATCTTTACCAATGCGTGATATACCTACGTCTGTGATAACCTTTCAATGCACAAAAGGAACATTGTTAACCCTTGTAAATCTGTCTTGACTTTGTCCAATGTCAAGCGCTCAACTACATTGTCTATTGTCTGCTTCATTTCTTGTAAATGTGTTTGAACTTCTCTATATCTAGACATCAATTCAGAAATGGTTTCACTTCCAATCATGCCTCTCTTCCTCTTTCCTTTGGAATGCACTGCACTTTGACAAACTGATGTCTCCTTTACTTCTTTCTCATTTGGAAACTTTTTTCCATGTCTTGGAACGGGGCTAGCTTTGGCTTTAGCCTTGGCTCTTGCTCTTGCTCTAGCTCTAGTTCCTCCAATATATCGTCGATTGTTTGTGCGTCCTACCCAATAGCACAATCCTTTGCATATACTATAGACAGTTCATGAAGAAAAGGGAAACTTTTGTTCACGAACAGTACAGCCTCCTCCTGTATCTACATAAAATGGGTATGATTTGAAACAGAAGTTTGAATTGTAACATTTGAAGCATATAAGATTGATGATGTTGGGATTCATGATTCATACCTGTATATAAGCCTCCCATTCACTCTTTTCTACAGTAATCATGTTTCTTGTCAAATCCCATCTAAATCTACTTGTATGCTTACCATAAATCATATCATACACTATACTCCAATCCTTTTTTAGAGTCTGAACACATGACTATATTTGGTTTTACCTTCATCCCATTGTTTGGAATCTTCTCATCTAACATTTTCTCAAGCTCAACAAGATACCCACTCTTAAATCCTATGTCGACATTATGGGTTCCCCTGACATGAAGTTCAACCATATATTGTACCAATGCACAATCTTCGAAATGTTTCCACTTCCTCTTCACCTGTTTGGTGGACTTAGCATCCTGTTATGAAGACTGAACTTCTTCCATGTTCTTCACTCCTTCATTATATCATGGAAAAATCACACATAAAGAGTCATGAAAGCAAATTTCCATTACGAATAGCAACATAATCAACTTACATACAACAAAGTTGTTGATTTAACAAAAGGTATCCACTTCAAACTAAGATCCAGAGTACAAATTATGCATAAAAGTAACAATAAGCTATACGAGCATCAAATAGTTGATTGGTCCAATATAAGATGGTATATTTGACAATTTGATCCAATTACAAGGTGTAGCATACAATACCAACCACTGTTGCTCAATTGTGTAATGTCAACTATGCACTATGCTACTTGCACTCCAATCAGCAAACATTTGGTTATTTAGATCTTGTCTCCAATTAGACCATGGTTCACTATTCCCAATGGTCACAATGAAATCCTCGCTTGCATGCATACTATGTGCCCCCCCCCCCCCCTTCCCCCTTCCAATCCGTTAACGGATTAGAAGACATTTCAGTCCTAATGAAATTATGCAATAAGTAGCATGCGAGTATGATACGGTTGTATATTCTAATTGGATAGAACAAGGGGCTTCAAAGGATGCTCTATCACGCCCCGAAGCGGTAGAGTTGTAATAGTCTCGTCATGTAAACCATCCTAAGATAGAAGTTGGCTTTACAATTGCTATCTTAGACTTGATCTATATAAGGCGTTCACGACTAACCCGCTTTAAAGTAAACAGTTTGTACTGTGAATAAATCATTTACCTAAGAAAGTGAGGAAATATATATATACACTATAATTCAGTTATTGCAATTAAAGTTTACAATAATTCTCCGTAATATATTTCCTAGTTATTACATTATTCAAAAATGAAAAATAATTCTAAAATAAAAACTTAGACCTTAAAAAAATATGTGTTTATTTTTCAATGTTTTTCCTCACTCCCCAGGATCCAGCAGTTGCTAGCTTTAGAGTAGTTGTTTGTCGTTTCTTAGCCAGCACCTGCACGACGTCTATAGGGATGTGAGCAACCACAGCTCAGTAAGTTAGGATGGAGAACTTAAAACTATACCATAAACACAACAAGGTTTTCAATCAACTTATTAGGTGCAATGCATGTGCAAGCAAATGCCATCACACGACGTTATCCGGTCCGTCATGAGATTAGAGAAATTGCGCCCACTCAAATACGAGTTGAGGAGTTGCCATTAATGCAACAGCTCACGACCAAACCCAGGCTTGTGCAATGAAGACCCCGCTCTTCCCGCGACTACCTTCAAACCATTGACTTCACCCTCGCCGCAACCTCCTCACCTGTCACTTAGTTCAACTAAGGATGAAGAAGGGACCATTTGCAATCCTGCGCTATCCCTTTTGAAGGGGTCGGTATTTGGCCGGAGAATCCTAGATTTCCCTTAATAGGTTGCCATACAGGTTCGATTATGATTACAAGTCGTATATTCAATTAGGTCCAGTTTAGGGTGATCAATTATTTCATACAAATCACACAATACAGGCCAGAACAACAAACAGAATCATAGCATCACTCATAATCAAGCACATGCATACATCCAACTATCTAACAAGCATAACCAAGCATAATCTTAAGTCTCCAAAATACAACATCGTATTAATCCCAACTTACCTTGACTCTTTGCTCACCCACTCGAGGTTTGACTTACTCAGGCCATCGCCGATCATCCCTATAACACAAATGTGGTTTCAGTTTTTCATATAACTATTATAGGTTCATTTTATCCTATAATGCTTATTGTTATGTTTTGTTTAGGGTTTAATATACCTAATTATCTGTGTCTTAAGTCTTTTACAATTATTCTAGGTTTGGGGTTCGATTCGGGTTCAGTTTTCACATCAATTTTTAAATTAGGTTATAGTTCGATTTCTAAGTATTGTTTTATACTCGAACCTTAGAAATTCGTTTCAACTCATAATGTGAAATTAATCACATTACTTCCCGATCTCCTAAATACCATCATCACCTCTAATTAGTATTTTATTCCACCCGGTACACTTAAATCCTTATTAGTATACCAAATTTACTCCTGATGTGAGAAATTTTTACATTTTTCATATAATTACATAAATTTAAGTCTTCTATCAGTTTTATCATATACTTTTATTATTATCATAATATTAATTTCTATTCTAATATTTTCTATTTATTATATTTCTAATAATTGCATATTATGTATTATCACCTATAATGCATATAATACACATCTAATATTTCTTTCACTCTAATTACCATCTCCCAACATCAATTATCATTTCAAAATATATAAATTCATCCTAAATCAGATTTTACTCCTAATTACCCTAATTACAAAATTAACTTAAAATTTACTATTTTTCCCTATTACTCATTTACTACATAATTAACCTAATAATTACATCTAACACCCTAAATGCTACAAGTATCATACTTCATCAAATTTCAACATCTTAAAACATATAATTATTCACTAAATCAGTAATTAACCATTTAATTACTTAATTAACCATAAATTACTCATTTTATGCCTCATTTTAAGGCCTAAAAATTATCTAAAATTTTTGAAAATTAATTTTTGAAAACGGGCTTCATAGCACTGTTCTATCATCTAAATAGTCTATAAAAAAATTTCGGGTTCAAAACTACACTCCTAAGGTTATTTATTTCTAAACCAAAACATGCTTCGTTTTGCATGATTTCTTAAGGACCCTATATCACAAGACATATTTTCATCAAAATAATATTTTTTCTACAAACTACATATAAAAATATTCTAGAATAACAAAATTCATAATTTTTTAAGAATATTTACTATTTTTAACAAAATTACATAAAATCAGGCTGGAAATCGAACTCATCGATCTGGGTGGCTCTGACCATTGCCGGCTGCCGTGGCCGTCTACTCCCAGCTGCTCGTTTGGTATGGGTTCCCTTTAAAAGCCCTGATTGCACAATTTTTCCTATTTTTTTTCTAACCCTAATTTTTCTCTCAATTTTTTCCTCTCCCTAATTTTCTTTGATTTCTAACTGTTCAAATGAGCTTCTAAATTTTTCTTGTTATTTAAAGAGCTTTAAGGAAATTATTGTGCATTAAATTGGATAAGAAATTGTCCAAATCTCTTAATTTTTGCCTTTTGAGTTGCCCTAATTTAATTGGATGATTTTTTTCTTATTTTTCCCAGCTGTTACGACCTAATTCTAGATCATTCCTTATTTTTCTTGATTTTTCCTTAATTAATTATGAATTTTATTTAAGTATTTAATATTATTTTAGTACATTTCGCGTATTTTCAATAATTACGCATATTTATACCTACATGTAAATTCATATATAATACAAATAAATATTCCTAAATATTATTTAGGTCATTTTATGATTTTTAGTATACATATAATTTATCTTTAATAATTTATTAATTATCATAATGCATTTTATGCATTTTTGATAAATAACGAGTTATATATTTAAAATTTGGAATTTTTATAGTCTTTTATTTTATTGCTTATTTTCTTAAATTCAAACTTACAGGATCATTTTTACTAATATTTCTAACTTTACTTATAATTTAGACTTAATTGGATCTTTTAGCTGATCGAAACCTTGAATGACTAGTTGTGAGGCTTACATGCTCCACCTCATCTTTAACAATCCAAAGCATCACTCGATGACATTCCGAGCAAATGCATGCTTAAAGTTATACAATTCTTCCAGGGTTCTTAGTTGGTGACCCTCGTGCCATTCGTTTAGATGGTATCTCTAACCCTAAAAGGGTGTGAGGAATCCCTCGCAATTAGGGTACCCCCAGTCAACCGAGTAGTAGCAACCTACATAAAATGAATAGATGGGTAATCTTTTGATTCATATCGTCTTCAAATAAACAGACATTATAGAGTATATATGCGATGAAACTTACCTTGAGCAACTTTCAAACCGTTCCTCTTAGTTATTGCATCATGTAGCACTCTACTGTCTGCAGCTAAACCATTCCATCCAAGCAAAACATAAACAAAATGCATACTGGGTATGCAAACACCTGAACATTAATAGCAATCTTATTTTTCTTGGTTCTGTATCTTAGTTTATCTTTCAATAGAACTCTGATTGATTTGTGAGTACCATCTAAAGCACCTAAACTGATAGAGATTAAGGACCGATCACTTGCTCCCAAACCCAAGGGCTATCTCAAATGGTTCGTTGAGCTGTCCAGGGTGAGTTAAGCGTTAAGGAACAATGTTTTACCCCAATCCGATCTGCCGAGATACTTTGCTCTCCATACCATTTAGGAAGCTACCAAAGTGATCAACCGATATGCGAAGCTGACCTCTCCACAACACCCTAGTCCGAGCACCAAATCAAGAAAATTGTCATCTCTACAATGCTGAAGCTAAGCTGACAATTGTTAAGAGTCGACTATCTGAAGCTGACTCGAATGTGAGTTATCCCCAAGCTAACCTTTGTCCAGCTCCAGCAATCAGAGTGCTGAACTACTGACGCCGACTAAACCTAATCAAAGGCCTACCCCTGCTTGGGTCGCAATGTTGTTAGGACCATAGACTGAGTAAAACGCGCGTGCTGTCATTTCTGACATCCGTACTGTCCTTGCTAACAAATGATGTTCTTTTTGCACTATTTCATACTTCCCCTGTAAATTATTCTCCTTTTGTTTAGTAAGTAGGGATCTATTTTTGTAATTTTTTGTAATTTAGGACTTACCTTAACTAAATACTATAAATACTCACATAATATAATAGCTGCAACAAATCATACAGAAAATACACTAAACTTTTACTCCCTCTTAAGCTAAGTATCTTTCTGCTTACTCTTAAGCTACTCTTATCTAGCCTATTAAGTGTAAATTAGTGGTGAGTGACCTCCGACCATACTTGTGCGTCATAACAAGTATGACCTAAGCTCGTGTGAGGCGTTTGTACGTCATATCCATCGTTAGTGCACGGGAACCCCTATACCCCTACTCATCCTCGACTATCATTTATTTTTCGAGCCATCTTGTTGCCCGAACCCACCCTTTTGGTTATTCGTGATATTGGGTTTGTGTGTTTATCCACGGAGTCCATATCACAAACAATTCTACAAAAAAGGGCAAAGTAAATGCAAACCTAAATTTGAAAGAAGTCCTAATTTATGGTATTGATATTCCATTGTAATTTGTTTTGTGTATAAATTGAAATATTTCCATCAATCGTCATTATAGTTGTTCGAAATGGATTCAAGCTTCTTCAAAAGGTAATGGCTAAGACGTAATGTTGCATTTAATACACTGTGGAAATATTTACTAACTATCGCTCCTGATCTCCTAAAATTATGTTTTACTACCCTATTCTTTACATGATGAGCAAGAATATGTAAGAACAATACGACTTGCTTATCCACTAGCATGTTTCTGGATGCCTTCAACCCTCATATACCCTCTAACATCTGGGAAAGTTTAAAGAAAGCATTCCTACCTACTCTAAATTGGTCAATACAAGTAACATCATCACTCTCCACAAGCCTTCTAATATATTGCCTATGTTGGTATAAGTTTAACTTGTAAGACTGAATTGAAAGACGATAAGTATACAATACTAGGGAGGGCAACATAAACAACAAACTACATGCAAGACTGCAGTATTGTGCCCACAATACTAGTAGTAAGCAATAAAATTTCTTTCTCTTTTGTGACTCGTTACCATACAATCTTAAACGATCCATCACTGAAAAAAAAATAGCATTGATGTTCAGATTATATCATCCATTTCTCTACTACATACTATAGGAAGAAGAAGGTAAACGATGCAATTGGTTTACATAAGAGACTATTACTACTAGTATAAAAACATTCACAAATTATACGAATTGTGACTCGGCTTACACACAAACAAAGTAATATTCCCAAGCAATGAGAGTCAAATCAATGTGGGAAAAGTTCTCAGCATAAATATTGCTTTTATGCTACATGACATTCAAGTGACCATAACTTCTACAATCTTTCTCTGATTTTAGTGATCTTCATAGCATCACGTTCATCTTTATTAGTACTCGTTCAACATATAAAGATATTGTCGAGCCCAATTGTTCACCCTCCTGGTTATTTTTATAAAATTAAGCTTTCTTTAAACCTATTAATACTAAATCCTACCCGTTTAATACTGATCATCAACTAGGGTTTAAAGAAAACCATTCTTTCAATTTAAAGAAGTATTGGAGTTGCTACCCAATCGAAGTTGGGAAAAGGAGTTACGTTATAACCAATTGAGTGGATTGGTTATAACTTAGAACTACCGATCTATCAATTAAAAAATCAATTTTTTTTTTTAAACGATTTTTTGAAAACCAAAGATTTAGGTTTGGAGATTAGGAATTTTAAACCCTTACGGGTACCATTGACTTTCCATAATTAAAATTAAAATTAAACTTAAAACTCACCTTTTAATTTTGAAAGACAAGACTCAATTTAATTACTCTAATTAGATAAACAAAACAATCTAAACTAGAGGAAAAGGGAAATTAGGTTTTTCATTTTTTACCGTCGCCCTATAGGTGCTTACGTACTCATTATTCAGGATTAGACATACATAGTTCTTTTAATGAAAACTTTAGTTGGTTAAATTAATTTTAATTTGGAAAACATTTCGAATTTATGTTTTTAGTTCAATTCAGTTTATTTAAGGAAATTTTTAAAAAATGAAAGTCCTAAATTGAAAATTTTATTTTTGGAAAATCTAAAAGGGCCTTAATTTTATAAAGGGTTAATTTATTTTTATTGTCTTGAAAAAAAACATTTTTCAAAGTGATAAAAAAAAATTTCCTTACCCTACTTATTTTATTATACCACCTTATTTATCTATTACTTATTATATTTTATCTACTTTTATTTAAATTTGAATAAATAAATAAAATAAAATAAAATTGCTCTTTTCCTTTTTTTCTTTTTTCTTTTTTATTTTCTTTTCTTCTTTTTTTTTCTTTGTCTTTTCTTCCCTTTTTTTGTATTACATTTACAATTATATAAAAAAAACAACTAAATAATAAAGCAAAAAGAAAGAAATAAATAAATAATCAAATGTAATGGTTCGATCGAGTCAGTTCGAGTCTAGGTTGTCAGGTCGGATCAATCGAGTTGGGTTGAGCTCTACTAACTTCAAACAGCAACAGTAGCTGGAGAATATGATTCAGGGCGATTGGAGGGGAATTTTTAGTGGGTGAAGGTGGATTTGTATATTTTGGATTGGACTTGGGGGAGAGGGAGGGTAGGCCGAGTGTCGTGGCTTAGTTTGGTCGTTTAGCGGTTGTCAGAGGTGGCGGTCGACGGTAGTGCTTGGGTAGTGTTGGAGGGAGTTGCTAAGTGTGGTTGGCCGATTAGGGTAAAGGTTTTAGAGTGTGCTGAATTTGGCCATGTAGTTAATTGGAGCCTAGGGTAGTGTTTATTGGTGATTCGAAGAGAGAGGGGGACAATGGTTAAGGTTTAATGGAAAGTGGTTCAGGGAAGCAGCTAGGGGCTACGGCAACGGCCAAGGGTGGTCGCATTGGAGAGCTTAAGCTAAGGGAAGCTCAGCCGTAGTGGTGGTTAGGCTCGGGTTAGAGTAGAGAGAGGAGTTCAAAGAGAAGGAGAGCGAGTTAAAGAGAGAAAGTTCACGAAATTGAGAGAGAAGGTGTTTCGAGTGATTGTGCAAGGTTGTGTATGCTTATTGATGGTCCCTAAGCCCCTATTTATACATGAATTCCACCCAAAAACTAAGGAAACTCGAAATTGGATTTGAATGCAAATGTACAAAAATTCAGTTTCTTTCGATTTTTGAAAGCCGATTTGAATGTTCTTTTGACTGAATTTAGACTTGTTCTTAATACCAATTTGAAGCATATCATGTCTAGTGCGAGACTGATTCAAGAAATTATGTGTCTGTATGTGGAATTTGTGTAGAGATTGAAGCTAAAGTGTAGGAAGTGGGCTGTTCAAAGAAGAAAGTGCTAGAAATCTAGAGAAAAATGAGGGAAAGAGAGGAAAACAAAGGGAAAAAGAAAGAAGGGAAAGGAAAAAATGGGCTGACATGGAGCTATATTAACCGTGTCAACCAACCCCGATGTGCCACGTGTCATTTCGTGACATATGGCGACTGACGTGGCATACTACGTGGCTGACACATAGCAGTGTATTAGTTAACAAAAAATAAATAAAAAAAAAAAAGCCTCCTTGCCTTTGCCAAAATTTGAACCTAAAACCTCACACTCAAATCTCATGCTCAATCCATATGCTTAACCATTAGGTCGTTGGCTTGTACTTTGTCTACATGTATAATCAAATTACAAATATAAACTTAGTCAGCCTAGGCTAGATTTAAACCGAAGCTTAGGTTCAACAGCCCAACTTTTAAACCAAATTAAAAAAAAAAAAAAAATTTACCCTAATAAAAAGTTATTTTTTAGAATCTTTTTTTTTTTCAATTTTTTTTGTAATTTTTCACTTTTATAACTTTTTTTTTAATTTTCCCATTTTTTAAATTTTTGTGTTTTTTAATCAAAATTTCATTTTTTTATGCTTTTCTTATTTTTTGAAAATTTTTGTATTTTTTCCTAAACTTCATATTTTTGGGGTTTTCTTATTTTTCTATTTTTTTTTTTGTAATTTTCCTAATTTAAGACTTATTGAGAAAAGAAAGAAAAATAATAAAAATAAAAATAAAGGGAGCAAAAATTAAGTGTCTATAATTGCCTCTCTTTGTGGTAAAGTTTGAGCAAATTTTTGCTACAAAGACAAAACAGATACTATTTTTGCCCTTAAGATGACTAAATAGCTATCCTCAAATTGATTTAGATGAAGAAATGAAACTTGGTTGTGCCTCTCTAAGCTCACTAACCTAAGTGGGAGAGTCTCTAAGGGACAAACGATCTTGTGCTGTAATTGATCTTAAACTAGGTCATGCCTGACTAGGCTCACTAACCTAGGTAAGAGCGCTCTCAGAGACTAGCAATCCTAAATTGGGATCGATCTAAAACCTGATTGTGCCTCACTAAGCTTACTAACTTAGGCGAGAGTGTCTCTTGGGGACTAATAACCCTAATGTGTGATCGATATAAAACCTAGTCGTACCTCACAAGGCTCACTAACCTAAGTGGGAGCATCTCTCGGGGACTAGCAACCCTAAATTGAGATCAATTTAAAACCTGGTCATACCTCACTAAGCTCACTAACCTAGGCGAAAGCGTCTCTCAGGGACTAACAATCCTAATGTAGGATCGATCTAAAACTTAGTCGTACCTCACTAGGCTTACTAACTTACGAGGGAGCGTCTCTCGAGGACTAGCAACCTTAAATTGAGATCAATCTAAAATCTGGTCGTGCCTTAGTAAGTTCACTAACTTAGGTGAGAGCATCTATCGGGGACTAGCAACCCTAAAATGAGATAGATTTAAAAACCTAGTCATACCTCACTAAGCTTACTAACCTAAGTAGAAATGTCTCTTGGGGACTAACAACCCTAAAAGGGAACCGATCTAAAACTTCGCTGTACCTTACTAGGTTCACTAACCTAGGTATGAGCGTCTCTCGGGGACTAGCAACCCTAATGTAGGATCGATATAAAACTTGGTCATACCTTACTAGGCTCACTAACTTAGGCGGGAGTGTTTCTCAGGAACTAACAATCATAAACTAGGATCGATCTAAAACCTAATCGTACCTTACTAGGCTCACTAACCTAGGCGATAGCGTCTCTTGAGGACTAATAACCCTAAAATAGGATCGATCTAAAAACCCGATCGTGCCTCACTAGGCTCACTAACCTAGGCGGGAGTATTTTTAGGGGACTAGCAACCCTAAAATGGGATCGGTCTAAAGCCTAGTTGTGCCTTACAAGGCTCACTAACCTAAGTGGGAGCATTTCTTGGGATTAGCAACCCTAAAATGAAACCAATCTAAAACTTGGTCATACTTCACTAGGCTCACTAACCTAAATGCGAGCGTCTCTCGGGGACTAGCAACTCAGAGACTAGTAACCTTAATGTAAGATCGATTTAAAACCCGGTCATGCCTCACTAGGCTCACTAGCCTAAGCGGGAGCGTCTCTTGGGGACTAGCAACCTGAAGCTGGGATTGATCTAAAACTTGGTTATGCCTCACAAGGCTCACTAACTTAGGCGGGAGTGTCTCTCGGGGACTAATAACCCCAAAATGGGATCGATCTAAAACCTGGTCGTGCCTCACTAAGCTTACTAACCTAGACGGGAGAGTCTTTTAGGGACTAGCAACCCTAAATTAAGATCGATCTAAAACCTAATCGTACCTCACTAGGCTCACTAACCTAAGTGGGAGTGTCTCTTGGGGACTAACAACCCTAAGTTGGAATCGATCTAAAACTCGGTTATGCCTTACTAGACTCATTAACCTAGGCGGGAGTGTCTCTTAAAGACTAGCAACCCTAATGTGGGATCAATTTAAAACTTGGTTATGCCTCACTAGGCTTACTAACCTAGGCGGGAGCATTTCTCGAAGACTAATAACCTTAAACTAGGATCAATTTAAAACCTAGTTGTGCCTTATAAGGCTCACTAACCTAGGCGAGAGCATCTCTCGGGAATTAGCAACCTTAAACTAGGATTGATCTAAAACCTGGTCATGCCTTACTAGGCTCACTAACCTAAGCGAAAGCATCTCTCGAGGACTAGCAATCCTAAACTGGAATTGATCTAAAACCTAGTCGTGCCTTATATGGCTCCCTAACTTAGGTGAGAGTGTCTCTTAGGGACTAACAACCCTAAACTAGGATCAATCTAAAACCTAGTCATGCCTTACATGGCTCACTAACTTAGGCGGGAGCATCTCTTAGGGACTAGCAACCCTAAGTTGAGATCGATCTAAAACCTAGTCATGCCTTACAAGGCTCACTAATCTAAGCGGGATTGTCTCTTAGGGACTAGCAACCCTAAACTTGGTGTTGTGTCAAAAGGAATTGATGAGGAGAAGTGCCCTATGGAACTGGATGAACAGAGGGGAAATACCCTACGGGCTCGCTTGGAACAGAAACACCTCATGGTCTTGCTTAAAGAATTTGGAAGAGCGATCAAAGACTAGCTAATCACTTGGATGTGGAAGGTGAGTGTCTTATGGGCTAGACAAATGAGATGATGAAGAGAAGTGCCATTCAGACTCGTTAAGGAAAATTTCATGAACAGAGGGACCCAATGGGTATGCTTAAAGAAATCAAGCATCCTATGAACTTTCTACAAGATCTTTGCAAAAAGAAGCGCCCTATAAGCCTATTAAAAGAACTCGGTGAGCTGAAGGGCCTTATGAGCACGCTTAAGAGAAGCTTAGTGAATGCCTCATAGGCTTGTTAAGAAAAACTTCGTGAACTGAGAGGCCCAATAGGCTCACCTAAAGAAATCAAGCATAAAATGAAAACTTATTCCCTAATCCTTAGTAAGAACACATAATAATGCAACTACCTTCAATAATCTTGTTTCAAACCATAATGAGTACCATTATTGCAACTCTAGAAGTAAAGAATAAATGCCTATACGTTAATTTAAAGTAAAACATTAGCAAGTTCCACATATGTACATGATTGATCCTCTTTTACTCTAATGGAAAATTAACAATGCTCCTTGATGGGGCTATGGAGTGCTTTGCTGTCCATCTCAACATAAATCAAGGTAAGGATCTGATTTTGCACCAAAAAAGGACAAACCCTATGCATTTCAACATCAAAAGTTCTAGAATTTTGTAGTGATAGTGATGATATAAAATCATCAAAGCTATGGTTGTCTTCTACTATGGGTTAACTAAGAAATGACAACGAACTGAAAAAGGGGAAAAAAAAAGGGGGTGAAAAGACATTCACATGGATTAACATAGTTGTACAGGAAAGTGCAAGATGAAGTCAAATAATAGTACTGTAGAACATGGTTGTACGATAGAATACAATATGCAACGTTGAAGCAAAGTGCATAATTGGATCAACTTCAGCTTGAAAATCAAACTAAAAAACCTAGTAGATCGAACAAACAATTTCATTTCGTTTTACATACGAATGACGTAAGTGAATTAATTCTCATACCTTACAGAATACGATGAAAGCTAAGAAGGATGTACAAGGGGGTCGGATGGTTGCAAATATGGAGTAGCAAGGGAGGAAGCAAGAGGCAGTGGTTAAGGTTTTGTTGAAGTCCACAATACAGAGAGCGGGTCAAATTTCAATCGCAAATGCAAAATGGTTCTTTTATCAAAGGGTATTTGGGTGACATTTTGAAATTATTTTGGGGGCAATATCGAGAAGAAAAAGGATAACACGCTGTTAAATTGAGATTTTGCATTTTCAATCCAGAACTTATATGCAGCTTTTTGTCGTAATAAGTTGTCTACTAAATTCTAATGTGGAGATGCAAAAATCAAATGAATGCGATAACAAAGACCCCATAAGGAATGAGGGGAGAATGGAAAAGCCATTCCCCCCAAGTGAACAAGTAGTAATTCTCCAATTACATCAATTTGAGTTACTCACAAACGAGTCACTCCAACTACAGACATGCTTAACAACCTTATCTTGATCTTTTACATCATACAAAACCAATTGTATCTCTTTTTCAACTCAATGAAAGCAATCACCATACTTATTGAAAACTTATCGAAATAAAATGCAATTGTAAAAAATAAAAGAATGAGCCAAAACCCAGTACGTGATGCATAAGCATACAGGAATGCCAAGCTAAGTCATACTCATGCACATAATGCAAATTATATCAAGTATAAAGCAAACAGTAAATTAATTATCTTTTATTCAAGGCAACAATTAACAAAAGGGTACCCATGATCCGACCACACTATAATATTTGTCTACATACCTAAGTAGATATAAATATACATTTTCCTTTAAGTCCTTTACGTATGAGTCAAGAGTCCAAAGATCATAAAACCTAATTTTCTAGCTGCGTCGTCCTACATGAAACTCCACTAGAGAATCCCCACATGTGATTAGCAGTTACTCCTATGGGGATTTACCATTGCGAGCCCTTAGAGCGAGTTTATTTAAGCCAAATATAAATTAGTCCGATTTACTTACTAAGTCTCAATAAGTATAAGCAACAATCAAGCACCATGGTAAATATTTTGGCAAAGGAATGCAAAGGAGAAAATCCAAGTACTTGGCCCCAAATGCAACATATTTAACTTAGTTCCTATTGTCGAGCCTGGTTTTTCCATTTCCCAATTCTTTTAAAATTAAATCTTCTTTAAACCGACCAATATTAAACCCTTACCCGTTTAATACTGACCATCGACTAGAGTTTTAAAGAAAATGGGTTTTTACTTTGAGAATGAACTGGAGTTGCCATTTGACTGAAGTTGGGAAAAAAGAGTTAAGTTATAACCAATTAGGTAGATTGACTATAACTTAGCTACTGGTCTATCGATTAAACCGATTTAGAAAACGGTTTTATAACAAGAGATTTAGATCTAGAGGCTAGGAATTTTAAACTCTTACTAATACCAATAACTTTTCAAATTTAATTTTTGACCTTAAAAATCACCTTTCAAATCTGTAAAATAGAACTCAACTATTTGTTACTCTAATTAGATAAATGAAGTGATCTAAACTAAAATAGGAAAAATTTTATTTTTTTATTGTCACCTCATTGGTGCCTATATACCCACTATTCGAGATAAGATATACGTAGTTCTTTTTTATAAAATTTTAGTAGGTTGGTTTTGTTTTAATTTGAAAACGATCGAGTTTACATTTTACTTAATTTGATTTATTTAAGGAATTTTCTAAAAAAAAATGAAAGCCTTAATCGGGGTTCTGTTTTTAAAAAATCTAAAAATTTGACCATCTCAAATTTGCCATTCTTTTATTAGATTTTCTATTGCAATTGCTCATATGAAGCGCATTGTTGTTTCATACTTTAATGGATCTTCTATCTTGGTAATGTTTGCCAGTTATCTTCCCTAGGTCTGCTTTAACATTTTTAGTATCCATAGAAGTTTCTTCTCTACATATAACTCATTTAAGGAAAGAAATATTATTCCGTCCAAATGTCATACTTCTTCAATTTGGCATACCACTTATGGTTACTTAACTTCAGTAATGTCTGTATCATATCGTGGACATAGAGACTTCCTCCAACTTAATCTGAAATTGATAACTTACCAATTAAAGTTATCAATTTCTAGTACCCTAATAATACAAATGTCTTTCGCAAATAATTTGTTGCACATATAAATCTCTTATCCAATAATTATTTGAAGCTACTCCTTTAACTTCTAAGGTCCCATTTGCAATACTCAATACAGGGCTTCAGCTATATGTTTGATTCTTGGTTAACTTAATCATAAAGTTTAATTTCTTTCTAAGGATAAGCTATACCAATTAAATCTTTAGAAATACATTTGAACATTTATGTACAACTAATAGATCTAGTACTACTTGATACTTTCCTCAGTCTCTTACTTATAAATATCTACAAAGCTTCTAATTACCTACCCTTAGTAGCTTTCCTCCTAGATTCCATTTTAACCATAATCTATAACTCTTTGGGTTAATAACCTTCCTTTAAAAATAAGTCATAAATTGATAAAAAAATCTCAATCACCTTAAATTATTTTCCATCCATTGGCTTTTGGCTTGCAAGATATAAACACCTTAGTATCAATATTGTAACAACATTTCCATTTATATATACATATATTTTGCAATGATTATATATTGTTTTTATGATTATCACCTAATTCTCTTATTTGTAGAACTTGAATTCTAACTAGTTGGGCTCAACTTACATGTCAACTGTTATCTTAAAGTTAGGTATCTGAATACTTGTGTATCATAAATCCTGCTATGATTTTACCTTCAACTCCCAAATTATTACATAATCATCATAATAATATTCTTTCATCTTTTAGCGCCATTCCCTTTATCATCTAACATGTCTTCTATGATAAGCCTTTGGACAATCAGGATTGGATTCCTTTATATCTCCAGTTCCTTCTCTATATACAGATAATGTAAGCCTTACAATCTGGTTTTCGTGGTTCAAACTATAAAATTTAAGGTGATCGAGTAAATTATTTGATTAAGCTCAAATTTTATGACGAAGTTAGAAATATTAATAAAAGTGATCCCGTGAATTTAGATTTAGGAAAATAAATAATAAAATAATTAATTATTATAATATTNTACATGCATTACATCTAATTAATTTGGTTGATAATACCGTTTGTGTTTAATGTATAATTTTATGACTCTATCTCAACTTACTGAACTATTAATTACTCACATCCTCATAGATGTTGCTGTAGATGCTAGTTAGGAAGTGGCCTTATAATTATCTTGAAGCTAGTAATTGTTGGATTGTAATTCTACAATCAGTAACTTGGGGTTTGGTTCGTAAAATTTAGGGTGATCGAGTAAATTGTCCGATTTAGCTCAAATTTTATGATGAAGTTAAGAATATTAGTATAAGTAATCTCGTGAGTTTAAATTTAGTAAAATAAGCAACAAAATAATTAAAAGATATAATATTGAATTATATGTAAATTTCCTGTTATTTATCGGAAATATGTAAAACGAGTTCCAATAACTAACGAATCAATAAAAATAAATTATATGCATACTAAAAATCATGAAATAAAATAAATAATATTTATTTGTATCATATATGAATTTACATGTAGATAGAATTATGCAAAATTACTTAAAATATCCAAAATATGCTAAAATAATACTAAATAATTAAATAAAATTCATAAATAATTAAATAAAAATATGGAAAAATCAAGAGAATTCCAAAAACGAGGCATCACAAGTTGGAATTGAAGAAGAAAAAGTAAACCAATAAAATTAAGTCAAATAGAAAGTAAAAAAGTAAGAGATAAGGGACACTTAACAAGGAAAAATTGGAAGAAAAATCCCAAACCCACCTATAAATTCAACAAACCACTTCCAAAACCTCATTTGGTCAATTTAGCATTTGAAAAAAATCAAGGAGAGGAGAGAAGAGAGGAAAAACTAATTTTAGCAAAATTAGACAAAATGGTGTGTATTTAGGGCTTATAAAGGGAACCCATATCCAACAATCACCTGGAGAGGAACAGCCACCACTAAAGACAATGGACCCTACTTCTACAGCTATAGACAATGGTGAAGCCACCGCTGATGGTTGGAAGCTTGTCAATTGGTGAGTTCCAATTTCCCTTCGAATTTGTTTAAGTTAGTAAAAATATCAAATATGCATGAGAAATTATGAAATTTGGTTTCCCTAGGTATTTTTTCATGTATAATTAGAATATTAAACCAGTTTTTTAAAATTAGAATTGCTTATATAGGTTCTTTAAGAAAAGGCCTAATTTCAAGGAATTTTGTATGAATTTTCAAAAATAGTAAACAGTGTTATTTTGAGCTAATTTTGGTGTACATATTCCTTATATGGTATATTTAATTTACATAAAAATAATTTTTGATAAACTACACATTTAGTATTTATTAAAATTATTTTATTGAATCTATCATGTTTTTCATATGAAAGAAATAATAGGTTTTTAATTAAATTCCTTAATAAATCTGATTTGTAATGACTTTTAAAGCTTAGTTATGATTTTAGAAATATTCCATTTGAATCTTATAATTTTATTTGGTCCTTTACCTAATGTAAGCTTATTTTTAGCAAAATCGGATCTAAAATCGATATACCGAAGAATAATATATATATAACTATATTAGTACTTTTCATGATCATAATATAACAACCATAATTTACTGATTATAATATATTTTCCGTAGCTTTAATCGAGTTTGAGGCATTAGTTGTATGTATTATGTATATTATGTACTAAATATGTAGGTAAATGGTATCTTTCAAGTTAATTTTGTAATTTAGTGTTAATCAGATATAATTTCCAATTTAGGATGTAATTAGACATTTGACATTTTATTGAATGATGAAGGATGATAGATATAGTATTAGAAGTGTTAAATAAGTGATTTTAGGGTAAATTATGTAATAATACATAATATGTAAATATAGGACATTAATGAATAGAAAATAATATACCAAAAGTGATAATATTATAATAATATTAATATAAAATGAATATGATATTAAATATAAATTTATATAATTATATGAAAATTGTAAATTTTTCTCACGCTTTGAGTAAATTTAGTAGTTAAACGAAGATTAGAGTGTACCGTGTAGATTAGAATACTAATTAAAGACCAAATATAATACTTAGGATACCCGATTATAATATGAATAATTTTATATCATGGTTTGGAATAAATTTTTAGGGTTTTTGTATAACTTGTAATTAGAAACTAACTTATAACATAATTTAGAAACCGACTCTAAAACTAAATCAAAACCTAGCCTAAATTAAGAATAATTGTAAAAGACTTAAAATTTTAAATAATTAAGTACACTAAAACCCTAAATTAAAGACAACAATAGGCATTATAAGATAAAACCAATCTATGACAATTATGTGGAAATTGGAACAACGTTTGTATTTTAGGAATTATTGGTAATGGCTTATGCAAGTCGCACCTTAAATGAGCAAGTGAGAAGTTCAGGTAAGTTGGGATTAATACATTACTGTATTTCAAAGTATTAATTTGTAGTATTCGAAGACTTGAAATTGTAATTGGTTTTGTTTGCTAGATAGTTGACTGTGTGCATGCTTATATGTGCTTGCTTCTAAGTTTGATGGTACGATTTTGATTTTTTGATCTGGTTTATATTTGTCTGATTTGTTTGAAATGATTGAACACTTTAAGTTGGATCTAACTATATATATGACTTGTAAATCTAAATCGAGGTAAGAGTGAAGTCAATGGTTCAAAGGTAATCGTGAGATGAGCAGTATCTCCATTAGACAAGCCTAGGTTTGGTCGTAAGCTATTGCATTAAATGGAAACTTCTCAACCCGAATTAGAGTGGGTGTAATTTCTCTAATCTCACGATGGGCTGGATAATGTCATGTGATGGTATTTTGCTTGTACATGCATTGTATCTAACTAATTTGGTTTATAACTTTGTTTGTGTTTGAGGTATAGTTTTAAGTTTTCGTCCCAACTTATTGAGATGTTGGTTGCTCACATTCCTATAAACGTTGTTGCAGGTACTAGTTAGGAAACGACCTATATTTACCTTAACCTTAACAACTGCTGAATCCTAGGGAACAAGGAAATACATTTGAAGAATAGATATATTTTTAAGGTCTTAACTCTTATTTTAGAATCTTTCATTTTCGAATAATATATCAATTAGGAAATATAATACGATGAAACTTTGCAAACATGATTTGTAATATTTGAATTTTCATACTTTCTTAAGTAAATAATTTATTTAATTTATGAACTGTTTACTTCAAAAGCGAGTTAGTCGTTAATGCCTTATATAAATCGGCCCTAAAATAGCAGCTATATGGTTAGCTTCTATTTTAAAATGGTTTGTACGGTAGGACTATTACAATTCTATTGCTTCGGGGCGTAACAAATAATATCTCAAAAGAACATTCACTCATTTAACATTAATAACTCTTAACCAATTTCATCTCCATACCTTTAGAATTTTGTGATTCATACTTCTACAATATTTCTCTTTTAAGTCGAATACAATATATGAGGAAATAATGTACTCCTTATTCCAATACTTAATGCTTTCATCATTATCACTTAGCTAAGAGCAAGTGATTATCTTTAATTAAAATTCATTACTTATCTTCTGACTCCCTGAAACTTGGATCCCTTAAATAAATACCTCAGATCAATATTTCTTATCCATCACTTCAGTAATAGGTGTCAAACAACAACTTTCCAACTCACAACACTTAATTAAACCAAATTTATTAAGGAACAGTTTTTATACCATCTTTGTCTGAACACCATTATAAAATTATATATTCCTTTCCAACTTACTACCGAACACATGTTAAGTAATCCAATCCTTTCTTTTAATCGCCTCATTTTTAAATTTTCTACTACTCATACTGTTAGCTTTAGTATGATTGTACCATAAACCAATTTTTGATATTATGGAATTCCAAGGGTTCAAAGCTTCTCTTTCTTTGACTAACAAATTATCACTCAAAGTGACTTATTCGTCTTATCTTAAGATACCACATTGCTTGGTGAACCCAAATAATTTATCATCTCTTTAAAGTTTATCCATACTCCTTTTACCTCTCGAGACCTTCTGCCTCCTCTAGTTCTTTCTATAACAAGGTACTGGATCATTATTCCTTGTCATCATATTATAATTAATGTACCACTGGTTAAGCTTCTTATAAAATTCACTTCCTAATAATTATGTTCTATCTAGATTAATCTTGGAATAGCAAGGAAACTTTTGATTGAAAATCCCGATCCTCTCTAAACTTTTTGCTTTAATTTCTATTTCCACCATCAATCATTACTCATCCTATTACTACTATTTTAAGGTACTTGAATACATATTCATTCATAGTTTATCTGATAATCTTACTTCACTTCTCATGTATCATCTAATAATCATCTATCCCTTATAACTGAACATAAGTACTACATAATAATATCATTCCATTTACCTCAACACAACATAATGATCTCATTAACTTATTTTGCTTCAATTGTTCTTACCTACAACTCCAAAGATATAAGTCTTCAATTCGTTATTCATTAAGGGTTAAATGATTCAGTTTCTACAACTACTCTTACATATGTAAAGGACTTTCAATATTGGTCACTTAAAACATGTTTGATCCTTTTACATCCTTAACTACAAGTATATAAAAATGTTATAACATATACACATAACCAAAAGAATACACATTTGTTAAGTAGTACAACAATATCTATTAACAAATCAACAGAATGTCTACATATATGAAGAGCTAACATAAGATTAACTCTAACATTACAATAAAAAATAACCATCAATCATAATAGATCCATCATTCAAGTCACTAATAACAACCCTTCATTCAAAAAATTTCCACCACATTTATCCTCCAATTATATATCATCATTATTTCCACTTGTTAATTCAGTACTTTATACTTTTATAGAAAAATTAGAAACAATAATTATTTCTCATCATTATTAGATTCTTCTATGTTAGTATTAACTATTATCTCATATCTTGCATTCTCATGCTGTACAAGATATATTCTAAATTAGGCTTTAATTGTGCCTTTAACATAGGTTCTAATTCATTTTCTAAATTATCTTTTGACCTTTCCCTTCATTGTTTTGTCTTTTTTAGGATTCTCTTCTACACTATGTTTTATTTTACCATCTACTATACTATCTCATATTTATACTAGATACCAAGTTAATATCATCTTAGAATTCTATAAGTTCCTAATTCACCTATAGTTCGTCGAACTATTGGTTTAGGGTGAAATCCTTTCAACTTAAATGGTTTTTCTTACCTACTCCAATTGATAGAGGAAAATATAAGAAACCAATCAATAATCCTTTAAGGGTAACATCTAAAGATACATAATATGTTAGTCAGAATATAAGTCGTACTAACAGAGTAAGATCTCTATCTTCTACCCTTACTAAAGTATCTTCCTAACATTCTCTAAGTCGTAATCTCTTATTTTCTGTCCATCTTAATCAATGATACTATTATTGTATATCTATTATTTTAAAGACTTAAATTAATCTCTATTGTTGTCCACGAGTCTTGTCAACAACAACACGTCCCATCAATGGATTTTTAAATAGTCCAATCTACGATATTAAACATATCCTAAGTAACCGTTTCTAACAATATTCTCCATAGCTCAACTCTATATTTGATAAGAGACTCTTCTCCATTATACTCGAATCACTTCAACTAATTGTTGATTCTCCATGCGGTCCCATAGTTGGATTTAAGATCAATTAACGTTTATTTTAGTTTAGTATTATAGTCACTTCTTACTTTATAATTTATAATATAATTCTTTACTACCCACTCTTAATGTGTTCCTATAATGTCTACTTCTTTTAATTATAACACTTCAAAGGGAATTCACTAGAACTGTACTTTGATATCAACTATAATAACTTTCACACTCCGAAGTAGCAAAGTCGTAACAGTCTCACCATATAAACCATTCTAAAATAGAAGTTAACCATATAACTGCTATCTTAGACCTAATTTACACAAGGCGTTCATGACTAGCCCGTTTTGAAGTAAATAGTTCATAAATTGAATAAATTATTTACCTAAAAAAGTATGAAAATATATATATACACTAGGATTTAAATATTACAAATCATGTTTACAGAGTTTCATCGTACTATATTTCTTAAGTAATACATTATTCAGAAATGGAAGATTCTAAAATAAGAGCTAAAACTTTAAAAATATATCTGTTCTTCAAATGTATTTCCTTACTCCACAAGATCCAACAGCTGCTAGCTTTAAGGTAAATATAGGCTGCTTCCTAGTTAGCACCTGTATCAACGATTATAGGGATGTGAGCAACCAATAGCTTAGTAAGTTGAGACATAGACTTAAAACTATACCTTAAACATAAATAGGATTATCGATCAAATTAGTTAGATGCTATGTATGTATAAGCAAATGCCATCGCAAAACGTTGTCCGACCCGTCGTGAGATTAGAGAAATTGCACCTGCTTTAATCCAAGTTAAAGAGTTTCCATTTAATGCAATAGCTCACGACCAAACCTAAGCTTGTGTAATGAAGACACCGCTCCTTCCGCAACTACCTTTGAACCATTGACTTCACCCTTACCGTGACTTCCTCACTTGTCACTTAGTTTGATTAACAATGAAGAAGGGACCAATTATACTATCTAGCGCTATCTCTTTTGAAGGGATCGGTATTTGGCCAAAGAACCTTAAGTTTCCCTTAAGGGGTTGCTATGCATGTTCGATTTAGAATTTCAAGTCATATATTTAATTAGATCCGGTTTAAGGTATTCAATCATTTCAATAAATCACATAAATACAAGCTAGGATAGCAATCGAAATCATATCTTCAAACTCAAAAACAAGCACATGCGCATAGTTAACTATCTAACAATCACAACTAAGTATAATCTCAAGCCTCTGAATACTATTAGGAGTACTTCAAAATACAGTAACATATTAATCACAACTTACTTGGACTCCTTACTTACTCATTAAAGATGCAACTTATATAGGCCATCACCGTTAAACCCTATAATTCAAATGTTGTTTCAGTACATATATAACTATCTTATATAAACTCTATTTTGTAGTACTTTTATATTATCTTTAGTTTAGGGTTTAATATACTTAATTATCTAGGCTTTTAAGTCTTTTACAATTATTCTTGATTTAGGCTAAGTTCTGGTTTAATTACTGAATTGATTTTTAAATTAAGTTCTCATTCAATTTTTTAGTATGGTTTTATATGCAAACCCTATAAACTCTTTTTGACTCATAATGTGAAATTAATTACATTATTTCTGGGTATCCTAAATATCATATTTAACCCCTAACCAATATTTTAATTCGTATGATATACTCCTTATCCTAATTTAACTATTGAGTTTACTCTTGATATGAGAAAATTTTACATTTTTCCTATAAACACTTAAATTTAAGTCTCCTAATAGATTTTATATATATTCCTATTATTATTATAATATCAATTTTAGCTTAATATTTTCCTACTCATTAATTTCTTATACTTACATATTATACATCATCACCTAATATGTACTTAATATACATATCTAATATCCCCATCACTTCAAATATCGTCTCCCAACATCAAATAACATTTCAAAATATCTAAATTCACCCCAAATAAGAATTTACACCTAATTACCCTAAATTAGAAAATTAACTTAAAAAATACCATTTTCACCCATTATATCTATATTATATAATACCTTAATAATTACATCTAACACCCTAAATACCACAAAATTTCGTACTACATTAGCAATAAACATCCTAAAACACCTAATTACATACTAAAACAATAATTATTCAATTAACCATTAATTAACCCAAAAAATCACTAATTATATATATCTTTTAAAGGCCTAAAAATTACTTAAATTTTTCAGAAATTCATTTTTGAAAAAGGCCTTTATAACATCGTTATACATCCCTTAAGTAGTTTATACAAAAATTATGAGTTTAAAATTACACTTCTAAGACTATTTATTTCTAAATCTAAATATGCTCGAGTTTGCGGAATTTTTTAAGGATAGCATATTTCTAGATATAAATTCATCAAACCAAAATTTTTTCATAAATTTACATACTTAAAAACCTCAAAATACCAAATTTCATAATTTTATAAATACATTTAATATTTTTACAAGATTAAACTAAATCGGACTTACATGTCCAATTGGCTTTCAGCCACCAACGGTGGCTCTATGTGTATTGGCTAGGTTGGGCGATATTGGAGTGCGGTAGCAGCGGTGGCAGCGACGACGACGGTTCAATTCTAATTGGTTGTGGGTTTAGCCTAAATGCTCTAATTGCAAAGATTTTTTGTAAATTTTGTAAATATACCCTAACCTTCGCTCTTTCGATTCTCTATAATTTTTCTACTCTCCTAACTGACTAAATGAGCTTTTGGAAAAATTTGGGTATTTATAATGCTACCTAGGATTTTTTTTTCTCATTAAATTGACTTGACATTAGCTTTATCTTATCCTTTTTCTACCTTCTATTTGTTAAATTTTAATTGGTTAATTTTGTTTCTTCTATTTCCAAGCTACCACGACCAACTTTTGGACATTTCTTCATTTTTTCATATTTTTCTTTAATTATTCATGAATTTTCTTTAATTAATTAACATTATTTTAGCATATTTTGCCTATTTTAAGTAATTTTGTGTAACTCTACTAACATATAAATACATATATGGTATGAATAAATACTCCTAAATATTATTTACATTATTTTATGATTTTTAGTATGTATATAATTTATTTTTATCGATTTGTTAGTTATTAAAACTCATTTTACGCGTTTTCGATAAATAACAGAAAATTTACATATAATTCAATATTATAGTAATTAATTATTTTATTATTTATTTTCCTAAATTTAGACTCATGGGATCATTTTTATTAATAATCCTAATTTCATCGTAAAATTTGGGTTGAATCGGACAATTTGCTCGATCGTCCTAAATTATATGAATTGAACCCTGAGTATTTGATTGCAGGGCTTACAACGACCTGGTTGTGACTCTTCTTATTGAGATATTGTCTGCTTCCATGCTCACGATTTTATCCCTTAGTGTAATAGCTTTCCATTAGGTCAGCCGTCTTGGGATTGTTCCAACTTGAGCACGCTTAACTTCAAAGTTTCAATGTACTCTGAGTTGCTACACCAAAAGAAGCCTCAATGATTTAAAGTTAAGTCACCTAGCATGTAAAGAGAATTACAATCTACCCCTCCCTTACAGAGCTAATGTCCTTGTCAATTTAATTATACAGGTTCAAAATTGCTACTAGGTAGAGACTTACCCTTCTAGCTAGCAGAATACTGTCATGCCCTGAAGAAATGAAGTCATAATAGCCCCGTTGTGTGAATTATCCTATAGTAAAAGCTGGCCTTACAGTTGCTACTGTAGACTTAGTTCAAACCATGCATACTCGACTCAATCACTTGAAGGCATCTAATTCTGTACATATTATCAGTGAAATATGTGTTAGAGCTTTTCAAAATACTTGCTCAATAACACTAGTAGTTTACAAATTAGTAAAATAGTTGTATTTTCATTCAATTAAATTTTCTAGCATTCTTGAAATGTTTACTAAAAACCATAGGTTTTGGTGTTTACATACAATACATTGGAAATTGGTGGCATCTCTAGAATACCATATGCCAATTTCTTTCTGTAAAAGGTAAAAGATGGCTAAGCAAAAGGCTAATTCTTATAGGTCT
Organism: Lumnitzera littorea; assembly: GCA_024138015.1. Taxonomy (NCBI): domain Eukaryota; kingdom Viridiplantae; phylum Streptophyta; class Magnoliopsida; order Myrtales; family Combretaceae; genus Lumnitzera; species Lumnitzera littorea. The sequence continues at coordinate 1,047,219 of JAMXBB010000012.1, read as the reverse complement.
TCAATTGTCCTCACTCCCTAGTTGAAGTACACTATCTTAAGGGTAGTTATTGCATGACCTCTTTAATTATTAGTCAACCTATAGTAAGGTCTATAGAGATGTGAACACAACTAACTTAATAAGCGAGATGGAGATAAAAGAACACATCATGCACAAACATGGTTTTTCAATCAAATTATTTTAATGAAATGAAATGCAATGCAAACAAATAAATGTTATTGTATGACGTTATCCGATCTATTGTGAGATAATAGAAATTGTGCCTATTTTAATCCAAGTTAAGGAGATTGACGTCACATACTTGTGAATCAAAACCAAACCAAGGCTTATGTAATGAAGAACACCCTCCTCTCATAACTACCTTCGAATCACAGCCCCCAACCTTATTGCAACCTTCTCTCCTATCATTTAGTTCGACTAAGAGTGGAGAGAGGACTATTTCAGATATCCTTATTGAAGAGGGTCTGTGTTTAGCCCAAGAATCCTAATTGTTTCCCCTTAGTGGTTGTTATACATGTCCAGTTGATAAAAGATTAGTCTTTAGCTACATCCAGTTAGGTGGTGATTAACCATTTCACAAAGTAAAGTGAATCAAATATAAACATACAAAGCATCACTCCTAAGTCCATAATTCAAGTAACAATCATACATGAAGTATGCGCACCTTCAACTAAGTTACAAGTGTAATCAAAAGCACTCCTAAGTCTTCAAGTACTATAACATAATACTCCAACATGTCATAAAACATAGATCTCAACTTACATGAAGTCTTTGATTTACTCACTCAAGTCTGATGTAAGTCATATTGTTGTCGCTCACTCTTATAATATAAACATTATTTTAGTATTTATATCCTTATTACATATAAGCTTCAAATCATTATTATTAATTTAAGTTTATAATTTTACTCAGTTGTTCATATCTTATATTATTTATCGTATCACCCTTGTTACATACATACATATATATATATATATATATAATTGTAACATTATACCATTGGTGAAAGTATCATGCAATAAATAATATTTATTGATGGTGTGTGTGTATATTTCTTAAATATGACTAATTACATTTGAATATTATACAATATGTAATTTATCCTATACTTAAACTCATCATATTGTATTACATGTACCAATAGTGTAATTAATTAGACTCCATTTTGACCATATGGCTTATTTATATATTTACGAAAAAAATGATTCATACAATTATATATATATATATATATACTTAACTAGCTCATTTATAGATTATTAAATGGAAATAATAATAAAAATATATCTATTAATATTTTAAGTTTCAAATTCGAACAAGAAGAAATTTATATAATCATACAAACAAAATACTCAATTTAGAAAAATAATTGGGTTACGACTATATCTTTTCTATGACCATTAAATATCAATTAAAAGAAATAATACTTATAATTATGAAAATAAAGTTACCTAAAAATATGGAGTATTGAAAAAATCAAATCTTCCAGTCTCTTTTCTTCTTCTTCTTCTTCTTCTTTTCCTTTCTCTTTTTTCTTTTCTTCTTGTTTCTTTTTTTTTCCTCTCTCTTCCTCTCCTTTTCTCTCTCTCTCTCTTTCGCTCTTTCTCGCCTAATTCTTTTTTCTTTTCTCAAATTGTCTAACTCTCATCTACAATCCTAATTCTCATCGCATGACTTTTAGCTATATACATTACAAATCTTCACCTCCATATTAAGACAGTTGGATATATGTTATTTATTTATTTTTTTTAATTTTACGTGGTCTTTTAAGGATAATTTTATCATAATTTGTTATTTATAAAGTTTTGTAATGTACTTTAAAAACAGTAGAACATTATATTATACATATAATTTAAAATTTTTATTTTAGATTATTTACGTTATAATTTAACTCGATAAACTTTATGTTATAATTTATATTAATTGTATTTCAACTTATTTTTGGAATAAAACTTTACAAGACTATTCATTGTAACATTTAGAGAACTTATATAACCTTTTAGTTTTATTCAAAACTAATTTTTCATTGGTCTTAAGTTCCAAGATATGATTCTAAATACTTTTTTCTTTAATATATGATTTATATGGATAAGTTCCATTAATTTTTTGAAACTTATTCATATATATCTTATATATAATTTTACTTACTAATATTAATTATTAAAATTACATAGTTGATTTTAAAAGGTTTATTATAAACTATATCTAAAATTACGAAATTCTATGGTATAGTTATTAAACCTAATAAACTTAATAATTCTAGCAAAATCATATATATATAGGCTTAATTTAAGATATTAAAGTTATACAGTTATTTCTTTTAATTTAGTTTTTTTAATTACCTTTGTTATGAAAGTTAATTATATTCTAAAAACGTTTATATAATTCATAATTTCTAAAATATGTCTTAAGTACTGAACTTTTCATTTTTTTTCTTATTAATTTATATAACTGTATATAATTTATCTTTAATAATTCGTTAATTATCGAAACTCATTTTATGCGTTTTCGATAAATAACAGTAATATACGTATAACTTAATAATGTAATATTTTATACTTTTATTTTCTTAATTCTAAACTTGCGGGATTATTTCCACAAATATTTTTAACTTTATCATAAAATTCAGACTCAATCGAATGATTTACACCATTGCTCTAAATTTTACAAATTGTCTTTGAATCGGCCATTTATAAATTAATTACCATTTTTTATAGGGTCTTACACCTTGTTTTGCTTCTGATCTACAAACAAGGGCTTCAAGCTTTACTTTTTTTGTACTAAGGGCTAAAATCCCCTCTTTTTAGTAATGTGTATAGTTGTAATGAAAAAAAAAAAAGTATTCTTATAAGAAAAAAATTTTGCATAGCATATTGTTTTCCTACTCAATGCATTGTTTATTGATTCGTATAAGATTCAACAATATGAAAATCCATAAATAATAGTAATGACTTAGGTAGAAATGCCGTAAGATAGGATTTAAGCACCATCTATCAAAAAATGTTATTTTTTGAAGCATAACCATATCCAAGATGAGTAGTAAAATGGGAATAGAATTAAATGATGCTAAGGTAGAGATTAACAACCTATGGTGGTTATCAATGGAAATAAACGTATGAGATGGTAATGTTAATACAAACAACGATTCTAAAAGAACAAACTCGATGAATGATAAATTTGATCATTCAATAGTTGATATATTTATAGAGGGGAGAAAAGTTCCCATGATAATTTATTCAATAAGAGACCATCCTAGCTATTGGTGATGGTGATGATAGGGATTAAATCATGCTGAATTCATCTAAAGATCCCTAGGTTAAGATATTTGGTACACTGTTACGTTATAGCTCTAAAATTCATATCTAGCTAGAGACCTAAATGGTAGAATTGTTGAATGACAGAGAGTACTTTGATTTGAGAACATCTTATGTTGCAAAGTGGTAGGGAGGGGGTTAGGAATAATTATGTTGTGGAACTTTGACAATGTTTAGATTAATGAACTTCACACTACCTTATTGGAGATTCCCACTATGATTGAGGTACCAAACTCCACTTAGCCATTTATGCTATCATGCAATTTATGCTAGTCTAGATTTTGTGAAAGAAAGTCCTATGGAGTTAAAAAAGAAAAAGAAAAAGAAAAAGTAATAATAATGATGATAATGCAACTAATATCATAAATAGACATTAACATTTAATAAGAGATTTTAATGAAGTCTTGTTAAATGATAAAAAGAGTTGAGAAGGGAAATGAAGAGGAGGTTTGACAAATATCATGCTCATGCTTACATATGACATGAATAACTACTAATCCATTAATTTATGTATTATGGAACCAAAATACACTTATGGCATGTTCACTTGGGGGGAGTAAAAGCCATTCCCCCTTGATTACTTCATACTTTGTTTACTTGTAAAATGGCACACAAAACCTTAATTCCAAAGAATTTTAATTCCTTAAAATCACTGAATTGAGATTCTTTATTTTAACCTTTGAATTCCAATTCCAAAGCCCTTCCTTTTTTCATTTTGAAATTTATCCCTTCAAAACAAAAAATTAGGAATCAAAAAGAGAGAGAGACAGAGAGAGAATCCATCTACCATGTAAACTTAATCTCCATAAAAAACAAAAATCAGAAGTAATGGTGATGGTTGTATGTGAAGAGGCCGATGGAAGGAAGTTCAAATCTTCTAGTTATTGTTCTTTGTGGTGGGTTTCAACTAAAAGATAATGGCTTTAAGATGTTTGGAGGGTGAATAATTTGTCTATGGTAGTAGAATCGCTCGAAGTTGAGTGTTTTGTGCCAATAAGTTCGAGAGAGAAAGGGGGTTTGTTGTAGTTCAAAGAGAGAGAAAGTAGAGGGTGAGTAATCTATCTCTAATGATTAGATTCAATGTAGAGGAGAGAGAGTGAACTTGTTGAATTCTATAGAGATTATAGCCAAAAGTTGTTGAGTTCGGTAGAGAGAAGAGAGAGTTAGGGAAAGAGAGAGAGAACTCGAAAGATGAGAGGGAAAAAGAAGATGTAGATGTAAGAGAGAGAGAGAGAGTTAAACAAAAAGAAAAAAAAAGGAAGATGATAAAGGGTAAATATGTCTTTTGATTTCTATTGTAGATTTACTCTTGTGGTTTTTTCCCCAGTAAACAATGTAAAATTTATTCCCTCTTCATTCTATTCCTAATGAATCCGAATTCCATTACCTTTTTATTACATTCATTGAACTAAACGTATTGTTAGATAGATACGAATAGGAACTCAAAAGGCCTTATCCTAATAAAAACAAATACGACTTATGCAAACGTTGATTAAACCAAAGCCAAGGTTTTTTCATCTACTAAGCTCACAATCTTATCATTGCTTGATTTTGACAAAGACCTACTTCAACCTCTAGCGGAAGGTTTTTGCTGGCAATCGTTGTGGCAAACACATTCTTCTTTTAAGCTTTTCTACAATTTCTTTTGGTTCCTCCCATGTTCAACCCATTTACCAACCTTAACAAACTTCAAACTAAACATTAGGAAGTAAAATAGAGATGTATTTTGAATTAACCATGAGAAAAAAGATGGTTTAGCATCTCCTTTAGCGGATTGAAAATCTGTTGATGGTGAGGCCATCATATGACCTTATGAAAAGGGGAAAAGTTTTTCAATAAAAGAATTAGATCAAATTTCAATTAAGTAGGAATTATTATGGGCTACTAAAGTGAAAACCAAATAGACAATCAAGAGAGAAAGCAATACTTCATCTTTTTCATAAAGTAAAATTGTTGAAAGATCTAGGACAAGAATTCTTAATTTCTTCAATTATGGGGAAATTGAATCACAAACAAAGAAGAGCTTCCCAATTAGATAATCAACTTTGTCTTAAAACTCTTCACACCTCAAAGGAACTTATTCCAAGAAAACCACTCGAATGGCTAGTTGTTGGGAATCATTTAAAAGAAGTAAACGATATTTTAGAGAAAGCTCTAAGAATAGATGAAATCAAGGATGTACCAAACTAAGTGAGCCATTGTTGGTCCTTATTCTAAAGGTTAAAGGGGTTAACATTCTTAAGGATGTCACACCAATTAGTCTTTACAGCTTTGTTCAAAGTTGCTTAAAAATTAGCGTAAATTGCCTCAAAGCCTTCCCAGATTACGTAGTTGGCCTGGCTTAATCTAGCTTTATTACTAGTAGCAAAGTTGTCGATAAGTATTGATCTAGATGAGTTAATGCATGCACTCTTTTGAAGGTTGAATGATGATACACTAGAGTTTGAAAAGGTGTAAGACCACACCAATGGGACTTTATTAAACATGTGGTTACCATTCCCTAATTTTTCCTTGAGTGGTGGATGGCTTTGGTTACTTCATGTCTACCAATTGAACTTCGGTACACTTCTGAAAGGGTTTAAAATAAATAAGGATCTAAAACATAAGAATCCACTTTCTCAGCGCCTTTTTATCTTACCCATAGCATTCCTTATTATCAAACAAACTCAATGCCTCTAACCCTAAGGATTTGTTTATCATTTATTTTTATTATTTTTACCATATTATCCAATTTAATATATTTAATAGTATTATTTAATTAAATTGATTATTGTAGTCGCATTAACGCATGCCAACATTTAATCTTTTAGAAATTTTCAAAAAAGCTCAATATTGAGGTAGAAAAATAAAAGAGTTGAAAAAAAAAAAATGGAAAAGCAGTCAACTAAATTTATACTTTTGGGTAAATTTTAATTTTCCGTGAAAAGTTTCTCATCCGACGGTGTAAGGCGGGCCAATCACTCGCTTTCTCCGGAAAGCAGAAAGGCACAGAAAACGCAAAAACCCCAATAGCCCACACCATGGCCAGACGATCCATTCCTTCTTAAATATCAGTCAGTTCAACAAGAAGAAGAAGGACAAGGAAGAGACAGCACAACCCGCGACACCACAATGAGTGGATTATCATTAGTACTCGAACTCATCAGAAAAAATCCCAACTTTCATACATCCCAAGCTCTCCACTCTCATGGACTCTTCTCCTCCGCCGCGGCTGCCTCCGCCGCCGCAGCCACCTCCGTCATCGCCACCACTCCTTTTGCTGCAAGATTCCTCTTTGGGTATGTATACAACACGTTATCTTTCTTCATTGACATGTATATGGACTCATATTGACTTTGCTACATAATTTAGCTTGATTGTATGTGGTCGAGTTAAGTTTTTATGTTTTTGTGGTTTCTCCGTTTGCTTCGGAGCGTAATGGTATATGGGTTGAATGGTAATCAGTAACTTACCAATTACCATTGCTTAAAGCTTAAACCTTCATATCAGTGGCGGACCTGGGATCTACCCTAGGAAGGGATGTTCAACTTTAAGGTATATAAATTAAAAGAGAGGGAGAGAGAGAAGAAAAAGAAAGCAGGGGGAAATTACATCAGTAAATACATGAGCAACACAAATTTTCAAAAGTTTTAGGATAATTTCTTACAATTGCCGACGCTGGGGGCGATCCGAACCGAATAATTTACTGCTATCAACAATTCATCTAAAAGGTAGGAGATGGGATGGGATGGTGAGGGACCACTTTTGGTAATACTTGATTTCGAACCAGTGGGATGGAGTTGGACCCCCTAACTTATCGAGACCAACCCACTGAAATGACTAAATTAGTAGATCTGTATTTGATCACAAACATGATACCATAGTGCATATTTGAAAGTTTGGGTTTAAATTACTGATTGACTGGTTGTTAATCATCATGGTATTTGATATGAGTGGTTGAGAGGGGCTGAGGGTGGTCTGAGGATTGTCTGTTAAGTGCTTCTGGAACAACTCGTATATATCTTTGGTTTTGATAGAATTGAGTACAATCTGAGAAGCACTGTGTCATACCCCTCTTTTGAAGAATGTGTTCTCAGCTGTTTTACTTTATTTGATTGAGCTGGAGGTAGTGCAACAAGCATATCATGAAAGCTAAAGATTATACTTAATGGGCATCTTACTTCTGAGGCTTTCTTTCAGTTCTCTTTTTCTTTTAAAAAAGTTGGTCTGGGTAGTTAATGGCTTTCTGGACAAGGAATGCCTCTGTTAGGTGGGTTTGTTGGTGTGATGTTCGCTGGAGCTTCAAAAGGCACAGTGCAGCTCTTTGCTTGATTTCATTGGCCTATTACATGTATAATAAATCACTGGGGTCAGGAGTGAATGGTAAATCAAATTTGACACATGCACTATCTTGAATGGAACTTTTGGCCTACCACTAAGTGGAGAGTAGGTTTTACTATGGTTGTGAGATGTATGAGATTGACATTTGCGAGTGGTGAGAAAACACAGGGCAGTGAAGCCAGACATGTTTAAAATCACATTGAACACTGTGATCTTAGAGACCTTATGTATGTAAGTGTCAAGTATGTTCTACTTGATATCAGTTGAAGGTGTGTTTCCTATTCCATTATGTTAGGGTATCTCGCCTATGAACATCATTGCATTCTGAGCACTGCAACTTCAGAGAGTGTGGAGATCATGGAAATTATCAACCTACAAGTAGTTCAATATGCTTTATTTTCTGGGATAAGAAGTTCATGACCTATTCAGCCTTAATTACTCGGGTTCTCAACTTTGTTGGAGCATGAGTGGTGGCTAAACAAAAAACAGTGAATTAAGGACTATTCTCCTTCTTGAGAGGCTGCATGGCTAGTGTTTGCATCAAGATTGAATAATAATGGTCAAAGAAAAAGTTGCTAGGACATCTCCAGCCTGGTATAGATGCAGAACATACTAGATGGGAAAAGTTTTTTAAATTATGGCCTGGTTGAGAAATTAAAATGTGTATCTATCCAATATCAAGCTGATGAAGCCGTGGATGATGTTGACAGCTTTGTGGATTTCTTTTGGCATTTAGGAGGACTATGATATAACTCAGTGGAAACTTATTCAAAGTTGATGTGCTATTTTGTTGATGAAAAACAGTTTGCTGTTTCATGTAAAGGAAACTAGTTGTCTAACCATCGAATCAATGTGCAATGTGGCATTTGAATTTTAGTTTTGTGCAATTAATCTAATTATTTTCGATTTTTGCTATTCAAATGTTGTACTTTCCATCTATCAAATTGAAAATGGTATCAGTAAAACCCTTGGAAGCAGCTGTTGAATTAAGAGGGGGAAAAAAAAAGCATAAAACCTAATGATTGAGTGACAGCATCCAACGAGACAGAACAAGTTGCATTATCATTTTTTGCTATTTATGTGAACACTAATGGTTGAATGTACAAGGGTTAAAATTCCCAAAAGTGGAAGTAAAAGGGCTTACTTGCATAAAACTGGACTTTAGGTCCTGATTGCATGATTAACATAGTTTCATGGAATTATCTTTGTTATTTGACTTTCTTTTTAAATTCTTATCAATGAAGCAACTACCCATGTAACTTTTTTCATCCTAAGGATGTTTTTAGGTCTTTATTGCTGCTTCAGTTTTGAGCAATAAATATACTATATACTTCTTCTCTCTGACAATTTTTTCTGTTAAAAACCTTAAATGAATTTGGTTTGTGCTGCCTTACATTACAACAACATTCTGTCAATACCATATATACTACTGTCCCATCCCATCCCCTCTTGTCTTCCTTCCTCTTCCCTCCTGCTCCTCTTCTACTTCATCATTGAGCTTGTTTCCTTGGCAGTGATTTTAAGGTCCCAGTTGCATACTGCGATGCTGGGGCAGCCTGGTCTGAAGATTACATCTCGGATAAGAAAAGTACTCTTGGGGAAGTAGTGCATCATGATGCTCTGAGATATAGCTCCAAGCATTATAATATTGAGTTGAAACCACTTTTTTCAGCTTTTGAGCCCAAGACATTTGCAATGACCTCCTTCAGGTCATTTTTACTATTTTATTTGCCCCTTTTGGAGCCTCGTGCAGCCTTAGAAGAAGATGATGATGACTTCCTGCAGGAAAACCAAAGAGAACAACCTGTAGATTTAGTTGTTCCCTTTAAAAAGTCTGTCAAACAGATCATTCGTGAGGTTAGTTGCATTCATTTACTTGCTCTTGGTTGTATCAAGAATATCTTTTTTCACTTTAAACTCTCACCAACATTACCATATGGCTTCATACCTTAAATTGACTCTTTTGAACATGGTTACATGGAAAATCTATGGAAGCTCTGTACTATCAGAAGTATTGTTATGAATCCATGATCCAGAAGTATTATGTATACTAAGCTGCCAGATGGTTGCTATAGAAATTATTATCACAGAGCATGCTTTGGACATCATTCTTTGATGATGAACATAAATGTGGAATTTATGCATATGGATCTTTTGTTTATTTATTGTTCCTTTCCTGTTTGATGTGCACAGTATCAGAAGTAATTCTTTATGCACAATGGCATTGATGGTACTGCAGCCTGTTCTAACTCATGCTACAATTCGTGTCCTTGCTAATGGTGCTTCCTAGCAAACAGCTTGCTTCTCTGGGGGAGCCTTCATCCAGATTGTATTATATATCCTCAAGGTTGCACGATAACGCTTTAGAAGCGAAGTATATAAGGAAAACATTTTCTACAATTGAATTAACCTCCATAGATTCTAACTTAGACACCAATTTTTTTGGGAGTGATGGTATTGATTGTTAGATATTTCTTGTATGTAACTCTGAAAGTGTGGGGCTTTCTTGGTGATTGTGTGTGCTTGGTGTTTCTTGTGCTGGGAATCAATGAATTTCTTTGAGTGTAGAAAGGGTGTGCAATATGCCTGAAGAGATTTAACATATGTAGAGACAACTTGCTCTATTGTCATGCCTATTCTTTATTCTTTTGGATCTATCATTGATCCTTTGTTTGAAACCATTCGTTTCTCCTTTATATGATGTCAGTTCATTGTTGGGTGGTCCAGTTGTCAAGGCTGATTATGTTGTTTGTAATTGTATATGTATAACTTTTGCCTTGTATATGGCATGTAATCCAGAGTCTTGAGCGCCTCTCTGCATCTTTGTTGCATATGGCACTGCCACAAATGTGCAGTCTGTTTCCTTGCATTATCCATGCTTGCCTGTTCCTTGACTCACCATTTAGCAGGCATCATTTCTGTTGGCTAAACGTGCCTCTTTGGTCATTTGTATTTCTTTTGGCCTTGTTTTAGGCAAAGTTTCCATTTTCATTCTTCTTTGGTAATTTTCCAAATATTATGCACAATTGGGAAGTTGCAATGATGCCCATATATGACTTTCTAGGTTTGTTCACGGTGAGTAGCCTGAAGGAAGTTTTTCTAAAGCAATAACTTGATGTTGACTCAATAACTTGATTTGGCTATATATCTTTCATATGCTATTTGTGCCTACAATACTCTCTTGTTAGTGATGTTTCCATGTTTAATATTTTGTGCAGTGTACAGTTGTAACTACTAGACGGTTTCTCGAAAGACTTGCTGTTGCTTATCTTTCACAGAGGCTGGCATGGAAACTTCTCAAAGGTAGTTCTTGCATCATTCATGTTAATGCTGTCCGACCGTTCGACCTCACCTTGTTTATCATGGACATTATTCAATTTTCAATCTTTCTTCAGATCTTCCAAAATCTGCTACTCGTAAGGCACAGAGGGGAATGCCTACGTATGTTTACTTCTGCAGAGTCAGCGGGACTACTTTTAGAGGTCCAAACCTTTAATAATCTTATTTCAAGTCTTTACTCGTGGTTTGTTGCTTGAGCTTTTACCTTTTGCTATGCTCATGTCTCAAATATGTAGTAAACAGGACACTTCCTAGGAGTTGCAGCGTCATGGTTTGTGCAAGTTGGCATCCACACCTACCGATGCTTGTCCTCTATATTTAATTCTAAGGAAGAGGATGATGTAGTTGACCCAGCTGAGCAAGTTAGGATTCTTGTTAAGAAAGCCTATGTGACCACAATTAAGTGTGGTGCATCTTTGGTTTTTGCTTCGGTTGGAGCAGGTATTGGTGCCACTCTTTTCCGTCCATCCCTTGGCCAGTGGATTGGTAAGCGCATGAATGGTCAACCTTCTTGATATAATACCCTCTTCACTTAGTTTTATATGTCTAACATGCTGATGTTTGCAAAATATGTATACGAAGTCTAGAAGTGTAGATCCAGTTACATTGCTTCTGCTTTTGTTCTGATTTACTGCATACTTGTGGTGCAGGCTGTGCTGCGGGAGATCTGGCTGGGCCTATTATTATAGCAGTTTGCTTTGACAAGCTACTTCATGCAGAAATCTGAAGTAATGGATTTTGATTCCTGAGACATATTCAGCTGCAATTTATGGCCAGAATCAAAGCCCTCAAACGAGATGCTGATTGATATTGCAATGCTTGAACTTCATTGGAGATTGGCTTTTGGAGAGAAGCTGCGTGTCAAAGCGACTATCAATCGCAATAAGCACCAGGGATAATAAGTTTTAAATTATGTGATTCTTTTTCTATAGAAGTGTTAAGTGATTCTCTACTAACATTAGTTGTAATCCTGTTAATGGTTCTGAGAAAGCCGGAACAGCTTATCTCTCCTCTCCAACTTGTACGACTCATTATTGAAGAACACAAAATTTTGCATCTGTATCATCTAAGGCAGAAAATAAAGACGTTCTTTTACACATCTGCTGTTTATACAGTCACTGCTAAGCTTTGTGAGAGGCGTGTGAGTCACCCAAGTATTCAGTGGATGCACAAAAAGATTAGGGCAACCGCTTGAACTTAATGATATTGATGCTTAAGCTAGTGCTAGAGATTTTCCTCCATTTCCATCTATTTAGAATTATATCCCTAAGAAACATTAGGAAGTGCGACGGCACAAACAAGGAGATGGAAGCTGGGGTAAGTGATGAAGCTCAGGTGTCCCAAATCATGACCACCGCAATTACTGCCACCCCAAATAACACGGCTAAGAACTTGTGATGAGGTAGATTGACCGAAACCTTCTCCTGAGGAGTGTAGCCCTTGGCAAGAAGATGATTTATGGATACATAGATGAATATTCCACAAGCCAAACCCATTGAAATGGCGAATATCCAGTCTGCCACAGGACCTTGAGTTGTGGCATCTATTATGATCCCAATAGCCACACCGATGGGACTCGAGATGGCAAACGCAAAGGCATAGGCTGCACATGATAACAGGGGCCGGTTCGGAATCATCCGGAGGAGGGCAATTCCCATTGCAATGGCTGCAAAGATCTTGTGTAAGGAGATAGTCCATAGGGCTCTCCAAGCATCGCCTTTCGTCTCTGCAACTCCGATGGCGATTCCCTCGAAAACGGAGTGGAAACACAGAGCTACTATCAGCAAGATGCTGTCCCCAAGCGAGCTAACAGATGAAAGGGATTGTTTTGTGGAATGAGAACCCGCATCACCATGGCAAGCGACCCCATCTCCGCCCCTCTTGTCATGCACAACACCATCTGTATACCACAGTGAACTAACGTGACAACAATGTTGATAAGAAGATTTTCACTATTATTAAGTAGATTCAAAACCCGAAATTGACAGCGCACATCAATAGCTCTATAAGATAAATTAATTGTGTGTAGTCTATAATTCTTAACGTCCATGCAAATCAAATTACTCTTTTGATCCATTTTCTGTAGATGAAAAGATAATAAATTGGTCGGCCTGGTATAGGGAGACATGTCCTTAATTTCCATAAAAGAATATATAGGACATAAACATACCTTGAAGCTCCAAATCCCCATTAGAAGTCCTACTTTCTTTCTTCCCGTAAACATAGGAAATCACACAGTCAGCCAACATGGTCATCAAGAACCCAACACAAGCCAACATGAAAGCAAATGGATATTCCTTGTCGGACAAATCCTCAAAGTTCTCGTTTGCATCACTTAAGAAATGCATCAAAGCCGTACCCAAAAACACTCCTCCTGCAAACTGCGTACCCAATACCAAAAACCCTTCGTTCCATTTCAAGAAATAAGGTGACACACCACCTACGAAAGTCCCTATGAACACGAGAATAAGACACCATATCTTCACAAGTATTAAGCTTTTCGAATGGAGGTCTGTTGGGGCGGTTGTATCTGAGTCAGAGTCTCCGTCATCATCGTGAGAACCGCCGTGTGCGGTGGCGGTGAGGAGGAGCGAAAGGAGGAGGAGAGAGAGGAGGAGGAGGATGAAAGAGAAGGAAGACATTGGTGCTTAAAGTTTGAGTCTTGGAGGTTTATGGTATAAAGGGTGTGGTTAAAGGGACATAAATGTGGAAAATTTGAAGTCTTGAAGTGCCATTGGTGGAAACTTGGGACATGTTGTACTGGACAAGAACGAGAAGATGGGAGATGAAAGAGAGAAGTACAAAGGAAGACGAATGGTACAAGTACTACGCGCACTACGATGACAAATAGAATGATAGACAACGTTGGACGCGGGCTGTCAATAAGAAAAAGTTTGAGTTTGGTCAATACTTTCCGGATTTTTCAATCGTGCCGTTTGGATGACGCCCTTTTTTATTATATCATTAATTTAATATTTATTAAATTTAAATTAATTATCTAAAATTAATAGATATTAAATAAAAAATAAGATAAAAAATTAAAACAATCCTATCAAAATAATAAATGAGACCATGAAAATTTCCATATTTTCTAAAAAGCTTGCAAATATAGTTCGATAGCCATGGTGTGATTCGTTTGAGTATTTAAAATTTTTAAAAATTTGGAAAACCGGCTATGGTTAATTTATATTAATAATAATAAAACAAATAAAATATAACATCTATAGTAACAAAATAATCAAAAATTAAAAACTAAAAATGGGAGTTCTTCCTTCTTCTTCTTCTTCTTCTTGCTAAACTTACATATTTCTTCCAATTTCTCATGTTTATCAAAATTAAAATGATCATCGGGGGATATAAAAGGATATTTCTAAAAGTTTAGATTGGTTTCAAATTAAAGGGTTAAGCACATTAAGAGCATTAATATTTTTTAAGAGATTCCTTTGTTGGTTACTTCAAAAAATTATGATTGAATTAAATTAATGCACAAATGAATGAAAAGCAATATAAGATCAAAAAATCAAACGACTATTTATAGTAGTTTATTTTTGTGAGTTAATATACTATTTCAACTCTACTTTTTTAGATCCATAATCGATAACGAATACTCTATTAAATCAAAATTAAATTGAGAGTAGAAGATATATATAACTACTCTTGGGTACAATTGTTTCACTGCTCTACCTCACTGTTTACCCTTGGTAAAGCTACGAAGACAACAGTGAACACACTTATCACAGAAAAATGAGGAATACAAGTAAAATTATCCCTAAAGTTCTCACTAAAATGTGATTTCTACGTTTTATTAAGCTTCTATGTTGATGATGCAATGAAGAAACAAGAGTTAGCTCGAGCTTGCGTTACTTGTAATTTGAGGGGTGAGTTCAAATTGTTTTTCTCTTGATTATAGTAAGTGTTGTATGTTGCTTTAGGTTTGAAGTACCTTTTAAATACTTGAAGCAATATTCTAACGGGTAGTGATATAAGATACGAAGTTACAGTGAATTTCTGACGATTGATTAGTTAAATATTTTCTATATACTCTATTCGTCTTGACTAGATATAAACCGATACATTACTTCCTTGTTGAAGTTGTGATGGGCCTTGGCACTTATATCTAATGCTTGAAAGATTCTCTCATTTGCATTTGGTTTGTACTGATTTTGAATTTAATATTTGGATGCATTATTTTTCTTTATCTTATGATAATTATTGTAATATGCTGATTAAGAAATGAAAGTTGGAAATTGAAAGTGTATTTTCTCAATCTAAAGATTTAGGTAATATATAGTTCATTTATTGGAAAAGAAATTAGGAAAAATGTGGATAATCTCTTAGATTTTGATCTCAATGTGGATGATACTCTTCAACTTTTAAATACTTAACCCCTCAAATTTAGTAAATTGGTAAAATAACCTCTAAAAATTACATATAACCTATAAAACTTTAACCTTGGCCTAGAAACATTCCTTAAACTTATGAATCATATTTTAATACCCGCTAAAATTTGATCTTAGTGCTTTTTTTTTTTTTAACTAATAAAGTAAAATATCATCTATGTTACCAATTTATCAAAGTTTAGAGGTTATTTATAATAGGGTAAAACAAAAATACATAACCAGTGATTTTGTGTATTTATAATGAGATGACTTATGATTTTTTTTTTTTCTTGATAAAGCCATGACTCATATTTTTCAATTTTTTGTTAATCACATATAGGAAACATGTGACAATTTTTATTGGCCAGTTCTTATTATTAAATTTTTTAAATAAATAATGCAATTAAAATTATTAAAAACTATGTAAATAAAATAAAAATTTAAAAAGGGGCAATAATAATAGTATATAGGCCACTTATCAATTATTCCTAAGATAAATGATGGCTACCTAACATTATGTGTGGTTATACAACTCACATTTAGTGATAAGTTATAACTCATATTGTATTATGGTCCTTTTTTTGCCACCCTAAGGTTGGGGTGACCAATACCCACCTTAGGGACTGTATAACCTCCCCATAGTGAGGGCCAAGGCTTTCTTACTATGGGGTGGCCACAGATATCTTGCTATCTTTATTAGTTAGTTATTTTTCTTTTTTTTTTTCTTTAATTTTCTCTATCTTTTATAAAATATATTATTTATACTATTTAATAATTATGTTAACCAACAAGAACACGCTATGTGTCCATTATATGTAATTAATATAAAATTAAATATAACAAGTTATATGTTTGTAATATATATATACATTGCAAAACTATGATAATTCATGTAATGTATTTATAATTAATTTTTTATAATATTTGAAAGTTTAGGGGTATATCTATATTAATCTTATGGGGTTTTGTAATTTTTCAAGACTTTGTTTGGATACTTTGGCAAAAGTAGATAAAGTAAAGGATAAATAAGTCTAATTTCTAGGAATGTATTAGGTATTAAATATTAAAAAAATAAATATATAATTATATTTTCATATTTTTTAGTAAATATTTCGTATAGATCACGTATCAGAATGATACTAAAAACACGGAAAGAGAAGCAAAATAATTAAACCAAAGGAATTAATTAATATCTTTGATGGAAGAAACAAGATTCATGAGTGAACGTAAAGAGAAAAGGTCCTAATTAATGTTTTTTAGAATGGTGGGACGATCGCTGGAAGTGCCGCCCACGCTCTTTTAATTGCCGTTGACGAATGCCAACGGTGCTGGATTGCAATTAGCAAATAACGGTGATCAAACTAAACTGACAAATATACGTGGACAGAAAAGGTTGTCCAAATCGGACAGCCGTTCCACGCAATTGAAGCGATGTTGTGTTGTGTACTTGGAGATTGTCCGAGGCGTTCACACCAGATTTCTCCAATGATAAAAAGATTCCTTGTTAATGGATTCAGTTGGTAAAATTTGGCAGGGCTGATTACCTTAATCTTAATTTTTAAATCGAGTATGATAATATCGGGACGATTACTTAAATTTAGGGAATTATTTCATAATTAATGTTCTCAACATGTTTTATGATATGATATTTATCATAGAAAATGGATATTTACGGTTCGTGTATCTTAAAATAATAAGCGTCATGATGCATTTGTTTCATGCAAAGGCTTTGTTACACACCATCTTTATTTAGAGTATTTGGTACAAAAATCATGGAAGTACACATGTATCTTATCAGATAAAAGATAAGTAGATTTTAGTTAGTGGTAAAAGTAGTTTTTATTATTTTTGCAGAAACTAAGGGTAATAATTTTATTACTGAAAAGTGAAAAACCAAACTTTGACGAGGTTTTAAAAGTGATAATAGAAAAGGTGATCCCCATTATTTATCATATTTTAGTTAGTGGTAGAAGAGGATAATCAAATACCAAAGGTTCAATAACATAGGAAATAATATTTTTAAATTTATTATCCGTAAGAGTCTCATTAAAATAAATAAAAACTACTTTTTTAAGGAAGATTCAGATTCTTTTTTTTTTTATATATATTTTAAAATTAACAAAAACTCAATTAGGATTTCATATAATACGATTTTGTAGAATTGATTATCTTTTATCGATACAAATGAGTTGGTGTATCAACGGTTAAAACCTTAAAAATCTTTCCCTAGACGATAACGTAACATCTTAAAATATAAACTTGAAACATTGTTTTCCCACTTTCATTAAATCATGACTGACTTGTTTGCTGACTTAAAACATTCTGGACCACTTCTTCAGCATTCTGGTCCTATCCAGCAGTCCGGACTAACTCATTTCCCAAAACACAAATATCACAGAGAATTCCAATCCAACTTCTCTGAGTGAATAAAATGGTACCGATGACACTAAAAGCAACTATGGCTTTGAACAGATATTCGAATCGTAGAAAAACTTAGGATGGAACATCATTTTTCGACATATAGACGGTTCTTGAGTACCCTACAAAACAAAGACATTTGACGTGAAACGCACTAAAATTATTCAAAGCACTAGATTCAGGGGGGAAGCTTGGAAGTCACGCAGGATTTATAGCCAGGTCTCCAAATTCAGATCCTTACCCTACAATTAAAATCGGACAGTGACCTGTTACCCATCAGAAACAATGCCAGCAGGGATCATGCATCTTCATCTACAGCAGTGGGCCTCTAAAGTCAATGACTGGCCCAGTCAAGTAACCACAACTACCATCAATAAATGAACAAAATAACCACCATATGTATCCGACAAATGACCTCTGAAGGCCTTCTTCTGCAAGTACAAAATTTTACTGTACCGGCATGTCTGATTGGGCAGCCTATACCCACCAGCTCACATGAATCCGTGATGCGGATCATGAGTCAAGAAACATGACCTAAGATCCACGTTATGCTATTATCACACCTAACGGCAATAAAACGAGTTCGTCAATTATAAGCAGAATTTTTTTTTTTTTGGGTCGGTGGGGGTGGTTGTTGGTGCAAAAATATTACGACAGCAATACACTTTGATGACTCCAGCTGGGAAATAAAGAGATGGCAGGTTTTCTCTTTTTAAGAGATTTAAGATCAAGCACTAACGGATAGTACTGTCAACTGCAGTAAAAATTGGCAAGGTCAAATGCCTTGTATCTAGATTGTTATCCTGCAAATAATGAATTTTCTGCAAAATTGTCTCCTATTTCTACTGTTCAAGTCTTAACGCCGCCATAAGCTTCTTGTCTGCCTCTGTTCCTGCATTCGCCTGCATCATTAGTGAAGAAAAATAACAGTTAGGCATGTAGTTCTATGTGACACTTGACAGGCAAGTCAACAGATCAAAGATTTACATTGCAATTGAAGGTTTGACCCTTCTACTCCTTTTTCTTACAAAAGTAGAAAGAAATTAGGAAATCAAGGAGAAATTCAAATCCTTTATTTAGAAAAGCCAATCATATATTTCACCAGCCTTGTTGTGGAAATTTGAAGAACATAAGCACGCCAAAACTAAACTGCTGCTTGTCACGACAGCAGTACAATAGATTGAAACAATTTAACCATTGCTTTGAAATATACATAAACGAGATAATTAATTTGTATCATCCCCATTCACCATGATTGATGAAGGCATCTTTGAAGGGACAATCAGGCCATGAAAGAAAAGCATCATATTTAGTAATCCACCTCCATCTCTTCCTCCCAGGACCCAATAAGTATCACGAACATGACACAACAGCAACACTTGATCCTTCCTCCCACTAGAGAGGGTTGGACATATGGATATAGATAATGTTTCACCGTTGCACTATCAAAGCATGACATCAGGGGAGAAAAGTAGTACATAAATGCGAAGGATGGAGCAGTAAAGAAATGGTGTGATATTAACCACTCGATATAAATGTAGAAGGAAACTATATTATTATTATTATTATTTTGTTGGGGGCAGGCTAAGAGCTATATCAGACACTTACTTCAGTTTAAAAGAAAACAAAAGAGAAGCTAACAAAAAACACAAAGCATGCATGTGTAAGATCAGGGAAGCAGAAACTACAGGATATAGGGAGAAAACTTTATGGAGATGGAAGGTATAGGCATTTACTTTTGATGCTCCTGAGAACGTCTCATGAATTCTTTTGCAATATCTTTTCCATCATAGGATGCAATGACTGGCCTGATATCTGGTGGCTGTCTGCTGGCAACAACTGCAAGAACAGGTGTGGAATCCGGTTTTATATCATAACATACCAAGTAAGAAAGAAAATGCCATACAAAGACAAATTTTAGATTTCAAGCACAGGGTTAGGTTTTTACATTCAAGAAATGGAATAAGATCCAGAAGTGTTGTATCATCAGCCTCAAGCTTCCAGGGCTTAATCTCAATACAGTTTTCATGTTGAAGACAAGACTCCAATGCATGGCCACTTATGTAAATAACCTTTGCAGGATTTCTGTTTAACTTTGAAAGATCCTGTAACAACATTAACCCAAATGCTTGAATGCAAAGCACATAAAAAAGAAATAAAATTACTCCGTTGACCATCTAGAGTTGCAGTAGTCTTTTAAAACTTCTTTTTTTCCATAAGTAAAGGTTGCAGCTCATAATAAAGTATCATCTACAATTTTTTCCCCCTTTTCCTTCTTTACTTTTTTTTTTTTTGAGGGGGTTGGGGGGGGTGGGGTGGGGAGGGGAAGAACAGTTTTCCTTCTTTACTTGAATTACAGAAAAATTATAAGACTTGTAGTCAGGGCTATCAAGTGTATCATAGGGAAATTGCAAACTCCCTCTAGCTGAACTAGAGTGTGAAGCAGCTTTTGTAGAAGGCTGGCATGTCAACATAAAAGCACGAGGATTCTGTTTCCTAGATACGATTTAATGCTAAATCAGAATGAGACAGCTAGAAGAGAGAACGTCTTTCCTAACAATTTTAGGTCTTTCATGACACAGCTTTAACTCTATAGATACTTCAATTCTAGCTATAGAAGTTCTACACAAAAATATCAAATTACAGCCTGAATAATCATTAACCAGTCAGTTGTTATGTAGCATTTGTTTCACTCTGATATTTACTAATGAAATCTAGAAAAGCTCAAAAAGAAAATAGTGGAAGTTAATTCCAGTGGTACCACAAAGTAGCAAAATATTAAAGAGAAAGGAACTGACATAAAACCCCCCTTGTCCACCTCCCTTCCCTTTTCTTCTGCACCCCCAAAACCAACAAAAAAAAGGACACAGATCAACATAACTATGAACATGGAATTATTTATTAATGTTGAGCGATCCATAGTTCTTACTCTGTAATGCTTGCCATCCTGGTACTTGGTTGCACCCCTTGATAGCCTATATCTTATGCATTGCTTACCATCCAGCCTCTCAACAACAGGGTCAACATACTGCCAAAGCAACATTCATGATCAATCGAAATTATGGATGAAAATCTACGATGACAATTATTCAACTAGATTAACAAATGAAATTTATATACCATGTTCAGCATGTCCGAATAAATGATAATTTCACAGAACTTGGCTAGGTGTTCCAAAAACACATCAACTCCAGGTCGTTTGAATGTTTGCCAGCCTCTGTCACGCTTCATAGAAAAAGATAATCACAAATTGTGAATTCCCAGCAGTAGAATTTTCAAGGACTATCTATATACATAGTAAGAAAACATATACAGCAAAAAGAAATTCCCCAGTTATATTAGGTAACAAATCTGGGACTAATACGCGAGAAATACATAAAAATTGCTGATTGAAACATTTTCCATAAGCTACACCATAGGAACCTGCTAAATATGAACACTTACCTTCCAATCAGAATAAACTAGTGTCTCATTCAAATCCAAAACGAGGGTAAATACATGCTGCTCCAAAGGGTGCAAATCAGGAAGAAGCTTATCTGAGGTTGGTTCAGTAAAACCCTGCAATAAATAAAAAGAAAAAAAATGAGTGTGGTTGTTTTCAGAAAAAAATTTGCAGCAATCTCAGACAACAATAAGATGAATGGGTTGTACTTGTATTTGGTCTTCAATCACTCTCCTTAAATCCAAGTATAGTTCAACAGCTTTTACAGGTACTGATACAATATAACAAGGAGAGTCAGTTCCTCAACAGTTTTATGATAAATCAAGCAATGTATACAAGACACGACCAACAAATTAAAGCACATAGTTATTCTAAGCACACAGCAAACTCCATAACTTGACTGCCTAAAACATAGTACTTAACAATGAAAGAAAGAATGAACTAACTTTACAGTACAAACATGGTCCAGGAGTGACACATGCAGAGCTAAACCACTGGAAATAAACAGGATATAATGATGGTATAATCATCTCACCTGTCATTGCAGCAGAATACATGAAGGTCTGAAATTTCTGCAAAAGTAATTCAAAGCAAAAAGGATTATTGTCTTCTCAAACTTCCCATCCCCAAGCAATGTATTACATAAGGCAAGATGATTGAACACAATCAGCAAGCACACACGTCTTGATTCTCAAAGAGATGTGCAAAAGATACCTTGAAAACAAACATATCGAAGATCACTTTCCATCTTAACATCATTTGAGGAAAAAATGAGAAAACAGGAAAATAAAGATGTAAGGGGAACTCAAAAAAAAAGAGAACCAGGAGGATATTTGTTTTCAGCGTACATGATGCCACTTAACAAGGTTATGCACTCAGAACACCACTAAAATGCTAGGGCAAACACCATAAGGTCAAAAAAATTCCAACTCTAGAGTTATGGATTTATAAAAGCAAAACCTACAGTGACTGAATAATGAGTTAAAGTCATTGCCACACTTACACAAAACAGGAATGATAACACGTGCTTTAAAGCTCACCTCAGTAGCAGAATCAGGCTCTTTTGGAATATGATTTAAGGATGATCGAAATGTTTTTGTCTTCTCATCCACTTCATCCAATGTATACGCTGCAAACAAGAACAACAAATCACTTGAAAATAGAAGTTGGCATGTATAGGGCAACAAAACAATGAGCTCAAATATTCAAAAAAAGAAGGGGGAAAGAAAGAAAGGAAAGCAAAGAAATGAAAATTTCAACCAGAAAGGAACAGATACTACTCAACTTGGACCAGATCCTGATCTCTCTAGGAAAAATTGGAGAAAGCATCCTTAAACTATTCAATATTTGTTAGCATGCCTTCTCAATCTTTGGATGGAAATGCAAGAAGAAAGTCAGCTCCTAAGGCCAAGTGTGCTCTTCATTTCTGTAGCCCAAACTATAAAATTTTACATTCAGATTGTCAGGGCATTTAGGTCAGGTTTAGGACCAATTTCAGTATCAGCTTGATTCTAGGATAAGTGTCACCAAACAAGAGCTTACCCTCCAAGATCTGCATCTGGGTAATAACCAAATATAACACCTAGTGGAATTAGCTAAAGATCTTATTTAGACCCCAAGAGATTAATTAATCAAGCCTAAGCCCCACAACTTAGCCTAACTGGCTTCCTTAATGCTTAAACCTAGCTTTCATGTTCTTCACTCCTACTAGCATAGGCACCGATTTTATCTCATATCTTGACTCTCAAATATAGACCAAGTTTATATCTTCACTGCTAGTTACACATGAGTTCTCTTCATCCTTCCTCTATCTGCAATCTTCATCACCGAGCAGGCTTCTCCAGAGACTCCATTCCTCAATCTCCAGTTCCAAGCACAGCATAAGAAAATTATAACAAGTTAGCAAGATACTAATCAAGCAGGCACAGACTCGCTATGCACGACCTGCCCATGGACAGCTAACTATATATGTGTGTGTGTGTGTAAATATATATATCCTACAGAAAGTGGTTGCATCAAAATCCCTCATAATTAACTACATCGTCTGCCCATTTAAAGTGAAATGAATAGCAGAACACCGCTTAACAACCAAACCAGTCCCTAGCTTTCTTAACTCAATTTACCAAAAGAGAAAGAAGGGGGGTAAAAAAAACCCTCAATTAGCCACTTCTTATCACTACACAGCCATCAAATACAAGATCTCAAAATTCGAAAGAAAACAAAACCATAACCATGTGAGGTACAGTAGAGCACTATCACTACAACACCAAACCGTCATGATCATCACAGCAGTTACTAATGCATCAACATTTTTTAATTAGTTACCCCCTGACAAGATTGGCGTAGATCAGATCTTACACAAACCATCACTCAAAGACCATCTATTGTAATCAACACAGCAATGACTAATCTATGAACATTCTCAATTAATTACCACCTGACAATATTATAAAGTAGAATAGATCGTACACAAACTATCAGTAAGACACCGGGCCGCCATAATCATCACCTCGGTTACTAATTTATCACTAAAGGAAAAACGATAACAAAAAGCTCGTAATTCAAAGGCAATTGCGTATATCCTACTAATAGTGCAATCAATACAAGCAATTAGATCATGCAAGTGCGCTGGTCAAAATGGAGATCGTAAAGACACACCATAAGTAGCGTAACCAGCGGTAGCAGTGACGCCTGTGAGAGCAGCAACGAGACCGTACTTCAGGAAGTTCCAGGAGGAGGACTTCTTCTCAGCTGCGGGAGAAGAAGTCGGTTCTTGTGGCGGAGGTGGTGGCGCCTGATCGGACAGAAGAGATTGCGAAGCGATGGTTGATTCTCTATGCGGATTACTGGAAGAAGACGGAGGAGGAGAAGTTGCGTTTGTATTTAAGAATCGCCGATTGTGCTTCGATAACAAGGAAGTTAACCGGCGAGAGATCACCGATGACATTTTCTCGAAGGATGGGGATTTGATTTCACTGTTTAGGGAATTATTTTTTCTTTAGGGTTGAAGTAGGGTTGTGGAAGAGTGGAAAATGCACACAGAGAGAGAGAGAGAGAGAGAGAGAGAGAGAGTCGGGGGCTGTTTGGGAGCGGGGTTTTGTTAGTGTACGAATTGGTTTAGGATGTGGGGGAGTGTGTTTGGCTGCGGGGTTAACTCGCAAAGTCGAGTCAAGAATTGTCAATTCGCCCTTGTGAGGACCGACCTGCCTTGGACTGCTTTAGCCGTCGCCGACATTTCTAAAGACTTCGAAGCTTATAAGCATGCAATTTTTAAGCATGGGTCACACTTATTTCTATTTTAAAATAAAGGGTAATTTTGTTATACGTTTTTCTTTTCTTTTTTTCCTTTATCAAGACTAGCTAAGGGTGGATAAAAGAAAGATGGATCGAGCCACGGACTAAGTAGAATTAAACTAAATAAAAAATTTGGTTCTTTTATGATTTAGCTTAAAAATGTATTTGATCAAGAATCGAAAATCCATTATTGATTTGAAGGGATAAGCTAAATTAAGGGAAAAAAAAATGTTGAACAATTTAAAATAAGGATAATTAATTTTTCATTTTGAAATTAAAAGAAACAGTCAACATTATTGTAATTTAGTGATCAAGGTTTGAATAGTCCTTTTTTCAAGTTTTAATATAATTGATAATAAAAAATAAAATAAATAATAAAATGACATATTAAAATGTAAGATTTGTGTTCCTTTTATTTATATAAATAATATAATGACTAAACATAGATGAACAACCTCCTTCATCTTTGTTTACTTTAACGAGAAAAGAAAAAAAAATTTTACTTATTTGTACTTTTTTTTTCCTTTGAATTTGTATCCGAGATTAAATTGAAATATTTGGAGCAATAACTTATCAAATCTTGCTTTATAAGGTTTAGATTTTAATACATATCTTTTCTGATTCAAAGTTGATCTCTCATAATATACACACATGCATATAAAACCAATAGTTCATGTAATGATAAAATATTTCGTGTATGGCTTTTTCTTTTTTTCCGTCTATTTTTCTTGCTTATATACACATTTCGAGAAAGAAAGATTAGTTGTTAGCACGATCAATACATAAGTCTCGGATAAATCCCGATTAACTTTGCAAAATGCACATTTAGGCCGAATTTGGTATCCTTATATCATCATTATATAAGATGGTATTGGGTAGATTAAAATAACTAGAATAGTGTTTGGTCGTATAATTTTTGTGATACTAAACAAGATGAAAAATTTTGTTTCATATTTGATTTGTAAATTTGTTTAGTAATTAAACAAAACTTAAGTTTGATAGACTAAATAAAATATCTAAATTTTGTTTTATATACATCATGATACAAAAATAATATTCATTAGATAAAAATAAAAAATATTTTACATTCCTAAAAATATCCTTCCATATTATAAATTTAAGTTAATGAATATTATTTTTATTAAATATTACAAAAAAAAAAAGTATTTATTTTATAGTATAAATAATTAATTTTTTAATATGAATTTTTTATCTAATACTATACATACCAAATATGGTCCAATAAATTTATACTGTGTAGTCTTCTTTATACTTATTCTGTCCAATTCTCTTTGTCTAATACTGTTTTTACAACTAAACACTACCTAAATATTACTGTTATATATTATCATTTATTTATTTATTTTTGGTAAGGTTCAATCATTTGTTTGATTAGCGTTAGGAATAAATTGTTTGGATGTCAATTACATTATCTAAAGCTCAACTTAAACCATTTCAAATGTGTGATGACTTCCTGTGCAATTTTCTATATATTACATTCAATTTGGATGTGTTCTACGATAGAGTTATTTAAATGCAATTATATAGTGCAATAAATCACTCCTAGTTACAATAAGACTTATTAATAGTGAAAAAAAGTTATTATCAGCTCTTGTAAAAATTTATTAATAGTATCAATAGTTTTATTTTTATTACTGATTGTTAATGAATCTTATTTATTATAACTTGGAATGATTTACTATAATACAAAACTGAATCTTTCATTCATATATATTTCTTTTCACTAATCAAGAAAATATATTTATAAACATAACCAACAATATAACAACAGCAAATCAACCACGCGGTGCAAGGCTGATAGAGTTGCGAGCTCCATCTAAAGTCTTGGAGGATGTGGTGTGGTGTCCTTAATAAAAACCATGCCTCAACAAATTATTATTATTTTCTTGACGAACTTACCAACATACACAGTAGGAGCATCAACAATATTTTGTCTGAATTCTTCCTGCCAGAAAATCTGCAACTGCGTTTAGTTATTTTGACACAACTTAAATTCCCATCCGTTCCCATCCCCCGCAGATGGGAAATATTTTCCGTGCACGCCATTAAATTGATGTGTATGATAGTAAATAATATATACGTAGGTATAAAATATAATCTGATATCATATCATATAATATAGATTGATCATAGGTATATTTATGTGCTCTCTCTCCCCCCTTATATATAAAGAGAATTACATCGAGAGATCAATATTGTACAAAGTAATTCAAATAAAAAATTAATATTTCAAAATATTTAAATAAAAGATTAATATTTCACAAACAATACAAATAAAGGATTCATAAGGATCAACGTTTCAAAAAATTCAAATGATGGATCAATATTTTACAAAATAATTCAAATAAAAAATTAATATTTAAAAAAGTTCAAATAAAGGATCAACATTTCAAAAATAATTCAAATAAGGGATTCATAAAAATTAACGTTTCGAAAAGTTTAAATAATAAACTTTTCATTATAATTATATATATATATATATATAATCAATGTTGTAAAGAGTCACTTTGGGATTTTTAGTCTAATTTAATGGTTAGTGATAAAATATAATCTGATATTATATCATATAATATGGAGGGTCACTTTGGGATTTATATATATATAACCCTACCTAATAAAGGATGTTTTAAGGAAATATAATTTAGTAGGCTTTGAACACGGAATTGTTGATTGGTTTTTCTACTTTCGATCGTACTTGATTGTCTTGCATGCAAAATAGATTCTGAGCAATTCGGCTTCATTTCTAAATTAAGTCTAGAGAAAAATTAGGCTCTTTTACAAAAGAGATGGGCTTTCTTTATTCTTTGAAAGCTTTAGGGCTTTTACAAGCCTATAACAAAGCCTACTTCCAAAAGCCCAAAGGCGATAAAAAGACGAGGAATAAATATCACAATTAAATGATATAAAGCGATTCCATAGTTAGCTTCAACGCCAAAATCTTAGTCACCTATTTCAGAGTAATTCAATAAAAGGTATCAACATCCAAAATCTATAAATAGCCCATTTCAAGATATTTTACATACTATAAAGAAAGTTCTGGCAAAACACTTATATCAAGGACTAAAGCATATCAAGTACTCTAAAAAACACAAAGTTCAAACTACTTTTACACTCGTACAAACGAGATGATTCGTTTATTCCTTTTTATAACATCTCTTCTTACAATATCTATATATCATTAAATCATGAATCTCTTAAGGGGACTAATACATCTATCGCACGTGATCAATTAGCTACCATAATCCTCCCTATTGATGTTAGACTATATATTTCGTAACATTGAATTATGTTTTTATTCCTTAGATTGTCACATAATGAATATAATTTCTTACTGTGTATTTTATATAAAGTAATACTATATATTATAGGTGATTTATATATATATATATATATATATATATAATATTAGGTTATAAGATATTATCATGTGATTTTTTACGGTATACATATATAATTGATTATACAATATAACTAATGCTATAGCGGTCATACCAAATGTTGTTTAGTATTATATTTATTGTTTGCAGTTTCTACACATACAGCTGTTTGGTTAATTTCATAAGCGAGGTGAATGAAATAATTATTCCTTTTTTTTTCCAAATATTATTTAAAAAATTTATATGTATGCTTTTATATTATATTATGGAGTCTAAACAATTTTTGTCTTTTACATACATAACTTGCGTCATTGCTAGTTATTATTTAAGCAAAGGTTAGGGGTGCTAAAAGTTTCCATATGAAACTTGACGGACGGGATGAAAAGAAAGAAAAGAGGCCCGATAACGTATCAAACATATGAAACGTATAGGCCTGAGCCCAACCCAATGAAAAAGAAGCCTAAAACTTCTGGACTCGGTATTGTCAAGAGACAGCCTTCGTGTGGAAATGATAAATAGAAAAATTTAACGTTACAGGTCTAATCTAAAATACGCATTGACCCTTTTAATCATAATGAAATAATACCATAATGCAGAAAAAAGGTCACAATAAAATCGAGAAAAAATTAAAAAAGGGAGCACTCCTATCATCCTTATTTTTCACTATATTGTTATTCTTTATGAGCGGTATAATGACCATGTGAAAGTTTGAAAGCATGTTTTTCAAGATTGGAAGTTTAAATGATAATTTCAAGATATAAGGCTAAACATGAAAAAAAAAAAAAAAAACATAGTGTGATTTATTTGAATTCTATCATATAAGTAAATAATTATATAGCATAGAAAGCTATTGATTTCATTACAAAAAGAAAGAAATACAAAAAAAAGAAAAACATAACTAAAGGTTAAGTTTTATACTTTATACATAACTCATGCTAAAAATCAATGTTTTAAACAGTCGAGTTATGACAACACAAGCTTAAGTCATAGAAAGCTTCAACAAGCTTGATTTTACTCTTTTGAGTTCAATTTTCATTTAAAATGTATTTTTTTTATCAAATAATATCAATATGCAAACATTATCCAACCTCCACTAATATTTAATTTTGACTAAAGCACGATTAAGTTCACATGACAATAAAGTTAAATATCATATAACCCGAACTCCACTCAATAAACTAATCAAGTAGCTCAAATTGAGTCGCTATTTTATGAAGTTGATTCAAATAAATCTAGAGATGAATTTAATTAGTTTGTAAATATATTTGACTTTATCTACATCCCTATATTAACACAACGCGTGAACGAAGTCATTCTTGCCACGGAAACCTTCAAAAAGAAAATGAACAAGTAAAAAGGAAAAAGTACACCCAAGGAAAAGTGATTCTAATTTATTCCTTCTTTTCATTTTTGTCTTATTTATGACTTAGGATGTAAGAAACACATGTATTCATTTCCACCTTGTTTCATGGCACCATCAAAAAAATCAAACACAAGTGGTAAATGGACGCAACTTTTCAAAGGCATGTTATGTAGGGAATATATTCCTCTTTCAATAATGAGCTTGTTGTCTGCCAGACAAAATCACTTTAGCATGCTACCCAACAAATAAAATGGAATCATATGTAACTTTCAAAAGTTTCGAAAAATAGCTAAATAAAAAAGAGGTAACTTGAAACCGCAGTCAACATAACACGAAATGTATTTTTCTAAAACGACAGACGTTTTTTTAATAGTTAAATTCTTAATTTAAAATGCTAAAAGCATACAGATTTAAGTATGATGGAGAAAAGAATATGGATAGATTATTCTTTGTGAATTTTAGGATGAGTATAGATCTTATTACGTTTAACTCGCCTCCATCTATCGAAAAAATAAAAAAGAAATAGAAGAGATATTCAGCAAATTCAATAGACACGTATTTGGAAGTTTTCCGCATAGACTTCTTCCCCTTCAAAGAAAACATGATATTGAAGGCGATCATATCTTTTTATTTTTTTCTTTTTAGCAGCTATATTTCGTAATATCATTTATTTCCACATAAATATCTAGAGTTGCAAATAAGCCTATCTATTCACGAGTTTGGCTCATTTAAAGCTCGATTCGACTCGATCTCGATCTAGATCTAGCTCAATTAACAAATGAGCCAAACTCTAACTTAATTAGTAAACAAGTTAAGCTTGAGTTCAAGATGAAGCTTATTTATTTGAATGAGCCAAGTTCGAACGCCAATTCAAGCTTTTAAGCTTACTTACGTAGGCTCACAAGTCAACTCATTTAGGTTTGTGAATAAGTTTATGAATTTTATAAATATTATATATTATTAAAATTTAAAAGTTAATATATATATATAATATATATAAATATATAATATATTATAGGATAACATATAATATATAATCTAATCCTTATTCATTATCTATTAATCTATTTATTTATATATTTCTTAATTTTGTAAACTTAGACTTATTAATAAACTCGAGATTAGCTTGCTTGAGGTTAAGCTCGATCAATAAATAAGTCAAGCTTGAGCTAAAGACAAAACTCGTTTATTTAAATGAGTCGAGCTCAAACCTCAATTTCATGCTCATTAAAAAACTCGGTTGGAGATCAAAATCAATAATTTTTACATAAACCAAAACAAAACCTTTAAAGGCTCAACTCGTTTGCGACCTTGTGAATATCTCCTCTCTTCATCACAGAGCTATGAAATTAAGGAAAAAGGAGGGGATTGCATATGTTTTCTAGAAACCATTCGCCACCAATATGGATAAATTTCCTATACTCTTGAAAAATATTTTTAATAATATACATATATCTATAAATTATCGATATTCATACTAAGTTTGATTTTTTAACACATTTTAGAGGAAATGTATATATTTTAAATGTTAGACAAAGTTACACTTTGAAAGTTTAAAGATATCTCTCTCCACCTAGTAGAATTTTTAGGATTTTTCTATAATTTTATCTTTTTTTAAATGATTGGTATTGCTATCCATCTCACTTTTGATTTTATCATTTTTAAATCTAAACCATTGAATAAATTATGAATTTAATAGTTTAAATTTACACTTATATATAAAAGTTGAGAGGTAACCTTCCATAACGAAGATTCCAAACCCTTGTTTTGAATACGTGAACTTCCATTATTGGCTTTATCCGCCCATTTTTGGTCTGCATTTTCGGGTCGGTTTCGCATCCTTGTCGCAATTTGCAATCTTCTTTCATAACTATCGATTTTACATATATATGGTGTACATCAGATGTTAGAGATAGTCTAGTACAATAAATAAGTTTAATAGAGATCATAAGTATTGAGTTTCATCATAAACTTAACTAGAAATTTCATGACTAAGGCTAACTTAAGCCCAAATGAGTTTAGAGTTTTGAATTTCGACTTGACTTCAAGTGACCTTTAACAAACTTTAGCTCAACTAAATTAAGCTCATTTAAACTTATTTTTTCTTGAAAATAAAAAAAGATAAAAAATCGAAATAATACTCAAGTTTCACTCAGGTCCAATTAAGCTCGCAAGTTATTCAAATCAAATATCGTAAAATTTGAGTTCGACTTAATAAATTATTCAAATAGTTTGAGGCAAGCCCAAATATTATTGAATCAAACTCAAATATTGAGCCAATTTCGAGTAACTCGTAAGTAAGATTGACTTGTTCACATCCTTAATGCGCTAGAGCATGATGAATAAGATATGAACTTTTAGTTTTTGCTCTACTTTTAAGTGTAGTTTTCATAAATTTCAAAATTGAAACCTCTCTTGTGACTTTATAAAACTACTTGAGATTCTAGAATAGTATGTAGAATTTGTTATTATTTTTTCCCTTTTTGGTTAACCCAGATTCTCATAATTATGATGTTGAAACTAAAAGTCAATACAATTTTTAAAATCAAAATATGCAAACATAACAAATTTTAGAAAAAGTTAAAATCACAACAAATTACAAAAAATAAAATATAATACCAATCTAATTTGAAGATATGACATAGATTTAACTATCTAACTAACAACTTCTTTATATTGCAAGGACTTCAAATAATTTCGAATTCTTTAATTTATATGCTCTCCTTCTCATCTTAGTAATTTCAGTAGCTCCCAGCCTCCCACTTTTAGTTAGAAAAGCAACATTAAATTTTTATTATTGTGATATATTCAAATTATTTGTTAGGTTTACTCGAGTGGTTACGGTTTTACATGGAAAGTTAAAGCACCCAAGTTCTTACCATAGAAGGAGTAGGACAACAAAGATTACCTTCTTTATGAATCCCTTAAATTAATATAGATCTCATTGTCTGGACTTACTAATAGTTACCTAACCTATACTATTTCTCTTACTCAACAAATATACATATATATATATATATATATATATATGAAAAAAGAAAGAGGTAGTTTCCAAATTATCATAATCGATATAGGATCATCGATATATATAGCATTCTTCAACCTCAAGCCATAATCTATGAACCAAAGAAATCAATTCAAAATAACAAACATAAGAGCTACCTAATGTGGCCTTGATTAAGAAAAAAAAATTCAATGATACCAACAAGCCACGTAAAACGATAAGTAACATATAAGTATCAACAAAATTTTGATATGTATATGTAAAGGAACATATTTTTTGAAAAAGTATCAATTATATTTTTATGTATTAAAATTTTATAAGTACTTATATGCTACTTATCGATTCACATGATGTGTTAATACTACTAAAACCTTTATTGATTAGACTCCAATGCAAGAACTAATCAACACAATCTATAATTAATAATGCTACCATACCCTACTACATGGCATGGCACATATGGATTTTGACCCTACTAACTACTAAAACAACACTAAAACTACTAAAGCGGGCGATGCTTCTAATGCGAGTCTCTCTCTCATCATTATTATTTGTTTCTAACAACCTCTTTATCGATTATGTTTTCACAAGGCAAGCATTTCATCCTTGGAGCTGTCTATTTAGTCATTGTTTCTATCAAGTGACCATACATTTAATGTAGAAAATAACCCAAATCCCAATAAGTTTCCCTACTTGCAAGTTATAACCTTCTCAAACATTTCATTTTTCAAATAAGAGAATGCCGAGATAAATATAAAACCTAAACCCAACTAAATTCAAACAACGAACTCTATTATACCTAATAGAAAGAACTCGACTACTCAGGATTATTTATTTTGGATTTGGATTAATTCAATATTCACGATTTGTTTTGATGATTGAACCTAATCCTAACTGAAATTGTTTGTATTTTAATTCTAAAAATGTTCTATTTTAGTATAAAACACCTACATTTCCCACTTATGTATTTAGTTTGATTTATAGTAGTTTAGGATTAGATTTATATTTCGATTCAGATCATGAATTGGAGTGAACTATACAATACCGCCCTAACACCTGCATATATGTATACCATAATTTTTCTTTTAGAAATAATAAACTCCCAACTGTACTGAATTTTGAGGCATGAAAATTGCTAATTAGAATATTGATTAGTATATGAAGATCAATTGCAAGATTTTCCTATTCATGATAATATGTCTTAATTATTTAATAACCCAATAAAGCATTGTTGTAAAAACGAAAAAAGATACGATTTTGTCCAGAAATTGTGTGGCAATACAAATAAATCAATGCCTTTACTTAAATCCAATCGGATTCCCAAACACCTTTTTTTTCGATTCGATCTTCAAGAACACTTTGAATTGATTCAAAATTAGACCCTCCACCAATCCATAGAAGTACATATGCCATTCACTTTATAAATTTATAATGGGAAATAATGATATGATTATTATGAAGTGTACAACAGCCAAATTGTGCATCAATTTACACGTAATTAATTAATAACGGACAATTTTGTGTAAGTGCAACCAAAGCTTGAATGAGTTAAACATACTTGTGAGTAACTCAAGTTCATCTTAATCAATTGAACAAGAATCAAAGTGGAGCCTCACCTATTCAAATAATTTATCTAGTTAAGTTTAAATTTCATCATGTTAAACCTAATTAACTCAAGAGTCTAATGAGTTCAAGCTTAAGTTTAAGTTTAAATGTTACTTAAATACAAATTAAGTTTGGAAATTATTTTTACTATTTTAATTAGAAGAAATTACTTTTAGAAAAAGTAAGTTTAAAAGAACTTAAGTTGTCGATGTCAAACTCATTGAATGCTACAAAGTTGAGTTAAAATTCAAAATTCTAAACTTAATCAACCTTGACTGTTGAAATTGTAGGTCGAACTCAAGTTGGAGATTTAGCAATGTATTCTTTTAATCCAACTCATTTGCAACGTTTTAAGTGGAATTTTGGAAAGTAAAGGGTAAATATGGAAAAGAAGAACTCATAAAGGGAAATGTGAGGGCTAGAAAGCCCTAAAGGTCAAATAAATCATAAAAGGAGCAACCCCTCCTAGTGGCAATCTCAATTCATCACAAGAATCTTCAAAGTAGTTGGCCACTTTGGTCCACCATTAAAATCTAGAGATATGCAAGAATTTCACAATTATCTAACATTCATAATGGCAATTTTGCAAATTTGTCCAAACTTAGGGTACTCATGTCGCTTTCGTTATCCATAATAACTATCCCATTGCTCTATATAAGCAAACCCTTCATAGTATTCTTGGTGCACCACCTTTTACTTCTAAAACCTCCCATACCTATACTTCGTTTATTTCCAAAAGTTTTCCCCCCTCTTTTCACATACGAACAAAAGCAATTGATGGATCCCAAAAAGAACAACAACAACATCCGAGCAATGACTTATCCTACAAAATCCCAATTCCTAAAGAAAATCACTAAACTTGTGTTATCCCTATCCCTATTCTCCCTCTTGCTCTCAAGTTCTTGGTTTTCATTTCTCAAGTCATACAACTTCTACATCTCCACTTTCCCATTTAGACTAGTTACACACACTGTTGACAAGAACTGTATATTCCTCCTTTGTAATGGAATCTTAGTTTTTCTTGCCAAGAATTCCGGCCTCATAAATACGAGTTATTCAAGATCAAACAAGGAGACCTTGAAGAAGAGTAATAACAATGCTAGTGATGATGATACTTTGCAACCACAACCATTGCCTTTAGAGACTTATAAAGTTGATATTCTAGAGAAGGATGTTTTGGATGGAAGTGACTCACTCCTTGATCAAGAAAATGTTCTCCTAGAGGAAACTAAAGAAGAGGTTTTGGCTAAAGGTAGCAAAAGTGATGAAAATTGTGCTGGGGAAGAACCAAAGTGTTCTACCATTCAATTGGTATCTAAAGAAGAAGAAGACTACAACAACGACTATGAGGAGGATAGCAACGAAGAAAGTAATGTTGCTATAGAGAGATATGGGAACGGAACAATTACTACGGAGGAATTAAACAAGAAATTTGAGGAGTTTATTAGGAAAACCAAGGAAGAATTAAGATTAGAAGCACAACAAAAACTTGTCATGGTTTAATTACTATGTAATAAGCTCTAGTTAAAATTTGTAGTAAGGAGAGAATATGAGATAGATAGTCTTCTAGTTTGTATAATCTTATATTTCCTTTTTTCTTTTTTGTAATTTGAGCTTGTGAAATATACCAAAATTAAGATATATCATGTTTTTCCTTATTTATTTATTTATTATTGTTGTTGTCGTTATTATTATTATTTTGTTAAGTCAGGAATTATGCGACCTTTTGTTTTCACGAATGTTTCTAGCCAAAGATTACTACTCCGATAGATCTTTTAATGTTATAAAGTAGAGCTAGATGATATCTAGTATTATGGCCAATTTGTCACGTTTAAGTGCATATATAATATGCGATTTTGCAATTTATATATCGTAATTATCATAAAATTAATAATATTTCAATCACTTGAGAATGGAATGACATTGTAATTAATAGCTTATTATATTGTTTAATTAGAAAAACAGTCATCTACAAAATAAACATGTAATAAACTAAAAGATTTTATTACCCTTACTCTCTTCGTTTTTCTTCAATCTTCTTCCTTAATACTCATCTCCCTCTTTAAATACAAATCCTCATTGGTAAAATAAATAAATAAATAATTTGAAGAAAAAAAACCAATACTCATCTCCAGTAACCAACACCGATAAATATGGATGTGCACATTCTCTAACAACCAACATGATATTTGCAAGTCATCAAAGTAGGTTTGTGGTGATCTAGGCATATGTGGTGTTGGTTGTGTAAACACAGATCACTAATAATTGAGAAATTTTGTGAACATGGATTTAGATGCATGTAGTGTTGTCGTGTGGATCTAGTGGTAGTGGTGGTGATCGCATGGTGGTGTCAAAGATGGTTACTAGTTGTGTATGGGGTTAAGGTTGGTCGATGGTGGTGGTAGGTGACCATAGTGGGTGGTTAATAGTGGTGGTAAGTGATGGTGATAGGTGGTGTGTGGTGGTTTGTAAAGGAGGTGGTCGTGCATGGCTATGTTAGAAAAGAAGAAGAAGAAAAGGATAGTAGATGTCTTTTTTCATGGAATTGTGATTTTTAAGGTTGGATTCAAAATTGACACGCGGAGTTTTTAAGTAATTCAAATTCCTAAGAATTGTTATTATTGAATTTAAAAAGCAATTGAACTTGATAATAGAGGAATAAGGGGGGAACGACAATTTGATTCCCCCAAGTGAACCTAGCCTACATGTGTTCAAAGATAGGTTGTCCAATCATTCTCTTCTATTGAGATTTTAAAAAATGGAAGAGAAGTTGAAACTTTCGATCATCTTCAATGTCTTATAACTTGCAATTTCAAACAGACTTAAATTAAAATTTGAAGATACAAATTAACATGCTCAAAATAAAATGAATTGTGTAAAGCTTCCTAATTATGTATATAAAGGTCCACAATCGAGACGAATCCATTTTCAAGAATGATTTGAATTTGTCTAGATACAATGAATCTTAGTAGGCGGTGGTTGTTGGATAATAGTAAGCAAGATTAGATTTTAACTGTTAGATCGAATGAATCTTGAGTATTCATTGATGAAAGTTCATTGTTTCTCCCCTCATTTATAAATCATCTAAAAATGCAAAAATTAATTCTTAATCTTAAGTGTTCTTCTCTCCAACTTTCTTTCTCTAACAATTCTGATTTTGAGTCTTTTGGAAGAAAGATTGATTTAGCCTCTAAGTGTTGTATATGAGAGTTAGTTCAACACTTTGCATATAGGATTGTAAATAAGTTAAGCCGAGCTTATAATAGATAATGTGTCAACTTACCCACTTAAATGGTTCATATGGCATGACTAATGCATTGATAAAACCCTTCAAATTGGAATTTTGATCAAATAGATGGTAAGTTTCAAAATAACATGCTAGTGTGGCATATCCAAGTAACAAGTAATAGTATGGATAGTAAATATACTTCTTATTTTTACTTTACCTGCACTGAATGGTTTATATTTGAAATTAAACATTAACACCCTTAAATCTTTAATACAAATGTATTTAGACTCCTATATGGCTATTATTCTCTTCTTGATTGTATATATATATAGAGAGAGATATTTAATTTTCGTCATTTTAGTATATTTTGTTAGCGTGATGATATGCGAGGCAAAACCTACCTAATAGATATTCATTGAATTGATGTTAGACTTTGGGTACCGAGACCATAGGCATGTGAACAGAGTATATTTAAATTATCATTATAATCATTCTCTTTGTTTTAATCAAGGGTTTAGCACAATGGGGACAGTAAACCACCAAAAAAAAAAAAAGAAAGAAAGAAAGGTTCAGAAGTTTGATTTATCTGAATTTAACTTTAATTATAAAATTGAAACTTTGACATCAAGCTGTATGATTTGATTTATAATGAAGCTACCTGAAGTATCATCTGGACACTAACTGGCAACAAATGTGAGGTGGGAATAAGGATAAAATTAATAATGTTGTCACTTCAAACAGATAAAAGGCCCATGCGATTGTGGTTAGCTTTTCATGGGAATCATGCCCAAGTTATTACATTTCAACCTAATTCAAAACAAGAGAGACAATTGACAGGAAACAACCAAATAAAAGAGGAACACCTGCATTTTAATCATTTTATACCTAGCCATTTATATCACTAAAGTCCAAAAATAGAGACTGTTCGATGTGAACCTTTCCATTATGGTTAAGAATGATGAAACACTTGTATAATTAACGGTGTGTAATAAATAAAAAGTTTAATACATTGGAGTTTTTTACTAATGTGATTTTTTTTTTTTTTTGCTTAAATATGATAAATAACACATGTCAACATTTTGCATGTTGTCAACTATTATTAAATATTATACATGACTTACTATGTTGATAAATTTTATTTTATTTTTCCTTAAAAATAGATATGGATTATGAATTATGGCCAAGAAACCAGGGTTTCAATTCTACTCCATCACCATATTTTGACCACCACAATTAGGATTAACTTCCTAACCCCAAATGATTGATTTTATCGTGTCCTTTAACACCATAGTTGGAAATAGTGAAGGAATTAGGGGGAAAAAAGGGAAAGGAATTAAGAGAAAATAATACGTGGAGAAAAGAATTACTTTTTGAGGTCCCAAGCATGCTTAAGACTGCAAACAGATTTATCAGGCATGATATATAGTAGCAGATATAGAGAGGGCGGGTGCCTCATGCTCGGCTCCCTATAACATTGAAAATTTTTATAAAATTATACTTTTAATAGTTTTATCCTAGCTATAATATGAAGGTTACAAATCATCCCCAATCGGGTGTATGTGCATCACTTGGATGTTTCCTGTCTCCCGATCGAGGTTTTTATTCATGTTTCAAGCAATTATATGCTAACCTAATATAGATAGTACGATTTGTATTTTAGTTATAGTGGTAGCATATGATGGACGGCATATGAGTTCAAAAAAGACGAAGGTTTTTCGGAAAAATATTTTTCTTAGTTAAATAGTTTATCTATATGCCTTGGTTCGTCGTTCATTTGCTTGTCTAATTAGTGTCATATTTGAGGTGCCAAGGTGATTCTGTGGGGGCTTTATGTGGATTGGGTATGACCATTCCATTTTATTTCTAAAAAGTAAACTGAACGTATTTAAAATCAAAGTTATTACAAGATGATTTATTTAT
The DNA here is from genome assembly GCA_024138015.1 of Lumnitzera littorea. Lineage (NCBI taxonomy): Eukaryota > Viridiplantae > Streptophyta > Magnoliopsida > Myrtales > Combretaceae > Lumnitzera > Lumnitzera littorea. The sequence continues at coordinate 1,008,194 of JAMXBB010000012.1, read as the reverse complement.
AACAGAATGATATAAAAAATCAATAGATTTCAATGAATGTAAATTAACACAAATCATTGAGGACAAGCTGTTATAAGGGACTTATGGAAACCATTGAACTCATACCATAAAGTGGTTCCTAAATAGGGTTTTCCTCAATTAATGGACGTCGCAATAGTTTTATCGGCAATATTCCCATTTACTGTTTTGGAAATATATAAATCTTCAATTTTACAAGATGAAATTTTAATGAGTTAAATAAGATTTGTATGGTGCAATATATGTCTATGGATTTTTTTAAAAAAAATTATATAATTATAAATTATATTAAAAAATTATCAAAATACTGATGTTATATCATGTATTGAAGATGCAGTATTACTATTTATACTAATATTACATCTTCAAGATACGATATAACTACAATATACAAAAGTTAATGTTGCATATTCAAGATGCCACATTAACTTGGTATTTTGATAATTATTTTGGCACAATTTGTATTTTGGTTTTTTTTTTTTTAATTTTGTTTGTAAATAAGTAATTTTCTTAAGATTTATATGAAATGCAAATTTTTAGCTTTTCAATTCAAAGAAAGCAGTTTGTTTTTGGATTTTTCCATGTTTAGTTTAGTTAATTTTGGTATCAAGTATACAAACTATGTTCTATGCAGCAAGAAAATTTCTTGCCTTCTCTCTTATGTGTATGATATATATCATTCATTGAATCTTTATTATAGTCAATTCGTTTTCCTATAATTAATATTTGATGAATTATGCAAAAACGAGAAAGATTTCGATAGTATTAACATATCACGTAAATTAATAGGTATCATGTAAGTATTAATAAAAAGTTGATATTTAAAAATATAATTAGTATTTTTTTTCAAAAAATATGTTTCTTCACTATTACGTGTCAAATTATTATTGATACTTATATATTACTTATTGACCTAGCATGAATGTTTTTATTTCCTTGAAAACGGACGGATGTGGACAAGATTATTTTGCCTAACATATATCTAGGGAGACCCACAAGTTAAGTGTATTCTCTTCTTCATTCTGTAACCTTGCTGTTCTTTATAAGCTAGGTAGGTTTATTCCCTCCTAATCCGTAGGAAAAAACTCCACCGCATTAAGTTGCTTTCTCTTAATAGTTCTTATCTTTGCCCATAATTTAAACCATCCGTTGAGTGTGACTTGATTCCATCAAGGTTTCGCATGAGAATTTAGTATTGATGATAATTCCCGATATGTATTAGATTTTGAATCGATGTCGAATACATGGCAGACCGAGCCTATGTAGCCTTTTCTGGGATTTACGCGTTTAATTTTAAACTAAGATGTTAAGTGCTTATAAAATAACTATAGAGTGATTTATTTGTAATCGATCGCAAAAATAACTAAGCATATGAGAAATAAATAAAATGAGACTGAAAAAGCAAATAAAAAGGGGACGAAAATTAAACAACCCTTAGAGAGAGCATATAATTATTCTCATTTTTCTATCCCTTTGAATATTCATAAACTCTTTGGTAAAAGCAAGACTATATATATATAAAAGAATATCGTCTAATATCCAAGATCAGTGTCCACATATCGTGGGGAACAGAAGATATTCTAGATTGGATGTGACCCAGTTCTAAGCACGAAGAAAAGGAAGATTCACTTCCCACCATCTCAAACAGTTTACTTTTTCTGATAATTATTTAGCTTGGCAAATGTCGTCTCCGACAAGCATAATATGAGAGAATCAGCTGTTCCAGGGGGTGCTGTGGATTTGTTTTTCGGTTCTAAAACAGACATTCTGTATTATGATTTTGTAATAATGAATAGTTATATTTATTAGGATTAATTGTATTATGATTTTAAATATTAGTTATAATTAATGAATAATTACAATTATTAGGATTAATTAGTTAAGTAAAACAGTAAATAGTTGTAATTAATAAAGTTTGTTATTAAATTAGTTACCGTAGAAAATATTATAAATAATACTTATATAAATCAAAAGATCATTAAATTTATTCATAACTAAATTCAAGAATTATTGTTCTCAAATTTTCTTATTTTCTCTTGATTTTTTAAAAGTTTATCTTTTAACTCGAACTACATTCATTTGAGTGGGTTACATAAGATTCTAATATACTACTCGACACTTATCCTCCTCTTGCTAGACGACAATTACTTAGCGTTGTAGCAAGAGTTTCTTATTACAATTTGGGAAGAGAACTAAGATAGTATAATTTATTAAAAAAAATTAAAGTAGTCAACATCCGGAGCCATATGATATGAGCCATAAAAATTTAAAAGAAACGTTTTTATATACTCCTTTTTTCGCTATATATGGAGTTAATAATGCTAAATGCGTATATTTTTCTTTTTAACTCCTTGACAAATGCTTTGAGGTACCGTATTGCTAATCATATGGTAAATCCAAAGGATTTATACTTTATCATAAATGCACTATGGTAGAAAAGCTATCGTCATAATTGCTCCATAAAATCCGCAGTTTCCAATCGAGGCGTAGCCCTATGATGTAATACCTCTTTCTTAATTAGAAATTGAATAACGTGTATTGGAAAAATTGAAATATAACAAATAATTTTCTAATTTTAAAAAAATAAAATAACCGTAAGAATAAATCTTAAAAACATGCAATAATACATAAAATACTTGATCTAAAACTATAACATAATTTCTCGAAACTAAAAAGTAAAACATACAACGCATCACGAGGTTAGATGGCTTGACTATTATTAATATGCGAAAAAAAATTTCTCCTACCATAACCATCCCATCTACTAGGGATGCTATAAAGATCAGTTTTTCTAATCCCTTAGGGTATTCAAACATAATTTGTAAAATTTAATCTTGTTAGACTCGGTTCAGATAATTTATCAAGATATTTGAAAGGGTCAAGAATAAAAAAAGATAAATTAGATTAAACTACAATTTAACTAAGCTAGCTCTATATATAGAAATGTTAAATTGAATCGAGTTAGATAATACCAATAAATTCTTATGAAAATTGGATGAAAAGGTAACTGTACATCAACCTTTACTAAGAAGTGGGTGAACCAATATAGAATACAAGATTATACACCGTCCATCACCTCCTACGTTTCAATAAAAAACTTTCTCCACTGTCCTTCAACCACAGCCATCAACCAACCACTGTTCAAGGGGTGACTCGAGCTCCAATAAAAGGCCTTTCTTCCTGCATAACTTTCACAATAACAATTGTAGAACCACCGCCATGGCCAGTCGTAGAATGTATTAATTTTCTTTGTCTTCTACCGTATTGTTTACGTATATCAGTAGAATCAAAACTTATCTTGGTTAATCCTGTTTATTAATAAAGTAATTATTTTAAATTTTTTGAAGTGAATATCGTTAATGAAGAGCTCAGACAAATTTATGCAGTGATAAAGAAACAAAATAAAGGGTAAATTTTGCTTACCTATATAATTTGTCGTTATTAATTAGCAGACACTGGTCAAGTTCTAATCGATATACAATAAGTAATCTAAAAATAATATTATGACATATATATAATTATACAAAAGTTAAGAAATAATAAAAGAGAGAGAGAGAGAGAGAGAAGGAATGGTAGGAAAAAATAAAAAATCAGAGCCTAGGGGAGGGACACTTCACAGCCATCCTAAAGTTGAGGACCAATCGGCCTCCTCCTAGGGGGTTCACGTTTTCTGGGATCAAAGTCCAGCACGACAACAGTCGATTACTCGAGCTCTTCAAATGGTTATCGAATCAAGTTTCAACTTCGTCTAGATATTAGTATCATTTTAATCGAAAAACCCAACAAGGCAAACGAGTCGAGTCCAAAAATGTTGAGTGACACTAATCCAAATAGGTTCGAACTTTCATTCACTGATATTGCAAGCAATGTTACCGTCATCCGAGTCTTATGAATTCACAAATATAAAAGTGATGTCTCGCTTTTGTTTTTATATAAGATGTTTCACTTTAGGGCTATATGTTTATATGTCTATACGTTTCGCTTTTGTTTTTATATAAGATTTTTTTCACTTTAGGGCTATGTTTAATGTTTAATGTCTAATGTCTATATAAGATTATTGTAAAATCAATAAATAAAATAAAAAGGAATTAAAATTCGAAGTCTTTGGCAAGGGCAAATACGTTTTAAGCAATGGTGGCAAATTGGGTATTTTATTTCAAGCTTTAAAATTCTATCTAACCTATCCCTCAACGTTTAACCTAATTCCCTCCTTTCTTGTTACAGCAGATTCTACCCATGTGGATCGAGCACCAGCATGAAGTGCAGGTGAGTTTTCGATCAGGGTAATTTGTAGGGTCTTTTAATTTGAAGTATTCATTTAACCTTCTGTTTTTGCATAGAGAAGGATAAAGATAACTGCAGAGCATGACTAATAAGGTTTCTGGAAACCCTAGATCCATAAGTGGTAAATTCATGTGAAAAGAGAGAATTTTCATGAAGTTTTGATTTGGATCAATGTTGTGACTGAAGGGTTTGTTGTGGATCTCGGTAGGGAATTAAGAAGTGTAAGTGGCACGAGTTTGAATCAAAGCAAGGTACGTGTAACTCATATTCTACAAAACTTCTGAATTAATTCAGAATAGGATTGAAAAGACACGTTTGAGTGTCTTTATAGATTTATTAGTAAAAAAATTAAAGAATTTTAAGTTTGAGGGAACGTCGGATCTAAGTGTTGGGGATTCGGGAGAAGAGAAAATCGTTTAGTCATGAAACATAGGAATTTGGATAAGTACATGACACTGTTGGTTGTTATCTGTACTTGTTAGGACAGAAATCAACTTGTGTTTAGATCAGCCTAAGGCCTAGAGATAGCAGATTAAAAGATATTCCAATGATCCTTATATAACGTTGTTTTTTTTAGTAAAGTTTCTCTTGAAAAAAATAATATAAGGGTAGATTTCATGTTATATGAAATTTCAATTTATGCGGTATATATATATATATATATGATATCACTTATTAAGCTTAGGCTGACTCTTTACTTTTTACTTCTTTTTTTCCCCAAGGCCGACGAGCAAGTGTTGGATAAGTTATTGACGACTTATAAGCGTAATTTAACTCTTTTTGTCCCACTTCTTATAAGGTTGAATTTGGATGTTAGAGCACTTAAACCATGGCATCAAATCAACCATTAAAAACACATCCTCATGATCAAACGGTGGAAATTTTCCTGCAGTCGATTTATTGAAAGCTCGATATATATTATAAAAAGTACCGTATATCCCTGAATAGACAAATAGATATATCTGGGAAAGTACCATATTCATATGTGGAGCAGGTGGTCTAAGAATCGAATTTCCTTTTACACCTATATATATATGGCTGAAAACAAAATAGACTTCATTGTCCAACCTCATTTCCATCGATACCATGGTCTGTCCAAATCGACGTGAATATCGCTTTCAAAGTAGCTGAAACGGTTGTTAGGTTTTTTATCTGCAAAGAGAAATAGCCGTATTAACAAGATAGTAAGTTTACTATGGCATACACATTTTTTACCGGTTAACGTTACTGTAATCTAATAATATCATCACTAATTTTTTATTAAAATGGATCAGGATTTAAATTCCTTAAACTGTAACGTAGTTGGAAAAAAAATAAATAAATAAACAAGGAATAGCAAATTTGAAACTATGAGCTGTAAGTTATATGTAATGAATCTTTATATCTTATATACTCATTTCTGCTATTTTTTGACTCAGGTTGATGATATGTTACTATTACTATATTATTAGGTCACGTTTGTATTATGTATATTTGATCCTAATCTATTAGTTTAAAACGCCAAATGTGTGTGTGTATATATATATATATATATATATATATATATATATTGATTATGAAGTTTGTAGTTGTGTTGGGTTATATAGATCAGGTACATGGCAAGCTATCTCGTTGTATTAGGAATTACTACCCCTACATATATAACTAATCTAGCAAGATTCTATGAGGCCATATTTGGACGTTTCCACTTCTCGCACTAATTATCCATGAAGATAGGACGGGATATGACTGAATAAAGTATGGAATATTGTGTTTGTATCATATATGCAAAATAGACTAAGAAAATGAAAATTTCATCATGCACTATCACATCTTTAGTAAATATTGAGATTGATTTTGTTGGTTTAATATAATTAATCATATTGTATCTTATATCTCATACCAAGTATAGAAATAAATAAAAACTACTCTTCCTATTCAAGTTTATCCTATCCCAAGACTATACCAAAAGTACAAAAGAAGAAATTAATAATATTTAGGATCTTATATATAACCCACCAAGCATGACGTAAAAATTGCTAATTACCTTAAATGGTCAATAAAGATTGAATGACGTGTATGAACTTAAAATTTTATGCTTAATTTCCAAGTTTTCCAACCTAACAAACTCTTCTCTCTGGGATTGTTGTTATTATAAAAAGGAAAATGCAAACAAACTCAAGAAACTTTTAAGAAGTAAAATAATGAACCTCCTATTTTTAATACGCTTACTTTTTTCTCTTAAAATATATAATTATTATTAAAATGTGTAAAAAAAAAAATTTAAACCCTTAAAAATATCTTAAAAACACCCATTAATAAAACCATTATGAAGAACCCCGACTTTCAAATACCTCAGAAATCAGCAGTCTTAATTTATCTCATGTCTTCTCTATAAACATAATATATTGGAGGGTGACGTTTCCAGACACGATGATTAAAATCTCGCAAAGTTTTAAACACTAACACGTAGCATGTACAGATTTTATCCCGATTTCTAAACTGTTCGCAATAAATGAAGCTGTCGGATAAATCTCCGTGGGTGGCATATTTACTGAGAATTTTGCAACAATCAAATCAAAATCCATAGGGAGGATTTATTGCTATGGATGTTTGGTTTTTTCAAGAAGTTCCCTTCAGCCATAAATCAGTTTTTAAGTAATCTATCAGTCGCTGAAGTTCCCTCAATACATTCTTTTTATCCTTAAATAATTTTGGTTGGGATGTCAATTTTATGACAAAAGCTATGGATGTTTGAGGAAATTAATTGGGCCGCTATAGACAAGACAGACAAACAATTTCAAGCCCAATAGAAACCCACAGCCCAGTGAAGTCTAGAAACATACAAAATTCCATAATATTGGTCAAATTGGTTCAAATGGCTAAACCAATCTGGTCAAGAAACTCCTTGTTTTTTTTTTTGGGATAAAGTAGAATCCCTTCATTTATTAGAATATGTAAATAAATAAACACGGGTTAGAGCGCATATAAATCTATCGATAGTGAACCAAGAACTGATGAATGCAACAAAAACATTGAGAAATGAATAAATTATTTCATGGAGTTTCTATATAAAGGAATTCCTTTGGATTATAAAAATATCTCCTTCTACTAAGGTTTTTTCAAAGCCGGAAGCTGCAATTTCATGAGAAAGATATATGATGGAGGACAAAATCTGTGGTTAACACATGTTATTCTTAGGATGAGGATAATTTCAAAAAACTTTTGACAATTTAGGAGGATTCTATAATATTTGGGGATGATTGCCAGGACAGGACTAGCATGGCAGCCCTTGTCAGATAGAACCAGCAAAGGCCCAAAAGTAGGAGCCACTTTAGAAAGTAAAAAACCTCACCCACATTTAGTTGGTTCCATAAGTGAATATATAGTAAAATTGATATTTCTTTCTGCAAAACTATTCCAGTATTCGAATCACAATTGATTATACGACAAAAACGTCCATTACTATCAAATGAGAAATTATAATTCCCTTCAAATGATTAAAAGAATACTCTATCCCTTTTAGCATATTTTCATATTTGTTCCCGAAACATTAGCCCAATAAAAAAAGTTAAACACAAATCAAGAGCATATTAGTATTTTTAAGTATATTTTTATTGTATCCAATCAAAGTAATATAACTACCATGTTTCATTCAACAAATCATATACTTGAAAAATAAAATGAAAACATCATAAATTCAATCCATCTTTAGCATGCCATTATTCTCTTCACCACCCATCTCAAGACCTTCAAATGCACTAAAGATAAGCACAATACGGACCCAATCGAAGAATCATGTATCGGCCATGCCATCACTCGACTAGCCACTCCCTCTTACGCGCCCGCCTTCAAAAAACCACCCATCCGAACCCATGACTCCTACTCCCTAAGAAACCCATTTCACCAGCATAAAAACAAATAGCACCATAAATGAATCGAGCTAAAACGAAATGATGTAGAGCTTGATCTCAAACATGAATTAAAATTTTAATGCTCAAACTTCACCCGAATTCCATCAGAGTTTAAAATTTTGAAATTAAACTCAAATTGAAGTAGCAATCAACAAGCTGTGTGTGTGTCTATTAAAATAACTCGACCATCCCTAGTTCAATTAAGCTTGTAAACAAATCAATGAGGCTCAAACTTGACAAATTACTTGAATAGTTTGCGTTTGAAATCAATAAGTTAACTATCATCGCATCAAACTCAAGTAAATACTTGGCCACTCAAGTTCAATGCCTCGGACGCAGATTCTGACTAATTTAGGGAATTGAAGTTTTCAGTTCTCAGTTTTTCCAAGCGTATTTGTTGTGCATTTTAATGTTCAGAAATAGTTCTTTAAATGAATCCTCACGGTCGAGCATTTTAATGTCCAGAGAAGGGTCAGTGAAGAGAGTAATAGCAGGTTAATGGTGGCTTTTAATTTCAGGTGCTTTTACTCTCCATGCTTCACATATTGGATACTGCGTTGGAATTTTGTTTTCTTAAAGACACTTGCATGCGTTCTACCAAGGGCACTAGCCCATTGAGTTTCTAAAAGTGAGAGACATCAAAGTGCATACAATTTGGTGATGACTCATGCAAGTTCACAGGTGATTGCTAAGGACAAGTTTTGTGATGAATCGTGCAGAAAGTCGTAGAGTGATAAACACACCAGCAGTCAAAGAAATTTTTCATAAGCGTGATATCTTCTTTCCAATAACTTTGCAGACCGTCAGCTTAAGAAATCACTTAACATTAACTACAGCATAGACTCACAACCACAGAAGATTTGGCAGCCAGCCGCATTGCATCCGTAATCTTATGCATAGGTCTCGAATCCAAGTATCACATTCGTCTCTAGGTAGATGACATTCATTATATTACAGTTTGGACTTCCACATTGGTTGTGGATTCCTTCTTGTGGCTTTCAGGAGGAGGATGACAACTACTGGATGCACCAATGCAGCCCATTTCTTCCTTTGACAAAACTAGTGCAACCTACAGATGTTGCCGTTGCATTACAATCCTGGGAAATCACACTGGGTTTGGTTTGTATGAACACCACATCATAGCAGGCTCCTTCATTACCGTCTTAGGGATTGAATTGATGTCCGGAAAGATCAACAACAGTACCCTTCAGCCAGGGGAAAGTGCAAATGCATGGTACTGCTGATAGCTGGAGAATGGACACTGCAAAGGTAAGACTCTTAGAAACAAAAGGGGCCTTAAAATAAAGGACATCCACCGGAGAATATAAGCATCAGTGGACAAATATGGAATGCATAGCAGCATTGTCGACCGGTAGGTTCCAGTAGAATATGTCAATAAAATTGGAGGAGCAGATGCTATCACCATAGATACAGCATGCTCTGGCACTATCTTACAAAATTATAATCTCACTCACTTATTTTTCCTATATACAAAAAGAATGGAGCAAGAAAAGATTAATAGATAGTACAAACAACAATGTCTTCTAACCACTCTTTTAGAGGTTTCCTGAGAATAATTAAGGTCAATCTGACATGAAGATGAATAAGATAGGAAAAGGCAACATAACCTTGCTGTTTCTGCATGTAAAGCACTGCACGGAGATTTCCATTTGCCACCTCTAGTATGTTATAAATAAGCCCTCAAGAATATCTATTAGCTGTAGCCCCTATGCTTTGCCAGACAACTAAAACACCTGAGAAAGATTAAAAGACACTGCCTATACTACCACTGGTTTGGGAAGGCTTCCCTGTAGGACACATCCTCGTCAGACCTCAGTTGTCCAATTGATGCATCAGTTACACGGGCATTCAGAAGCCTTTCAGCTAACCTATCCTTTGCAGTTACTTTCTTACGCAACATTGATGCAAGAGCTTGCTTCTTGTTCCTGGATAAGGACCTCTCAGCATCAGCCATCTCCACGCTGTCTGTCATACCCATGGATCTCGAAGTTGAAGCAATTGCAGCTTCCCGAAGAACTGCTTCATTGTGTTCACGAACTTTTGCCAGTTTTGCCCTTTTGAGGGACTGTCTATCATACATTCGCTTTTCTGCTTCTTCTTTATCCCGACTTCTAACATTCTTCACAGCTTGTTCCGCTAATTTCCTAACTAAATCATTCCCTGGATCAGCCATTTTTGTCTCAGTTGAAAGGTCCTGATTGATTGGTTTTCCATCACTATCCCGTGGAATTATGGGACCATGGAAAGGACAGACTTTTAAGTCCCTTCTCTTACATAAGCCTCCACTCCTTAGAGGAGCACGGCATGGTTCAACCGGGGCTTGCTCTTCCTTGTACAGGGTAGCCCGAACACTTAGCTCTGCAATCTTTTCTGCTGGAATCACAGCATCTTCATCTACCCTGCCCCAGTGACTTTCCAGATCCAATCCACGTTGATTTGCCAACACACCATCATTTGAACTCCAATTATCGAGGTGTGGACCCCACTTCACCACCGGAGCTTCAACCAATAGCTTGCTCCTCAAAGGATCCATGTTACTTCCACAAACTGAATGTTCCAGCTCCTTATTGCCACTAGAGTCTCCAGCACTTTGTGCATGAGGCTTATTCGTCACCTCACTGGTCGAAGGACCAGCAAGATTTTCATCTTCCTCTTTTGATGTACCCAAAACTCCAACATCAGAAGCTTCAATCTTTCCCTCTTCCCAAATATCCTCATCCTGTTCCTCTTCACGCTTTGAAGTACTAGGCAAAGTGCTGACTAATTCTTCACATTTCTTTTTCACTGACTGAATCTTGTTTCTCGTGGTAATTAACTCCTTCAATGTTGAATCCCTCAAACGGTTGTCTGTTACATCAACTCTCACAGTAACAGAGATCCATTCTTGTATAGAAGGCAAATGCTTTTTAACAAGAAGTCTGTATAATTCCCTTAGTGCATCAAAGATCACTTTGTTTTCCATGTTTTCATGAACCTTTTTCTCCTCCTTTAATGAAGCAAGACGAATTTGCAAAAGTTCACGAGAATGAAGCTCATCAAAATCTTCATCTTCAAGTGGACTGAACAGCAAAGGTTCCTCCTTTACGGAGACAATCTCTAAACATTGCTCAATCTCATCGATTGCAGACTGCATTTCTCCCTTTACTGACAAAAGATTCAATAAAACATCATCAAATTTCTTCTGCAAAATCTCTTTTGTTCTCATCTCTCTCTCCCTCCTCTCCTGCTGCATCCTTGCCGCATTTGCTCGTATATCAGGAAACTGTAATCTGAGTGTGTATTTCAAATAATCATATCCTAACCTTAGCTTCCGATAATGAATACCAAAAGAAGCATTCCATTTCTCTAAGAACTCAATTGTTTTCTTTCTCAAACAAGCAGCTATAGCCGGTGGAGCAGGCAGTGGCATATTTCTCCTGAACCCAACACTCAAACTCAACAGCTGGTCTAAGTCCTCAACGATGAGAGTTCTAAAAAGCTTTGATCGCATAAACAGCTCATCTATAATAAGGAGCGACAAATACCGTACCTGAAGAAGAATAAACACCAGAATCACTTTGTAATCTTTTCACAAAGAGATGCAATTCCTCATTACACAAAATAAACCAATACTGTTCAACACCAAGTCGCCAGAAAAAGAAAAGGAGCGATATTTAAAACTGCCAAACCGCAATGCTCCATCAGGATTCATTGAACAAAACACATTCTCATCCATCCGAGATCCCTGTGATTTATTAAATAGAAGGAAACCACCAAGATGACCACTTAAAGGTCAAGTGGATTCTTTGCGACAGCTGTTAACAGCATGGTTTTAAAAACCACTAACTGTGTTTCAACATGAACACCTCATTTCTCAAGCATTCAATAACCAAATCCTTACATTCATTCCGACCCTTTTCCTTACACAATCTCCTTCCAGAGTCTCGAATTCCAAACTTAAAGTTTGTAAATAATAACGGGTGCCTTGGGTAGTTACTGAATATAAATAAAGAAATTTTTCATATTTTTCCAAGCTTGCTTTTACATAAAGTTTCTTTGTTAACCTTTAACAAATGGCTGGAAACCGGTCAATGAATACTTCAAACAAACCACCATCAAATTTACAACAATTCCGATTTGAATTCATCGAATTACAAATCAAAGCAAATTACAAGAAACCTAATCTATCCATGTGCGATTACGAAACCTACTTGACAATGAGTCGGGAAACCAAAAAAAAAAAAAAAAGAAATTGGAGGGAAGAGAGATTAGATTAGGGTTTTTCTTTTAAAAACCTGGGAATGCTTTTTCTTCAAGAGGGACATTAGGGTTTGGACAGCGAGACGGACCTCCGACTCCGAATAGCGAATGGATAGTTTGATTGCCTTAAGGAGACGAGCATCCACCTCTTGGGCTGTTGAATTAGTGGCTTTCTCTATTAAGGTTCCGACCTTTCTTTTATCTTCTTCTTGTTCAATTTCTCTATGCATTTTCCAACGTCTAACCCTGATCGCAGTCCTATTTTCCGGATCGATTCTGCTTCCGTCGTCCCCGCGAACATGAAATGAGCTAAAACATACAAGAAGGTGTTTTAGTATTTCTTTTATCTTCTTACTCCTCCTCTTCTTCCATAGTCTAAAATACATTTAATTAAAGAAAAAAATTACACATTTAAGCGTTCACAGTCGTCCTCGATTATTCTTTTTTTTTTTTTTTCGTTTAATTTGAACCGTCGGACTCGGATCCGTCAGCTCCAATAACATTTCTATGCACTTTTAATATGGTAATATTGGTATAATTAATTTAAGAAAATAATAGTTAGATGATATGATGAAAAATAATATTCAATATATTTAATTAAATAATATAATAAAAATAAATAACTAAAATGTAAACATGGTAAAATTGGAAAAGCCTGGAAGTCAAATAAAAGGAAAAAGAAAACGGTTAAGATTAAACTTAAAAAATGGTAAATGTTAAGAATCAAATGTGTAGCTTTTTCTTAATTTGGCCATCCATGTGAATTGAAATTCCAAAGGCGCAAAGGTTTTGGCCTTCTCCTAATTTTCGTAGAAGCTTTAAAATTGTGAAATAAAAAAGTGTTTAGGCTGCTCCCACATAAAAGAAGGAAGGTTACAGAGCAAATTGACGACATTAGAAGGCAACTGTTCGATTACCCAAATCAATTTTTGATTGAAAAAGAGATACAGTTGCAAGAAGAACTAAAGTTAATCACGAAACAAGAAGAGCTACTTTAGGTGGCTAAGGCCTAAGCAAATTGGATTATTCATGGTGAGAGAAATACTAAGTCCTTTCATGCAAATGTTTTGGCAAGAAGATCAAAATCACGGATTTGTGGTCTTTTATATCCAATTGAAAACTGGATGAGTGAGGAATTAGACATCTAAACTTTCCTTATGTGTTATTACAGTGATCTGTTCACATATGATAGAGTAGCAATCTAGTTTTTTCATGACCAATGGATCAACGGATAATGGGAAATTTTGTATTCTGAGAGGGAAGATCTTGAAAAATAGTTGACTAATGTAGACATTAAAAAAGGATTATGGTGTATTGGCCGTCACAAATCTCCGGGCGTTGATGGTCTCCATGCGGAGTTCTACAAAGCGTGTTGGGACATAGTAAAAGAAATGGTGTGTGATATTGTAAAAAGTCTTTTAGAGAAAGGGTAATGTGCCTAAAGAGCTAAATAGAACACTCATAGTTCTCACACCTAAACAAGCAGATGCAAACTACATAAAGGACCTCTGGCCCATCAATGTGTGCACTATTTTATACAAAGTAGTGAGCAAATGTTTGATAAGATAGATTAGACCTCTATTAAATGAGCTAATTAACCTAAAGCAAGCAAGTTTTATCTCAAAAAGATTTTCCATGGATAACATCATAATTTTTAAAGAAGTCCTCCATATTTAAGGCAAACAAAAAGGGAAAAGACATGGTATGCTAATTGAACTGGATTAGGAAAAGGTGTATGACATGATGAAATGGGATTTCATTCGTTATGCACTCTAAAGTTTGAGATTTCCCGATAAGTGGTTCAAAATTATCGGTTTGTGTTTAATACCACTAGTTATTGGCTCATTTTCAATGGAGCTATGACCAAAGGTTTCCTAGCAAGGAGAGGCTTAAGGTAGACAAACCCTTTATCCCTATAGCTATTTATCCTAACAATGGAGATCTTGAGCCGTATGATACACCTTAAGGTGAATGAAGGTATTGGAAGCCACATAAAATACGAGGAACCAAATTGGAACTTTCCCATATTTTCTTTATAGATGATCTCTTTTTAACGAGTGAAGCAACAAAAGAAAATGCATGACAAATTAAGGATGTTATTGATTTCTTCTACAGCTTATTAGGGCAAAGGGTAAACTATACTAAATCTTCCATTATCTTCTCTTGGAACATAGAGGTGTCTCTAAAGCAAAAGATAGCAAATATATTTGGCATTCAGTTAAATGCAAGTTTAAGGAAGTACCTTAGCATCCTTGTCAAGGAAGAAGGTAAATTGAGAAATATACATCTAAGCTTCATCTTAGAGAAATTGAATGCCCAATTATCAGGCTAGAAGTATAATGATTAAGTATGGAAGGAAGGAAATTATTGGTGTCAACATCCTTAGAAAGCACTATCAACTACCATTAATCTTACATCTGCTATCTTATACCTGATTTATATAAAGCATCCACAACTAACTCGCTTTAAAGTAATATTTCACAAATTAAATATGATTTTTATCTAAGAAAATATGAAAAATATATACTATAGTTCAGATATTATAATGATTTCATAGCATAATCTTACCTAAGTAATACCTTATATAACAATTGAAGATTCTAAATTAAGAACTAAAACTTTATAAATGTATCTGCTCTTCAATTTTTATTTTATCACTCTCCATGATCTAGCAATTGCTAATTTTTTGGTAGCTATATGACCGCTTTCTAGTTAATACCTGCAACAATATCTATAGAAATATAAGCAATCAACTACTCACTAAGTTGGCATAAAGATTTAAAACTACACATCAAGTATAAATAAGGTCATCAACTAGTTATTTTAATACAAAGCAATAAACGAATACCATCGCACAACGTTATTCAGTTTACCGTGAGATTAGAAAAATTGCACTCGCTTAATCCAAGTTGAGGAGTTTAGTACACATATTAATAGCTCACGACCAAACCTAAACTTCTGCAATGGAGATACCGCTCCTCTCGCAACTACCTTTAAACCACTGACTTTACCCTTACCACAACCTCTTATCTTGTTACTTAGCTTGACTAAGGATAAAGAAGGGACTAATTATCCTATACAGTGCTATCCCTTTTGAAATAATTAGTATTTGGTAGGAGAACCCCAAACATGTCCCCTAATGGGTTGAAATGGTTTACTGGTTAATTTTATAAGCTATATATTATTATGTTGAGTTAAGGTAATCAGTCCATATCACACAATACAAAATAATTATAAACTAGTACAGCAAGCTAATAATACACAGTGCATTTAAGAACATGCACACACAAGCATGCACATATTCAAATTACCTATAGCTATAAATAAGTATAATTTTAAGCCTTCGAATACTCCGAAACAATACTCTAAAATATAGTGACGTATTAATCTCAAACTTATCCGAACTTCCCACTTATTCACTCAAGATATAACTCGCAACAAACTATCACCGATAATCCCTATAATACGAATATTATTTTAATTCTCATATAACTACCATAAATAAATTTTATTCTGTCATTTAAATAATTATTATATGTAGTCTAAGGTCTTATTACATTTAAGTTAAATCCTTAGTTTTAGTTTAAACTTATAGTTTTACTCACTTATTCAAATTCTATATTCCTTATAACTAGGCTAATTCTAAACTAGTTTTTAATTCAATTTTCTGAATCAATTTCGGAATTTAGGTTTCGTTTTAACTTCTGGTTACTATTTTTATTCATATACTCAAAGAATTCCTTCTAAATCAATATGTGAACTCCATGTAACTATAATTAAGTATTCTAAATTTCCGTTTTAGTTTTTAACCAATATTTTAATCTGTATAGTATACTATATTTTTAATTTAACTACCAAATTATCTCCCAATGTGAGAATAACCTATATTTTTCATATAATTTTATAAATTTACATTTCAAATAAGATTTATGTCATATTCCTAATATTATAATGCCATTAATTTTTACCTCATATTTTCTATCCATTTTATTCCAATATACATATATTGTGCATTGTTACATATTATACATTTATATCACCTATCTAACACTTCTAACACTACATATATCATCTTTTACTACCAAATAACATGTTAAGATGTCTAATTACATCCTAAATCAGAATTTATACCTAAATAATCTCTAAATCATAAGATTAATTTAAATATATCATTTTTACATATTATTCAATTACACATATTTACTACATAATACACACATCTAATACTCTAAATATCACAAATATCATACTATATCAATAAATAACATCCCAAAATACCAAATTATATACTAAATCGATATTTATACAAAATTAACCCTAAATCATAAAATTAACTTAAAAACATACATTTTTTTCTACAGTTTTAAAGCCTAAAAATTAGGTAAAATTTTAGAAAATTAATTTTTAAAAAATCTCCTCGTAGCACTGTTATAAACACTATAAATAATTTATAAAAAAATTTTAAAGTCAAAACTATACCGTTAAGGTTATTTAAATTTAAATAAAAAACTAACTCGGTTTAATTATTTCTTAAGAACAATATATCCCGAGACCTAAATTTATCAAATTGACATTTTTCTCTAAATCTACATACTAAAATATCCTAGAATACCAAATTTCACAATTTTTAATAATTATTTGATATTTTTAATAAACTAAACAAAAATCAAAAGAAAATTTGTGGAACCGGTTTTTTGAATTTATAGATGAGTTTAAGGGTTTTCTTTTAATTTCCATTTGCTACATATCCCTTATCTCTTCTTTTTTCACTTTCTAATTATCTTAATATTATTGATTGATTTTATTTTTTTAATTTTCAACTTGCTAAGCTTCATTTCTGGACATTTTCATAGTGTTCTATATTTTTCTTGATTTTTATTTAATTTTTTATGAATTTTATTTAATTACTTAGTATTATTTTAACATATTTCAAGTATTTTAAGTAATTTCGGGTATTTTTACTTATACGTAAATACATAAGAATAAATACTCATAAATATTATTTAAGTTATTTTATGATTTTTAGTGTTCATATAATTTATGTCTATCAATTCATTAATTGTCAAAACTCATTTTACATATTTTCAATAAATAACGGGTAATATATATATAATTCAATATTATAATTTTTAAGAGATTACTTTTATTAATATTTATAGTTTCATTGAAAAATTTGGGCTTAATTGGATAATTTATTTAATCACTCTAAATTTTACGTATTGAACCCTGAACACTTGACTACAGGGCTTACAACTACTATACACAAATTATTTCTTTCCTGTAGAAATTCTCTAAAAGAGCAGAGAAAATACATAAAGATTTCTTATGGGGATCTACACCAAAGTCTAAAAAAACCCATTAGATTAGTTGGTTGAAACCAAAAAGTTCAAAAAAATAGAGGGGGTCTTGAAATTGTAGACATCTAAAAAAGAAACTATGTGAACTTTATCAAGCTTGCATGGAAAGTGAAGATGAAGAAGTTACTATGGATAAAACTTATAGATCAAAAATATAAAACCGATCAAGTGAGGAAGATGGTGAATTGGTTGGAAGATTGACTATCATGAAGATCAAGAACAAAGCTTCTACAAAATTCTAGACAGATATCTAAAATGAGAAGGAGAAGGTCTGTAATTGTCTGCATGATCCACTAAACAAGCATGATCCTAATCTAATAATAAACCAAGCTTGAGAAAATGGTGTTAGATGGAAGGAGGAAGTTATCGAGTATCCTCTTAATGACAAAATATGAAGCAAGTTGGGGAACATCTTTCTGGAATTCGCTAAGGACTCAAGTAGTTGTTGTAAGTGGCCATTTGAAATGGATGGAGAAGTTACTTCTAAGTCAGCTTATATGCAGATGTTTGAGGAAGAGAATACAACTCTAATGGAGATAAGCTAGACATGGATTTAGAAATTGCCTGTATCACCAAACGTCTAAATTCTAATATGGCGAGTTTTCCATAATGGGCTTACCATGAGAGATACTCAGATAGAAGAGGCTTTTAATTAAGGAGATTGTATCTGCTTTCCAATCTTGAGGAGGAGTTTATAGAACAAACTTTTATCCAATGTCATTGGAGCCATACCATATGGGGAATGCTTGGAATAAAAATCTAAAATAGCGAATGTTCCTTTGAAAATATGAAAAATTGGATTAGAGGGTGTTGTAGTAAATTTCAGAAGAAACAAATAGCGACAATTGCCCCTATTGTGATTGTCATTTTATTTGTCCTAAAGGGTATATGAAAAGCAAGAAATTAAGCAGTGTTTAGAGTAGAACAACAAACCAACTGGCCATAAACTATTAAGAGGAAGGCAAATGAGTGGTAGACGTATATGAGAAGGGAAAAAATTAATTTGAAGGATATAAGACAAATGGCTAAACCACTGCCAATCAACCCAGACTGGATCAAAGATAATCCAAATGGAGCTGTTGTAGAGAACTCATGGAAATCTGGAGTAAGGGCTCTGTGTAGGGATCATAGTGGGTGTTACGCCCCAAAGCGATAGAATCGTAATAGTCCCGCCATGTAAACTAGTCTAAGATAAAAGCTAACCATACAATCGCTATCTTAAACCTAATTTACACAAAGCGTCTACGACTAACCTGCTTTGAAGTAAACATTTCATAAATTAAATAAATTATTTACCTAAAAAAAGTATGAAAATATATATATACACTAGGATTTAAGTATTACAAATAATGTTTACAGAGTTTCATTATCCTATACTTCCTAAGCAATACATTATTTGAAAACAAAAAATTCTAAATAAAAGCTAAGACCATAAAGACATATCTATTCTTCAAACGTATTTCCTCACTTCCTAAGATCCAGTAGTTGCTAGTTTTAGGGTAAATATAAGCCGCTTCCTAACTAGCACTTACAACCACGTCTATAGAGATATGAGCAACCACAACTTAGTAAGTTAGGACGGAAACTTAAAACTATATCTTAAACACAAATAAAGTTATCAATCAAATCAGTTAAATGCAATACATATTCAAGCAAATGCCATCACATGATATTGTTTGGCCAATCGTGAGATTAAAGAAATTGTACCCACTCTAATCCGAGTTGAGAAGTTTCCATTTATGCAATAGTTCACAACCAAACCTAAGCTTGTGCAATAAAGACATCGCGACTACCTTCGAACCATTAACTTCACCCTTGGTGCGACCTCCTCACCTATCACTTAGTTCGATTAAAGATAAAGAAAGTACCAATTATGCTATCCAACGCTATCCCTTTCGAAAGGGTCAGTATTTAGCTTGAAAACCCTAAATTTCCATTAATAGGTTGCAATGCAAATCCAATTTAGAATTATAAGTCATATATTTAGTTAAAGCCAGTTCAAGATGTTCAATTATTTCAACAAGTCACACAAATATAAGCTAGGGCAGTACATCAGAATCACATCATCAATATAGAAACAAGTATATGAGAACAGTTAATCATTTAAGAACACAATTAAGTACACTTTCAAGGCTCTAAGTACTATAAATTAATACTCTAAAATACAGTAAAGTATTAATCCTAACTTACTTGGATTCCTCGTTTGCCCATTTGAGGTGTAACTCTATCGGGCCATCGCTGATAATCCCTATATTACAAATATTGTTTTAGTGTATGTATATAACTATCTTATATAAACTTGATTCTGTAGTTCTTTTATGTTATCTTTAGTTCAGGGTTTTTAGTATACTTAATTATTCAGGTTTTTAAGTCTCTTAAAGGTATTCTTAATTTAGGTTTAGTTTTAATTCAGTTTTGAAGTCGGTTTTTAAATTGGAATTTTAACTCAATTTTCAATTAGGCATTTTATACGTAAACCTTATGAAATCATTCTGATCCATAATATGAAATTAATCACATTATTTTCAGATATCTTAAACATCGTCTTTTTATCTTTAACTAATATTTTAGTCCATACGATATATCATAATCCTAATTTAACTACTGAATTTACTCTCGCTGTGAGAAAATCTTACGTTTTCATATAATTACCCTAATCTAAGTTTCCTACCAGATTTATTATATATTTCTATTATTGGTATAATATCAATTTTAACCTAATATTTTCCAACTCATCAATTTCTTATACTTACATATTATATATTATCACATAATATATACATAATATACGCATCTAATATTTCCATCATTTCAAATATCATCTCTCAACATCAATTAACATCTCAAAATACCTAGATTCATCTCAAATCAAAATTTATACTTAATTACCCTAATTTACATAATTAGCTTAAAATATACTGTTAGATATCTCTCATGGATTTTGATGATAATAAAAAGAGAAGAATACTAATAAATTAACAAGTATGCAGATATTCAAAAAGTTCTTTAGAAAGTTTAAAATTACAAGTTAAGGTGCATTCAGAAACTTATTCAAAAGGTATTCAAAAAGTTTTTCAAAAGTTTAAAATTGCAAATTGAGGTGCATCTAAAAACTTATTCAAAAGGTATTTAGAAACTTATTCAAAGGTTATTTGAAAAGTTCTTCAGAAAGTTTAAAATTGCAAATTAAAGTGCATTCAGAAATTTATTGGGAAGGTTTGAATTGATTGAAAAGAGACTAGTTTAAAAATCTTCAAAAAGTTTTTCAAAAGCTTTTATGAGAACAATTGGTACAGCACTTCATAAACTTGTTCCTAGACTTTAGAAGAAAAAAAAAAGAAGACTAATACTCTTCAGAAGGTCATTTAGAAAGTTGATTTGGAAATATATGATATTGAATTTTAATTCATATCATATTCGAATTCAACAAGGCCTAGCTCTACTCGATTGGGTGTATTAGAGAAATATACTTAATCCAATTTCACTCAAGATGAAATTGTGATCCTTAGGGATTATTTTTGAGAAAATTTTTGATAAATCAAGATATGCATAAATACAGATAAGGACAAGTTTGATTTGAATTTTGTGAAATTTCAAATCTTGAATATGAGTCTTATTCGAAAGTTGCTAATAAAGTATATCTCTTCAAATTCAAATCAGAAGCTTATCTTGTGGTTATGGATTAATGAATATCTTATCTAAACAAGATAAGAAAAGTTATTTTTAAATTTCAAATAACCGATATCTTCTTAAAATATCCAAGGAATTATCTTTAATAAATAATAGTTAGATAAATGCAAAAGTGAAGATAATCTTCAGAAATTTAGCCGTTGAAAGATCTCAATATAAAAGAGAAAGGATTCAAAACGTCATTTACTACTCTAAAGAAGAAAAGTTTTCGTTGCATAAAAAACGGTGATTAGATTCAACCCTCTAAAAAGTCACAAAAAATCCTTTAGATACTTCTTTAGAAAGTTCCACTAAAGTAAACATTACAACAATCGTCATTTCTCTTTAGATTAATTGAGATTAATACTTTTGTTCTTGCTTCTTATTTATTGTTGAGTGTTAAGACAAGTACATTTGTATTATGTAAATTTGTATTAGCCTATGTTATAGAAAGATTAGGTAGGTGGAGTAGGATATTGTGAAGTTCAACTGTGACGAATGCTTATAATCTCTTTTTGATTTGATTTAATGGGTCAAGTGAAACGGTACTAGTAAAGTAGAACGGATCCCGAGCAGTAGAGTTGAAAAATAGTAGTAGGTAAAAAGCTAAAGCTCTATAAATCCTTAACCCAATATTTTCCTTCCTTACTCTTTTAATTTGCTTTATTAATTATTGTGTGTTGAATTATTAAAATATCAATGTTCACCATTATAAGTTGTTAAGAGAGGTAATTTTATTTTTCTTATATCGAAAAGTTTTCAAAAGCTTAAAGATATCAACTCATCTCCTCTTTTGATATCTTATATGGGACCAACGTATGCTATTTTTACCTATTATATATATACTACATAATTCCCTAATAATTACATCTAATACCCTAAATGTTACAAATATATCCTCCATCAGATTTCAATATCCATATAATTATGCACTAAATCAGTAATTATTTATTTAATTACCTAATTAGCTCAAAATTACCCATTTTATATATCATTTTAAGGCTTAAAAATTTAGAAAATTCTTTTTTAAAAAGAGCTTCGTAGCACTGTTTTATAACCCCTAAGTAGTCTACACAAAAATTTTAAGTCTAAAACTACACTCTTAAGGTTATTTATTTCTAATTCGAACAACACTCGGGTTTACATGGTTTCTTAAGGATAATATATTTCTAGACATAAAATCATCAAAATAAATTTTTTTCCTAAATCCACATACTTAAAAACCTTAGAATACCAAATTTTACAATTTTCTAAGCATATTTAGTATTTTTAACAAAATATAAAAAATCGAAAGGAAAATCGGACTCATCGAAGTTGCTGGCTCCAGCCATCGCCAACCACTACAGCCTTATCAGTCGGTTTAGGGTGGTGGCGGTGGCCGTCCACTCCCAAGTGCTCGTCGAGTCTGGGTTCACCTTATAGCCCCTATTTGCATACAAATTTTGTAATTTTTTTATAAAAATACTCTTTTTTCTTTTCTCTCATCTCCCTAATTTTTCTAGATCCTAAACTAACCAAATAGGCTTTTGATTTAATTTGGGTATTTATAAAGCTTTAGGAGATTTTTTATGCATTAAGTTGACTGGACACAGGCTTTATCCTCTTCTAATTTGCTTTTTATTTGGCTAAATTTTATTAGTTAATTTTTATTCTTTAATTTTCTACTTGCTACACCCATATTCTAGACATTTCCACACATTTTCTGATTTTTCTTTATTTTTTCTTAATTATTTATGAATTTTATTTAATTATTTAGTATTATTTTAGCATATTTTAAGTAATTTTGCATATTTCCACCTATATGTAAATTCATATATAGTACAATTAAATACTCCTAAATATTATTGTATTATTTTATGATTTTTATTGTGCATATAATTTATCTTTACCAATTTGTTAATTATTGAAACTCGTTTTACACATTTCCAATAAATAACAGAAAATTTACATATAATTCAATATTATAATAATTAATTATTTTATTCTTTAATTTCTTATATCCAAACTCACGGGATCACTTTCACTAATATTCCTAGTTTTATCGTAAAATTTTGACTAGATCAAACAATTTATTTAATCACTCTAAATTCTATGAATCAAACCCTGAATACTTGATTATGAGTCTTACAATGGGGTAGTATTATGAGGAGTCTATAAAACATCTTAAGCTTGTCTCTGTTAGAATCTTAGCTCTATGCAAGACTGATTCCCAACAAGCTTTATTTCAGCTAACTAGCCTGGCTTTAGACTTAGAAATCTATCATCCATTACTTAAGGATTGTTGTAACCTACTTAACTCTTTTGGTAATGTGATTATGAACAAGGTTTTTAGATAATGGAATGAAGCAATTGATAGACTCGCGAAAGAACGCCTTAACTCAAATCATCATGTAAGTTTTTTTATTATGTTCCTATGTTTTTATCCGACTTTTGCTACTCGAACTTTTGTAATATTGGTATGGCTCTTTATTCGAACTGTAACTAGTGTAAAAGAGGGAATGCCTCCTAATTGGTTTTGTAGGTGGATAACGTTTGCTTAATTTAATATATATTTCCTTATCGGGAAAAAAAATTCTTAATTAAATATACCATATACAAAAATCATTCATTTATTTTGAAATTTCAAAACTTTATTTATTTGTTTAAGAGGTAGCATGTGTAATTTTCCTTTAATAATGAAGTTTTTTCTTGATTATCAATATAAATGTCTGTCATTACTATATGACCATCTTCAATGCTAAGAACCCACGTTAGAGTCTCTAAAAAAGAATAAGATAAAGATAATCATTAACTATTAATCAAAAGTACAAAATATCTAACATAAGTCTCTCCATAACATATGAGTATCTAGAAAAATTATACAATCATTCTCATAAAATAAAAAAATACCAATAATAATTAAGGTTAGTAATTTAAGACTTGAACACGATATAACACAATTTAAATGAGGTTAGTGTATGAAAAAATTTGGCGCGAAATACAAATAGATCAGACCTATTTAAACATGGTAAAATTCATGTCCAAGTTCGAGTCAAGCTTTCAGACCTAGACATGGGACACAACAAACGCTATATATTTTTCTGTATTTTCATTTTGTTGCATAAATTATTACTTTCTAAGTCAACGATCTCAATTAAATGTATGAGAATATATCGTTTTTATTAAATTGTAGTTTAAATAGGCATAAAATTATGAACTTATACGTAAATTCTTCAACTGTTATATGTGAGCCTCGTAATTCTCCGTAATCATTCCGAGCAAGTAATTTTGGGCGTATACAAAAGTAAATCAATCAAGATGATATTTCATGTATGAGTCTTATGAGTTAGTCAAGGACAACTTGTAAATTCGAAATATAGTAAAATAATAAAATAATAATATTGTAGATAAATATAATTGATTTCACTAAATTATATTATATTATAAATACCACTATAACTGTGCAATTTGAGTAACAAAAATTTACTAAACTTTAGAGATAAATTATTTACACTTTAAAATTATAAAATAATATAAAAATATATTACATATACCTCGAGTGTAATTATATATAATTATTATATACCCATAAATGTTTAAAATACATAAAAATATTTGTAATTAGGTCAAAATTAATAGAAAAAATTTATAAAAATTTGTTAAGCTAACAAATTTCTCCATGAATTTGGCATAGACAACTCAATAGACAACTGTTCATAAAGAAAATAAGCTAATGACACCTTAACATACTTGGAGAACTTAGGTATATAAGTAGAGAAGAAAGAGAAACTCTCATTTTGCATGACTCAACTTAAGAATAATCACTAAACTTCTCTAGAGAATTAGGTAGTCTATTAGGAATCTAGGAAAAATTTGGAAAAGTAAAGATCATTAAAAAATAAATCAGGAAAATTCAAGAACCAAAACTATGCAAACCGAACTATTTCAAGAAGTGCAGGTCCGGAGAGGAGCTATGTAAACCCTATAATCGAGTGTTTGCGATTCGATACATAAAGTTAAGGCAATTGGATAAGTTGTCCAATTGAACTCAAATTTTACAATGAAATCATGAGTATTAGTAAAAATGATCCCGTGAGTTTAGATTAGAAAAAAATAATTTAATATTATAATATTAAATTATATGTATATTACCTGTTATTTATCGAAAATATGTAGAACTAGTCCAGATAATTAACGAATCAATAAAGATAAATTATATACACCATAAAAATCATAAAATAACTTAAATAATATTTATGAGTATTTATTTGTACCATATATATAATTACGTATAGGTAAAAATACCTGAAATTACTTAAAATACTTAAAATATGTCAAAATAATGTTAATTAATTAAATAAAATTTTAAAAAATGAAATAAAAATCAATAAAAATATGAGAAAGTGTAGAAATGTCTAAAATTGAGGCATGACATGTTGAGAAGTGATGAAAGAAAGTTAACTAATCAAAATAACCTAAATAGAAAATAAAAAGAAGTGAAGATAAGGGACAAATGGCATAAAGTAATTCCCTAACTCATCAAAACAACCCTATAAATTTAGCAAACCTCTTCTGAAATTCATTTTGGTCAGTGAAAGCTTAGAAATAAAAAATAAGGAGATAAGAAAAGAAAGAAGAATAATTTTACAAAAATTTACGAAAATAGTGTACAATTAAGGCTTATAAGAAGGACCAACAATCATCTATAATCAAATGGCCACCACCACTAGACGAGGGAGGCAGGGCTCAGATCTACTGACAAGGGCAAGGTAGTTAGCAGTAGCTAGAGTTAACAACATCAGTGATCTCCAAATCTTATTCCGATTTTGTCTAATTTATTAAAATATCGAATATATATGGAAAATTATGATAAAAAAATAGAGATTTGATAAAACTAAGTCTTGAAATATGCTATTCTTAAGAAATCACTAAATTTGAGCTAATTTTCAATTTTGATTTAAATAACTTTAATAATGTAGTTTTGACCTTAAAATTTTTGTTTAGACTATTTAGGATATATACAATAGTGTTATGAAGAGATTTTCCAAAAAATTATTTTCTAAAATTTTACTTAATCTTTAGGCCTTAAAATCAAACATAAAAGGTAATGCTTGGGCTTAGTTTTGTGATTTAATATTAATTTGATAAAAATTTTGATTTAGTGTGTAGTTAGATATCTTTGGATGTTAGTTGCTGATGTAGAATGGTATTTAGGGAGTTTGAGGTGTTAGATGCATATATTATGCATATTATGTAATAAATAAGTATAAAAGAATAATAGGTAAAAAGGTACATTTAAGTTAATTTTATGATTTAGGGTTAATTTCGTTTAAATTCTGATTTAGGGTATAATTAGATGTCAAGGAATGTTAGTTAATGATGAGAGATGATAATTATAGTGTTAAAAAAGTTAGATGTATGGTTTATGTATAATTTTAAGTAGTAATAAGTAATATGTGAAATATGAAGATTAAATAGGTGGAAAATATTAAGTTAAATCGATAACATTATAATAATAGGAGAATATTATAAATTTGATTTGGAATATAAATTTAGGGATTCATATGAAAAATATAGGTTAATCTCATATCAAGAGCAAATTCGGTGGTTAAATTAGGAGTAGGGTATACCATACTAACTAAAATATTGGTTAGCAGTTAGATAAAAGATTTAGGATACTCAAGTATAGTTAAATAAATTTCACATATTAGTTCGGAAGCAATTCTTGTAGTTTACATATAAAACCCATAATCAGAAATTGAATTAAAAGCTAATTCAGGAACTTATTCATAAACTAAATCAAAAATTGGTTTAGAACTAGCTTGGTTATAGATAATATATAATCTGAGCAATAAAGTAAAATTATAAATTTAAATTAAAACTAATGATTTACAGCGTATATATATATAGATATATACATATACACTCATGTATGAGTAGTTATGTTAAAAAGTGGACAATTTTCTAATAAAAAATTGTTTCAAAAGTAGAATCAGAATTAAGGATAATAGAAGTATATTAGAGAGTTAGTCAAAATTTGAATCAAAAGTTATATTTACCTGAATTAATTATGAGAAAAGGGTTAGAGGACATTTATGAGAATTATAAATAAAGGGTAACTAAAAGATAAACTAGAATTTAATTCGAATGTTGAATCAAAATCAGTAAAAGAAGCAAATGTAAAACCTAACTAAACAAGAGAAATAATCCCAAGAGGCATAGACCATAATAACTAAATATAATAAGACCCTGAACTAAAGATAATAATGTAAATTATAAAGTAAAATCTATCTATGATAGTTATGTAGAAATTAAAATAACATTTATATTATAAAGATTATCGGCGACAGCCTATTATAAGTCACATCTTAAGTGAGCAATTGGACAATCCAGGTAAGTTTGAGATCAATACGTTATTGCATTTTGAGTATGGTTGTGTTTGTTAGATAACTTGATTATACACATGCCTATGTGTACGTATTCGTGGATTTAGTTATATGATTCTGGTTTGATGCTCTAAACTGTAATTGTCTGTCTTGCATGAAATGATTGAACACTTTAAACTTAACTTAGTTAAATATTTGACTTGTAATTCTAAATCAGACTTGCACGGAAAACCCATTAAGGGAAATGTTTAGGATTCTTCAGCAAAATATCGACTCATTCGAAAGAGATAGCGCTAGATAGCATAAAGGTCCCTTTTTCATTCTTAGTTAAACAAAATAACAAGAGATGTGGTTACAGTAAGGGTGAAGGCAATGATTCAAAGATAGTCACGGGAGGAGCGATATCTTATTGTACAAGCCTGAATTTGATTATGAGCTATTGGAATATACGGCAAACTCCTCAACCTAGATTAAAGTAAATATAATTTCTCTAATTTCACAAGAGACCGAATAACGTTGTGCAATGACATTTGTTTTTTGCATTGCATTAAAATAACTAGTTGATAACTCTATTTGTGCTTGATATATAGTTTTAAGTATCTACCCTAACTTACCGAGCAATTGATTGCTCACATCTTTATAAATGTTATTGCAGGTACTAGTTAGGAAGCGATTTTATAATTATCCTGAAACTAGCAACTGCTGTATGTAAGCCCCACAATTAGCTACTCGAGGTTCAATTTGTAAAATTTAACGCGATCGAGCAAAATGTCTAATTCAACTCAAATTTTATGACGAAACTAGGAATATTAATTAAAGTGATCCCATGAGTTTGGATTTAGGAAAATAAATAATAAAATAATTAATTATTATAATATTAAAATGTATGTATACTATTTGTTATTTATCAAAATTTTATAAAATGAGTTCCAATAACTAATAAATCAATAAAAATAAATTATATGCACACTAAAAATCATGAAATAACATAAATAATATTGAAGAATATTTACTTGTACCATATATGAATTTATATGTAGGTAGAAATATGTAAAATTACCTAAAGTACTAAAAACATGCTAAAATAAGACTAAATAATTAAAGAAAATTCACAAATAATTAAAGAAAAACCACAAAAAAATGGAAACATGAGGAAATATCTAGAATTGGGCCATGGCAAGTAGAAAATTAAAGAAAAATCAACCAATAAAATTTAGCCAAATAAAAAGTAAATTGAAAGAGGATAAAACTTACAAAAACTCTGTGCAATTAGGGTATTTAGGCTAAACCCACAACCCATATCTAATTGGAACCAAACCGCCGCCGCCGCCGCCGCCGCCAACACCACATCCCATACCCATCACCTAGACCGACCAACACACCTAAGGCCACCGTTGATGGTCGAAATCTCAACAATCAGGTGAGTTCGATTCCAACCCGATTTTGTGTAATTTATTAAAATTATTAATTTTATCAAGAAAATTATGAATTTTTTTATTTTGATTTTTTATTATATTTATATTTAAGGAAAAATATTGGTTATATTTAACCACATCTAGAAATATAGGGTACTTAAGAAACCGTGCAAAACCAAATATGTTTCGATTTAGAATTAAATAACCTTAGAAGTGTAGTTTTGAGCTTAATTTTTTTGTCTAAACTGCTTAGGTGATATAAAATAGTGCTATGAAGCCTTTCTTTAAAAGTTAAATTTTAAAATTTTTAAGTGATTTTTAGGCCCTTAAAATATATATATATAATTAGGGATTTTTGGGGTTAATTAATGATTAATTGAATAATTACTGATTTAGTATATAATTAGGGATTTTAAAATGTTCATATTTGATGTGGTACAATAATTGTGGTATTTAGGGTATTAGATGTAATTATTAAGGTATTATGTAGTATATATGTAATAGGTAAAAATGATAAATTTTAAATTAATTTTATAATTTAGGGTAATTAGATATAAATTCTGATTTGGGATGAATTTAGGTATATTGAGATAATAATAGATGTTGAGAGATGATATTTAAAGTAATAGGAATATTAGATGTGTATATTATATACTTATTAGGCAATAATATATAATATGTAAGTAAACGGAATTAATGAGAAGGAAAATATTAGATTGAAAATTGATATTATAATAATAATAGAAATATATAATAAATCTGGTAAGAAACTTAAATTTAGATGTTTATATGAAAAATGTAAAATTTCTTTATATTGGGAGTAAATTCGATAATTAAGCTAGAATATATGGTATACCGTACAAACTCAAATAGTGGTTAGCGATTAAATATGAAATTTAATATACCCGAAAATAATGTGATTAATTTCTCATTATGGATCAAAATGAAATTCTAGAATTCACATATAAAATTGTACTTTGAAACATAATTAGAACTTAATTTGGAAATCATTTTAGAAACTAAATCGAAACTTAGCCTAAATCAAGGATAATTGTAAAATACTTGAAAGCCTAGATAATTGGGTATATTAAACCCTAAACCAAAGATAATAATAAGCGTTATAGGATAAAACCAATCTATAATAGTTATGTAGAAAATTGAAACAATATTTGTATTATAGGATTTTTTTACGATGGCTAGTAAGAGTCACACCTCGAGTGAGTAAGCGAGAAGTTCAAATAAGTTAAGACAAATACGTTACTATATTTCAAAGTACTAATTTGTAATAGTTGAAGGCTTGAAATTTTACTTAATTGTCCTTGATAGATAGTTAACTATGCACATGTGCTTTTTGAGCTTAATGATATGGTTTTGACTTACTGCCCTGGCTTGTATTTGTATGACTTGATGAAATTATTGAACACCTTAAACCAAATTTAACTAAATATATAACTTATAATTCTAAATCAGATTTGCATCGTAACCCATTAGGGGAGGCTTAGGGTTCTTTGACCAAATACCGACCTTTTCAAAAGGAATAGCGCTGGATAGTATAATTGGTCCCTTCTCTATCCTTAGTCGAACAAAGTAATAAGTTAAGAGGTCATGGAAAGGGTGAAGTCAATAGTTCGAAGGTAGTCGTAGGAGGAGTGGTGTCTCCATTGCACAAGCTTAAGTTTAGTCGTGAGTTGTTGCATTTAAAGAAAATTCCTCAGCCCGGATTAGAGCAAGTGTAATTTATCTAATCTCACGATTAGTTGGACAATGTCATGCGATAGCATTTACTTGTACGTGCATTACATCTAACTAATTTGGTTGATAGCCCTATTTGTACTTGATGTATAGTTTTAAGTTTTCATCCCAATTTACTGAGCGATTGGTTGCTCACATTCCTATAAATGTTGTTGCAAATACTAGCTAAGAAACGGCCATAAAACTAACCTAAAGCTAGCAATCTGTTGGATCCTAAGGAGTGAGGATAATAACCTAAGAAGCAATTACACTCTAAAGTTCGGATTTCATCTTTAACGCTTTTAATATTAATTTATGTACTAAATGCAAACCTTATGAAATTTCAATAACCCAAAAGTGGAATCGGATGAAAGAATCTTTAGATAGTCCTTAAAACCACCCCAAACGTGATAATAATACCTAAGTGAAGGAATCAAATCCTAAGTGTTCGACCAAAACCCTAATTGAAGTAAGCCTTAAAAACCTAACTAAATGAGCAAGAATTCTAATACTTGAAAACCCCTAGAACGTTATTGAAACCCTAAAATGACTATCTAACCCTAATTAAGTGATCAAATACATTATTATCACCAATAAATACTAATAGTAAGGTTGAATCGATCAATACAAGCGATCGACAGTATTAAGCGATTTTAACCTTAACTTTTGAACTCGTACACAGATCAAATTAACATAAACGAGCACCAAACCTTAAGGGAACCCTAAGTACACATGTAGGGCATTTAGAATATCTAAATTATAGTGTCAAAGTCCAACCAAACCCTAAACACATCCTAGTTGCACCTAATTAGCCTAACCATGCCTAATCACCACTAATTACCCTAATCCTTAACCAACCCCATTACATCTTGATTAGCTATAAGTCAAACATGATTAGTGACCAAAAGACAAACTCTTATCCCTTCTTAAAATATCTTGTACTCTTAGGAGACAAGATCATAACCAAATTGGCAAAAGGTACATGAAGTACACGGTCCCCATTTGATACTTGTCCTTGTTTTCCTAAATACTCACCACTTATCCCTCGACCTCTCCTTACTTCCACGCCCTGCTATCCCCATCCCCCTCCCTCATTTTTCATTTTCTCAAACCTTGAAACACATCTAAAAACTCCCTCAAACTTCCTCTCAAAGATCAAACCTAAACTCCTTCTTTTTCCTCTTCTCAACCACCACTGACCACCCTAACGCTAACCCCCATAACTTTACCACCACTACTCCAAACCAAGTCCCACGCCTTACACACACACATTCCCTTTGTTTTTTGACACACTCATACCCCTTTACACACACCAAGGCTCAAGGTTCATGGCATACAACCACAAAGGGAGGCCTTTTGCACTTTGCTTCAGTAAGAACTTAGGTTAGGTTTTTCCTTAGATTTCTTGCAAAATAATGATAGATATGAATAATTTCTTTCTTAAAACTTATTTTACAGCAACTCCATAGAAGTTCTAAAGTACTTCAAGAAGGACTACAGTACATAAAGAAGGTCTATAAAGGTAAATACAAAAAAAACCACATTTAGTAAAGTTATAACACAAATAGGCTAAGTTATGTAAAATAGTGTAATTGTTAGTAGAAAATCTTCAAGTAGGTTAATAAGACTCTTGTTTTCCATGCATGCCACCCCATATATGTCCCCCCACAACACTTCCACACACTTTTATGAAGTGATTATGGTTTTAGATTAGTAGAAACATAGGTTACATAAGTCAAAACACCATAAAAATCAAGTGTTGCATCAAAATAGAGGTTTTGACCCTAAAAGCAACTCATGGTCGCCACTTTCTTTGACCCACTAGATATGGAAATTTTTGTTTAATAGCTTAATGACATGTTTATTTAGTGTTAAGTATGGTTTAGGATTTAATTAATCAAGTTAAGTAAGCTAAAGTTTGGTTATAGCCCTAAACTAGCTTAGTTAGTGATTATAGGCTTAAGAATATTGTTAATAACCCAAAGAACCATAATGGACAGATATGTAACCATATTAAATATGGGCTAAACTTAAGTCTAATGTTGGGCTTAAGTCCAAAAGAATAAGTGGGCTTGAGCCTAAGATCTTAAATAGTAAACTAGACCAAAAAAGCCCAAAAGAACCAATTTAGGAGCCCATGTAGCTAGATGACCAGATCTAAACCCTATGATAAAAGGCCTAAGAAGAGTTATGTAGGAGGCCCACAAAACCCAAAGGCCCATCCAAGATACCCTCCATAGGCACATTGGTGTACTAAAGCCCTAAACTTAGTAAAAAGGCCCATTTGGACTTATAAGAGTATCACCAAGGCTTACTTTAAAATTTTAAAGTGTTGGGCAGAAAAAGCCCATTTAAAATACTTAAAAGAATCCCAAAATTATTAAACATAAAGCCGAAAGTCAAAAACTAAGCCCAAGGCCCAAAACTAGGCCCAAATCCTAAAATAACCTAACTCACTACTTAGGCCCACGACCTTGTAGGGCCCAAATTGAAAACTTATTGATTCAAAAACTTAAAAATAACTTCACCAAATGAAATAACATTAAAAAACGATGAAAATGACTATAAGATCATCGAAAACGGAGTTAAAATGAAAAAGATATGCCTAAATTACGAAAACAACAAACTCCAAGATAGTAAGCCTAGTTAATTGGTACAAATAGAATCCTCATAAAACTTAATTATCTTCTTCAAGGGTTGGGACAGTTGAGTATCATGACTGAGTGAGTACAACGCCCCCTACTTTACATGTTTGTGCTTGTAGCTAGCAGAATACTTAATTATGTCCAATAACTGAAATTGTTGCATGTTAGGGCAAATGGGAAATTGTATGTGTTTGATATGATCGACCTTGTTTGCAAAAATATCTTAAGTTGATATAAATATTATATGCTTGTTGCATTAGAGCTTAAGGTCTTAGAGTGTCTGTATATTATGATTAGTCTCCCATGAATCGAACTAATGAATATTTGACCCCTAATTAAGTTGGACATGCATCGCATCTTATAACATAATAATATGTGCATTGATATCACGCAAGAGAACAAGGGATTATGGCTAGGGGATTCCATATTGTATTTTGTGTGTTGAAAGTTATTATCGTACAACGTACAACGTACTTCGTATGACATGTTCCTGCTTCGACCTTTGGGAATTACTTGGCTCCGGAGAGTGCCACCTTTTGCTTAAGGTTGTGCCGTGTCTACTACTAAGGGTGATATTGATGACCAGAGACTTCGAATTGGACGTGGATACCTGGATCCTGACATGCCAAAATACTTTCTAACCCGGGCAATGGTAGACGTCAAAATTGTGATGCATATAGTTACCGGTAAACTATATATATTGTTGCATTGCATATATTTGACCATGCATTCATAAGCTTGTTAAATAACTTGCTTAATATTGCTTATTGTAGAGTAGATAGGTTACTCACTCATTAAGCAGTCAAGCTTACCCCCTTATAGTTTGTTATTGCAACGGGACTTGTGGCTGGAGCTAGGTTGCGAGATGCTCGAGATCGGTAGCACTGGTTAGAATTGGGATGTGAAGAAGTTGAGAGCTCGAGCGAACAATTCATTTATATATATATGAATTCTCTTTAATTTTCAATTATTAAGTATCTTTAGTTTGTTGAGTAGCATAGACTACTTATGGTAATTTATCTTGGTATTGTACGATTAATTTAGGGAAAACTTGATACTTCCACTTATCTATGTTTTGTTAGTGATCATTTAGATAAATCAACTTTAATTTATATGTTTTGTTATTACTCAATGCTAGTTACTAGGAGAAGGTTGTAGTTGTAAATGCCTTGTGTAGTACACTGAAGGTCCCTAATCAAGGATGGTGCTTAATCTTAGATCTTTACGTATTACATGGTGATACTGCTACGACTCTACCCCCCTCTGGGTTGTGACACTAAACCTTATAAACATACTTGGGTTATTTTAGTTTAAATATGTATTTTTCATAATTTTATAGGTAAATAACATGTTTAATTTATAAATTGTTTACTTCAAAGTGAGTTAGTCGTAGACTTCTTGTGTAAATTAAGTCTAAGATACCGGTCGTAAGGTTAGCTTCTATCTTAAAATGGTTTACACAGCAAGACTGTTACGACTCTATCGCTTCGAGGCATGACACTAGATCTTAGTTTAAAACTGAGAATCGGTTACACTCTCGAAGTTTGGACCTTATCTTTAAATCTTTTAATATCAATTTATGTATTACTTAAGTAAAGCAAAATTAGGTTACTAAATCTTGTAAACATTACTCAGGATATTTAAATCTTAGTAAGTATTTCTCATAGTTTTGTAGGTAAATAACATATTTAATTTGTGAACTGTTTATTCCAAAATGGGTTAATTGTGAATGCCTTGTGCAAATTAAGTTTACGATAGTAGCTGTAATGTCAATTTCTATTTTAGAATGGTTTACACGGTGAAACTATTACAACTTTGTCACTTCGAGGCATAACATATTGAAAGTAAACCACTACCACCACTATGCAATGGTAGCAACATTAGGTAATGCCGACAAAGAGGGGGTAGAAGATAGTAGCCAAACGGTGGAGTTTCTAGTGAGTTCCAATTTTCTCGTATTTTTCAAAAACATTAAATTAGGTCTAAAAATTTTGGAAAATATTATTCTAGAATAATTTTGTATCTACTATTTGAGAAAAATATTGGTTAGCAAAAATTTTGAATGGTATATGATCTCCTTAACAAATTGTGAAAAATCGAACAATTTTCAAAGTCATTTAAAATAACCCAATTGTTGTTGTTTCCTAACCAATTTTTTTTTTTTTTTTAGAACTTCTCTATACTGTATGTATGAATCTTATGAAGAGATTTTGGCCAAAGATATTTTTTAGGTTTTTTCATAATTTTTTAGCCTCTAAAATTTGGTAGAACTGCTATTTTCGGATATTTTTGTGTAATTAAATTTAACAAAACTTATTTGTACCATTTTTGGAGCTCATTGGTGTTAGATATTACTAGAGAGAGTGATTTGGATTTGATTGGATTGAATGAAATTTGATATATACATAAATCATCGATTATGGACTACATGCACACAAGAGAGAATATTAAGGATTTGGGGTTTGATGAACCTGTTGTATGATCATAATTTATCATGCTTGTAACCTGAAAAGAGATACTAGAGTTAGTCACTTGGAGCATCATGCAAATTAAATCTATTCGGAGATTTCTTCAAAAGGTTAATATGGTAAAAATATGACTTAAATTCTTGGTTAAGACATTATTCGATAAAAGAAATGTAATTGTGTAGTTGTAATGACTTCAAAGCTATATTCAGAAGGATAATGGATGAAGGTTTTTTTTTTTTTAAACTCTAGATATTTTGGAGCCTGTTTGGGAGGTTATTTGATAAAGGAAGTGTGATTGTATTAATTTTAGAGATTGGGTCAGATGGTTGGCTAGTTTAGAAGGCTTGGATGAAGACATCTTTAGAAGGATTGGTCAATAAAGAAGAGGATTTGAATCTTTGATTCAAAGGCTTGATCAGAAGGTTAAACAGTAAAAGGGATTTAACTATACCCCAATCGTAAACTTGTATTAAGAGGAATTTGACAAAGGAAATATAATTGAAATGGCTTTGAGGACTTGATTGGAGGATTGGAAGGTGTAAATGCTTAGGGAAAATAACCTCGAAACCTTGTTTAGTGAATTGATTGGAGAAAAGAGTATGACTAGGATAACATCAGAGACTTGGTTAGAGGGTTTCTGGTTTAAAGACAAATGTTTATAAACTTTATCAAAAGGTTCTAAGACCAAAACTTAGTATTAGAAGAGCTTTTTAAAAACTTGTTCAGAGACTTCAATAGTAAGTTGGAACTCGATACAAATCTTACACCACTTACTAAAGATAAGTCATAACTACACTAAATTATTTAAACGAACTCATTTACTTTATATTTAGTAAAACTAAATCCATTGTATTGAATATTTAGAAGAAAATTGAAGCAAATGAGATCCATATGCAAGTTTGGCCAGCATGACTTGTCCAAGTAAGTGAGATCGGTGCTTCACCACACTTTCAAGTATTATTTAAGGATACTTGAAGGACATAGTATATGTTTTGATTGTGATTGTAAGTTAGTTGTCTATGCATATGTAATGTATGTGCTTAAATAATATTTTGCTATTTGGAGTACTAAATTTTATTTATTGGTTGCTTTATAATGTTGCTTAATTGAACTGTTTAAAATTGCTTGATTACCCCAAAAGCAATTTAACTAAAACTCAGCCTAACTTTTAACTGAAACATGCATTGCAACTTTTTAAGGGAACAATTAAGATTCTTGGGCCAAATACAAACCCTTCAATGAGGATAGCTGAAATGGTTCGTTCCTTAACCTTAGTTGAATTAAGTGAAGGAGAGGAGGTCACGACAAGATTGGAGACCGTGGTTCAAAGTAAAATCTTGGGCAGAATGTATTTCTCTATTGCTTAAGCCCTTATTTGGTTCCAATCCGTGAAGTGCGCAGTGTCAAACTCTTCAACTTGGATTAGAGCAAACGCATTTTTTTTTTATCTCAGACAGACCGGATAACGTCGTGTGATGGCACTTACTTGTACATGCATAACATCTAACTAAACTTACTTAAAAACCCCAATTGCTCTATGTCAGATATGTGTTTCTGTCTCTATCCCACTTATTGAGCAAGTTATCGCTCATTTCCCTATAACTGTTTTGTAGGTTCTCTAGTAGATACACCAGTATTACTCTAAGTTACAGAAGAGTAAAGAATGAGGTCGAGGAGTGAGATTCAAGACTAATTGGTTAGATTCCTATTTTGTATATTGATTTTACTTACCTTTATGAAAACTAATAGGATCTCTTAGGTGACCCTCTAGTTTTTAATTATCGTTACTTATATTATGTTCTGTAAACCTGTAGACTTTTACAAATCCTTATTATGTCGTTTTCTAAAATTATTTATAAAACTTGATTTATTCTTAAGCTTTTATACCACAAAAATCTCTTTCAAAGCTATTTTAGAAAGTTGTAACATAAATTGATACCAAACAAGTACTAAATTGGACAACTTAAAGCTATGGAGTAGTAAATGCCTGGTGAATTTACTAGCTTATAGCTTAAATTGGTTTACATGGCGAGGTTATTGCATCTTCCTAATTTGGGGTGTGACATCTTCCTTGAAAATCTAAGAAACTATGTGATCAATTTGCAAATCAACGTTAATAGTAATATTAATACCCATTTAATCCACGAACCCATTCAATTTAGTAATATTATATAACTTAAATTTTTAGGTTTTTTTTTTTTATTTGATAAGATTTTCTTTACTAAATTTTTTTTTTGTTATAATTTTTTTATTAAATATGAAGCTATCATGTTATTTGTCTTTTTAAAATTTAAATATTATTATCGTTCTTTTCCTTTTATATCTATATATATTTTATAAACTTAATTATAATTTTTTAATCGATAAATGATATATGACATAGTAATACGAATTATTAACCCTAATATAAATGGGGTCCAACTTATACAGTAGATACATTAGGTTAAAGGTTTGGGTTTTCACACATGATCGGTAAAACAAGTCGCATCACAAGTTTAGATTTTTTCGATGTGAACTCATTTAAACACGAAACCGAAGCACGACATGATAACATGAATTGTTGTTCCTAATAGTAATTGTACTAATTGTTGCCCTAACAATAAAGCATAAACTCAACTCATCATCTCAGTCATGCATTTCTCCATCTACATTTTTTAATTTTCATCGTTTATCATTTTTTATTCCCATTTTCCAACTAACTCTAGCTCTTATCAAAATTTTGAAATATCTCTACCATCATGCCTCTTTCTTTAATTGATATAGCTATTACCTATCACTATAACTTATGCCAAAATGACTTATACCAGTGTTATGACCATGCTTTGGTTGGATTCATTTAAGCCGTCATTAGTGTTCCTCTTTCTTTCTTTTTTAATTTATATTTTTTTATGTATATTTCGAGTCTTTTATATGTGTGTATTTTTTTTTCTTTAATGTTTGTTCTCCCTTTGCATTTTTTTATGTATATTTCAAATCTTTTATATGTGTGTATTTTTTTCTGTAATGTTTGTTTTCCTGCTTATTTTTATATATGTTTCGAGTCTTTTATATGTATATATTTTGTTTTTCTTTAATGTTTGTTCTCCCATTACATAGAATTGTTTAAGGTCAAGGATTTTCAATATTTATGTAGCTATTTCTAGATTAAAGAGCAACTAATGCCTTAATATGTTCAAGAAATGTATTCCTTTCGTATTAGCTATTACTTTTACTCCTTTTGGTGTGTTATCACTATCATGGGATTTTTTTTATAGTTTTGTCCTTATTTTTTACGAGATTAGTTGTGTCCTCTATTTCACCCTTAATTTATATTCTTTTAAATCTAAACTATTGAATAAATTATGCATTTAACGACTTAAATATAAAAAAATTGTAAATATATTGTGCAATGTAAGGTTAAACCAATCCTATTGAAATCAAGGACGGAGCCATAATAGCTCCTCGTTATCATATCATTTGAAAAAACAAATGAAGAATTTTGGTTCATCTTTTTTAAAAAAAAAATAAAAGAAAAGAAATAAAACTCATAAGTATCTTAGCCTTTGGGAGAACAAAAATTGTAATGTTTTCTTATGAAACATGTAGAAAATACCCATACCTAAAGCAAGTTAAAAATAGACCTCTTATTATTGTCCATAAGATAATTGTAGTTACTTCTCAACCCATACAAACTTAGAATATAAATTACAAGGAAAGTTAAGTAAAGCCTTACATTATGTGCAGGCTGTATTATGAGTGATGTATAGATGGCCCAAGCCTATGTAGTCCTAGAATGTAATAAGACATGAAAAAATAGGTAAAGCCTCACATCATGTGCATTGTTATGAGTTGCAAATATTTAGTCTAAGCCTATGTAGCCCCAAAAATGCAAACTACATAGAAAACTTGGTGAAACGTGGGCTATGGTATGACTTACATATAAATATACATGTATTAATGAAAATAATAAAATTTCTTATTAGATTATCACCTTTAACATATTGAAAATTTATCTTTATAATTTGTTTTTATGTGGTGAATAGTCTTATCTAATTATATAAATTTATATTAAATATTGGTTTTATATTACTATTTTGACAATGTATGCATATTTATATGCAATTGAATACTATTTAAAAAGAGTTGTAATTCTTAAAATTATGAAGATGTTACATTGCATATCAAGAATTTTGTAACTTTGTATCATGTCATGCAAATAATTCAATTTTGATCTAAGTATAAAATTTTGTATAAAAACAAATCTCTTGAAATATATAAATAAATTATTAATGGCTCAAATGTATTAATGATAACAAAGTATAAGTGAATATATCTAAAAATATATATCATAAATAAATTAAAAATATTGTTAACAAATAAGTATAAACGATAAATTTTTTTTGAAGTTTTATATACTATTTACATTATGCATCATATATCATAAACAAAATAAAGAAATAACAAGATTTTTTTCTTTTCTTTTTTTTTTGACAAAAATATTTCATATTACAACTTGGCAGAAAATATGAGAATAACACGCTTCTTTCTTTTGAAAACAAAATTTTATATTACAACTTGGGGAATGATGGATCCAAACCTATTTTATCTCGTTAGGAGACTAATATTCATACCATTACACTATAATAATATTGGTAGAATAATTGTTTTGGTGATTGTAATTTTGCTTCTACAACATACTGTAGCATAATTAAAACTATAGCTATAATAACATTCGTATCATTTCATTTTAATTTATCTTTGTTTGTTTTAGTAATGATTATCAACAATTTCCTCAATATATTACAATTTAAAAATATGAATCTTAAAACATTACATATTCCTGAAATTCATCTTCTCTCTCTCACGTATAAATCCTTCATAACAAGCCCTAATATTTCTTTTTGAAATTTCTTCTCTTTTTTCGTCATTTCAAATCTATATATTCAACACTACTTAATTCAATAACTATAGATTCCCCTTTTCTAGTCAAGTAAACATTATTGGATACGAATTTATTATTTTAACCATTCCCATCATTATGCGGCCAAATATATATAT
This sequence comes from Lumnitzera littorea, assembly GCA_024138015.1. Classification (NCBI taxonomy): domain Eukaryota; kingdom Viridiplantae; phylum Streptophyta; class Magnoliopsida; order Myrtales; family Combretaceae; genus Lumnitzera; species Lumnitzera littorea. Next base: position 967,052 of record JAMXBB010000012.1, on the reverse strand, counting down.
TATAATAACTGTACCTGAATTTAAGACATTCGGAAAAACTTATTCGATTGAGTTCAAATTCTATGATTAGGTTAAAAAAGTTAACTGAAATAATCCAATAAAGTTAGATTTTTAAAATAATATCCCGAAATACCAATTTTAGCCTTAAAAATGCAATTATTCAAAATAACATAAAACTTATTGAAACATATAAAATTAAGCATAAAAAGGTACAAGAACTTAGATATAAGTTATTTAAATTTTAAAAATGAATAATATAATATGGATATATATATATATTTCTATGAATATACTTGATATATATAATAATTATATCTGTAAATTAACTCGAAAACCTAAAAATATATAAAATAAGTGATAAATTTGAAAATTCAATAAGAAATATATCTTAAAAATAAAAGACACCATATAAACATGATTATATGCACGTAATTACTCATTATGTGTAATACATATATATATCTGTATATTAATAAAATCATTAAATATTAACATAAAATTCCAAAATACCCTAAAATATCATCGAAAAATTATAAAAAAAAAAAAATAAGAAACAACCTGGAATATCATTGGATTAGAGATAGAGCAGCTTAAAAAGGATAAACAGTTGCATCAAAAGCAATTTTATAAAAACTAGCACCTCTTGCTTCAAAAATTATACATGTTAATCACCTAAAAAAATTCCTAGCCAACTTAAAACACTATAAATAGGATATTAAGACTTAGATTTCACATTTTAGCAACAAAGAACACTCAAAGAAAAATTGAAAAAAATAATAGAAAAAAGGAAAAAAAAGAAGAAAAAATATAGTACTCTACTACATTCTCCATGTTTCCAACCCAAACAATAACCTGAAAGTAAGCCCAGACGACTACCACTAATGTACTCTATGCCCTTCACCGTCGATATACCCCCTCCAACCACCGACCCCTAAAGCTCTAGCGAACTTAGGTTAAAAAAATCTACCTTGTTTTTTCTTATTTTTTAAAAAAATATTAAATTAATTAGGAAAAAAATGAAAAAATTATTCATAGGTTATTTTAGATGTACTTTCATGTTGTAATTTTACTTTTGTAAAATTATGAATATTTTATATACTTGGTTAATAAATGCATTATTCATTCGAATTTTCAAATTTAAAATAAATATATTAAATAATGTTTTGAGCTCAAAATTTTTTGCTTGAATACAAACAACATCTAGTTTCTTGTTATGTTGTTTAATTTTAATTATATATATTTAGTATTTATTGCATTTTTGGGCTATAAAAATAACTAAAAATAGGGCAATTTATGAAATAAATTAATTTTAGAGGAAATAATTGGTGAAATTAGGTTCTAATTAATTCTAGATTTTTGTAATGATTCCAGGACTGATTGGAATTAATTTGGTGTAAAGATCATATTATTTACCTAATTAATCATAATTTAGGAGCAAAAAAGTAATTTTACATATATAAGCAATAAAATCAATTATATGAAACAAGTTATTAGCTAAATTCTATATATTTTTCTAAATTTATAGGAATTTTTGTAGAATTATTTGATGATCCATGCTAATTATTTGATGATATGTGCTATTTATTATGAATTTTGCTAGTTAAATAGCTTCAATTAATAATCAAGACATATATTGTAAAACTTATAAATTTTTAGTCTAAACCTTAAATTGGATCAAAGTGCCTTAGACAACTTCACAAGTCAATAAGACCAAATAAACTAAAAATTTCACTAAATTATAAACTCAAATCTAATACGAATGGGAAAAACTCTGATAAATTTATCGAAATCCTAATCATGTATAAAAACCCTAAACCTTATGTACGTGTAAATACAATAGATTGAATCCAAACCTGATAAAAACCTTAAAACCAAAGTCCTAAACTTATAAAACATATAAATTTACCTTAATAGAGATAAAATCCTAATTTGGTAAAATTATCGATAGACACTCGCAATCGCATAAAATTACTGACAAACAAATAAAAATAGCTCCTAAATATTTATAAACATAAAGAATAACAAATGAATTAAATAAATTAACAAGATTAAAAATATTATTTTATGATTATTGTGACTTTTTATATATGTATATGTTAGCTTTATATTAATTTAATTATTTGGATTTAATTTTATTACATATTTTACGTTTATATATTAAATGGTATACATTAATTTTACATTATATAATTTCTTACATAATTACATCGTATTCCATTCCAAACATTATCTAAAAATAAGGAAACACATTTAGAAAAAGTCAAAGAGTAAATTTTTCTTTCTTTCTTTCTTTCTTTTTCTTTTTCTTCTCCTTCTTTCTTTTCCTTTTTCCTTTCTTCTTTTCTCTCCGATGTTGCACTTGCCGTGTGTCTTACAACTTTCTCCATGTGATGAAATTTGCAACCAAACTAAAAGTAAAGCCAACTTACCTATTTCTATTTCCTTTATCTTTTCTCTTCTCTTCTTTTTTTCTTTTATTTCTATCACATTTAACTAGATCACCATCTAGAACGTACTCTACTTTTCTCTTTCTTTTTCAACTTTTAAGTTAAAGTTAAGTTTTTTTCTTCTTCTTTTTTTTTTTGTTAGACAGACACTAAACTCTTTTTCTTTTTTTCTAATTCTCTAATTCCTTCATTTTCTTTTCCTCTTTTACGCCCTATTCTTTACCATCTCTATTCCCTTAAACACATCATTTTATCTTTGTTCCAAACAAATTGAGAGCTTCAAAAGGAAATAGAGGACTTCTTCTTAAGGTTTTCAAGATTAAAAATAATGATATAATACTTTATGATATATTAGATTTATATCTTTATAGAATAAGTTATCTGTGTAAAATATCTTTATGAATATAACTATATATATACATATGTTATATTCATCTAGTTATATACATATACGGTTACATATATATAGTACATGTATATATATAATACTATAAAATATATGTATATATATAGTTATATTCATAAAGATATTTTACANAAAATAGTTATTAACTAGTTATTTTAATGCAATGCAACAAACAAATGCCATAGCACGATATTATCTGGCCTTTCGTAAGATTAAACAAATTACACCTACTCTAATATGAGTTAAGTAGTTTGGCATACATTTCAATAGCTTGTGACTAAACCTAACCTTGTGTAATAAAGACATCCCTTCTCTCGCTACTACTTTCGAACTACTACTTTCACCCTTGTAGCGACCTCATCTCCTATTATATAGTTTGTTTAAGGATAAAGAAAGGACTATTATGCTCCATGTAAATCCCATAATCAGCTAATTGGAGTTCAGTTAATAGGATTTAGGGTATTCAAGCAAATTGTTTGATTCAACTCAAATTTTACAATGAAGCTAGGAATATTAGTAAAAATGCTCCCGTAAATTTGAGTTTAAGAAAATAAGTAATAAAATTAAGTATATTACTTGTTATTTATCAAAAATACATTCCGATAACTAATGAATCACTAAAGATAAATTATATGCACACTAAAAATCATAAAATAACTTAAATAATATTTAGAAGTTTTTATTTACACCATATATGTATGTAATGTAGGTAGAAATACACGAAATTACTTAAAATATATGAAATATGTAAAAATAAGGTTAATTAATTAAATAAAATGCATGAATAATTATAGAAAAATCAAGAAAAATATGGAAAAATGAAGAAAAGTCCAAAAAGGGGTCGTGGCAGTTTGGAATTGAAGAAATAAAAACAACGAATTAAATTGAAACAAATAGAAAGTAGAAAAAAAAAGATAAGATAAGGCTTATGTTACCTCAATTATTACATAAAAAATCCCCAAGACTTCTATAAATAACCAAATTTTTACAGAGGCTCATTTGATCGATTTAAAACCCTAGAAAATTAGAGAGCACTGAAATAGAGAGGGAATTAAAGGGTTTTACAAAAATTAGCAAAAATCAGTGCAATTAGAGTTTTAAAGGGAGAACCAACACCCGATGAGCACCTAGGAGTGGATGGTTACTCCCACCACAGTGATGGTAGTGCCCAAGCTAACTGACAAGACCCTAGTGGCTGGTACAGTTAATGTTGGTAAGTTTTGATTCTCTCCCGATTTTTCTTAAATTGTTAAAAATATTAAACATATTAGGAAAATTATGAATCTTATTATTCTGAGATATTTTAGTATTTATATTTAGGAAAAAAATTATTTTGATGAATTTACATCTAAAAATATACCGTCCTTAAGAAACTATACAAACTCGAACTTTGTTCAAGTTAGAAATTAATGACCTTAGGAGTATAGTTTTGAGTCCAAAATTTTTGTGTAGATTACTTAGATATTATAGAACAGTGTTATGAAGCTCGTTTTTAAAAATTAATTTTTGAAATTTTAAGATAATTTTTAAGCCTTAAAATAATGCGTAAAATGAGTAATTTAGGGCTAATTAGGTAATTAGATAGATAATTACTAATTTAGTACATAATTACATGTTTTAAGATATTCAAATATGATGGAGTATGCTCTTTGTAGCATTTAGAGTGCTAAATGTAATTATTAGGATATTATGTAGTAAATAAGTATTAGGAAAAATAGTAAATTTTAAGTTAATTTTGTAAATTAGGATAATTAGGTGTAAAATTTGATTTGGGGTGAATTTAGATATTTTGAGATGTTAATTGATACTGAGAGATGATTTTGGAGTGATAGAAATATTACATGTGTATTATGTATATAATAGGAAAAAATTAGAAATATAATAAATAGAAAATATTAGAATAAAAATTGATATTATACTAATAATAAGAATATATACAAAAATCTGGTAGGAGACTTAAATTTAGGTAATTATATAAAATATATAAAATTTTCTCACATTGAGAATGAATTTGGTACACTAATAACGATTTAAATACATTGAGTAGAATAAAATACTAACTAAAAGTAATTATGATATTTAGGATACCTGGAAGTAACGTGATTATTTTCACATTGTGGATCAAAATGGGTTTTTGGAGTTCACATATAAAATCAAATTTAGAAACAAACCTAGAATCTAATTTAGAAATCGATGCAGAAACTGAACCTGAGCCTAACGTAAAAGACTTGAGAACTTAGATAATTGGGCATATTAAAACCTAAACTAAAAATAATAATAAGTGTTTTAGGATAAAACTAATCTATGATAATTATATAAAAACTAAAACAATGTTGGTATTATAGGGATTATTAGCGATGGATTGAGCGAATTCTACCTCAATTGAGCAAGTGAGGAGTTTAAGTAAGTTGGGATTAATACAGTATTGTATTTTGGGGGCTTGAAATTATGTTTGATTATGCTTGTTGGATAGAGGACTACGTGCATGTGTTTGTTTTGAATGATGTTATGATTCTTATTCATTGCTCTAGATTGTATTTATATGTATTGTGGCAGTAATTGGATACCTTAAACTGAATCTAATTAAATATATGACTTGAAATTCTAAATCGAACATGCATAGTAACCCATTAGGGGAAAACTAAAATTCTTTAGCCAAATACATACTCCTACGAAAAGGATAACACTGGATAGCATAATTGGTATTTTCTTCATCCTTAGTCGAATTAAGTGATAGGTGAGGAAGTTGCGGTAAGGGTAAAGTCAATGGTTCGAAGGTGGTTGCGGGAGAAGCGGTGTTTCCATTGCATAAGTTTGAGTTTGGTTGTGAGCTGTTATATTAACGGAAACTCCTCAAACCGGATTAGAGTGGGTGCAATTTCTCTAATCTTATGACGGGCTAAACAACATCGTGCAATGGCATTTGTTAGAGCATGCAATGCACCTAATAATTTGGTTAATAAACCCATTTGTGTTTGCTGTATAGTTTTAAGTCTCCGTCCCAACTTATTGAGTTGCAGTTACTTATATCCTTATAGACTTTGTGTAAACCCTAAAGTTAAACCAAGTGACCGTAGGATTGAACTTAGAACACAAAGTTTAGGGTAATCGGTTAAAAGATCCGATCAAACCCAAATTATAAACTATGGATAGAAAAATTAGTAAAAATGATCCCGTAAACTTGAATTTAAGAAAATAAGTAATAAAATAGGAGACTATAAAATTTTCAAATTTTAAGTATAATAATTGTTAATTATCCAAAAGGCGAAAAGTGTAATCTAATAACTAATAAATTACTAGAGATAGATTATATGTATATTAAAAATTATAGAATGACCTAAATAATAATTTGGAATGTTCACATGTATTTACGTGTAAATAAAAATACGCGAAATTTCTTAAATTGTCTAAAAACTTATTAAATAATTAAATAAAATTATTAATTAATTAAGAAAAAATCAGAAAAAAAATCAGAGGAATCAGGAATGAGGTAGATGTGGTCGTGGCAAGTCAGGAAGTGAAGAATAAAAATTTCCCAATCAAAATCAAGCAATATAAAAGCCAAAAACTAAGGGATTTGGGTAATGTCTTGTCTAATTTAATACACATTAATTACCACAAAGTCTATAAATAGGGAAAAAAATTACAGAGCTCCTTTAGACAGTTAGAAATCAGAGAAAAATAGACAGCATCAAAAATTCAAGAGAAAAATTAAGGTTAAAAAAAAGAAAGGAAAATTGTGCAGTTAAGGCTAGTGAGCTAAACACACACACCACCACCACCTAGGACCAAGGCACCACCACCACCCCACTCCAGACCTACCATCTAGACTGGCTGACACACTTAGATCGGTGTTGGAAGCCCAAAAGACATCAAACTAGGTGAGTCCCTTATTTGCTCCGATTTTGTATAATTTCTTAAAATTATTTATTTTGCCCAGAAAATTATAAAATTTATTATTTTGAGGTTTTATTGTATGTAGATTTAGGGAAAAATAGTGATTAAGTTTAATCACGTTTAACAATATAGGGTTCTTAACAAATTAAGCAAAACCAAACATGATTAGAACTAGAAATAAATAGGTTTAGGAGTGTAATTTGGAGCTCAAAATTTTTCTGTAGAATGCTTAAGTAATATAGAACAGTACTATGAAGCCTTTTTTTTAAATTTAATTTTCGAAATTTTTAAGTAAATTTTTAACTCTAAAATGATGGAAAAATTGGATAATTTTGGGTTAATTAACTGATTAATTACTAATTTATATAGTAATTAGATGTTTAGGGATGTTAATCTCTATTGTGGAAACCTAATCCTAGCCTTTGGAGTATTAAGTGTAATTAATTTAGGAATTAGGTAGTAATTGTAGGAAATTGGAAATATGTGGAATTGGAAATTTAATAAATATGAAAAATTAGGGTTATTTAGATAATATAATAATAAAAATCAGAATTTACTAAATCTGAAACAAAATTTAAATTTAGGTAATTGTATAAAAAATATAAGATTTTCTCACATTGGGAATAAATCCGGTACCCCAATTAAGATTAGCGTATACCGAACAGTTTAGAATACTAAATTAAAACCCAATGGGATATTAGAATACTCGAACTTAATGTGATTAATTTCACATTAGGATTTAACATTGCAGAATCAAAATTAGAATCTAATTTAGAAACCGAACCCTGAAATAGGGTAGAATAAATCGTTAATACATAATAGGTATACATGAAAAAAATGAGTTAAATTATAACTTAGAATATGAATCCTTAAAATATAAATACTAAAAGGACCTATCTGTATTATAGGATACCCAGAGACGAATCGGTTTATAATTAAGTGATCGGGCGACTGAGAAATTTCAAGTAAGTTGGGTTATTACTTATTGTATTAGAGTACTATTTTTATGGTACTCGGAAACTTAGGATTTTATACGATTGTGATTGTAAGTATTTTACGCATGTGTTTGATGTATCTGAATTTGTGCTGAAATTTGTAAAATAATTGATTTTGTGTTATGATTGAATTGGTGTGAAATTGTTTGAATACCCTAAATGAAATTTAATCTTATTTGACTCTAATGACCTAAAATGTCATGCATTCCAACCCTTTAAGGGATCATTAGGATTCTCTAACCAAATACTGACTCCTTCGAAAGGGATAGCACGGGATTGCATAATGGTCTCTTCTTCATCCTTAGTTGAACTTAGTGACAGGAGAGGAGGTCGCGATGAGGGTGAAGTCAATGGTTTGAAGGTAGTCGCGGGAGAAGCGATGTCTCTATTGCACGAGCCTGGGTTTAGTTGTGAGCTGCTACATAACATAGAAACTCCTCAACCCAGATTAGAGTGGGTGAAATTTCTCTGATTTCACAACGGACTAAATTACATTGTGCGATGACGCTTGATTGTTGCATTGCATGAAAATAATTGCTCGATAATCTTGTTTGTGTTTATATACATTCATGAGTCTCCAATTCAACTTATTAAGCTGTAGTTGCTCATACCCTTATAGATCCTTTTGCAGGTCTTGATTTTTGAATACTTCAAGTATTATGCCGCCTTATAATTTATAGTTGTTATATAAATTAGTTAACCGTTATGTTTATGTAGAGTTTCCTAGGAAGTTATGTGGACTTTACATATAATTAAGTATGTTTATTAAAAATTTATGATAATTACTATAATTGTACTTAAACACTTAATTGGACTGTTACTTCAAAGCGAATAATCGTCGATGCCTTGTGTAGATTATGTCTATGGTAGGTACTGTAAGGCCAGTTACTATCATAAAATGGTTTACACAATGGGACTGTTGCGACTCTGTGACTTCGAGGCATAACACTTTGTTACAGATACTAGTTAGGAGGCAGCTTACCTTTATCTTAAAGCTAGCAACTGCGGGATCTTAGGGAGTGAGAATGTAAACCGAAGACCGAATGTACTCTCTAATTAGATTTATTTTAAAGTTTTTAATATTAATTTACAAATTACTTAATTAGATTAAGATTAAGTTGCTAAATCCCGTAAAGACACTCGGGTTATTTCAATATAAATATGTATCTTTCTTATGTTCATAAGTAAATAACATACTTAATTTATGAACTGTTTACTTCAAAGTAGGTTAGTCATGGATGCCTTATAGTAGCTGTATGGTTAACTTTTATCTTTGAAATGTTTGTATGGCGAGATTATTACGATTTTGCCATTTCGGGGCTTGACAGTTCTTAGTTGGTATCAAAGCGTAGTTCTAGTGAACTTGCTTTGAAATGAACAATTAGAAAAAGTAAACATAATAAAAGTACAATGAGAGTGAGTAGAAATAAGTATGTATTAAAGTATTATACTATAAATTATAGGATAAGTAGTGACTATAACATTAAACTAAGATAAATGTTAATCGAATTTAACTCCAGTTGTGGGATCACATTGAGAATAGATAACTAGATAAAGTGATCTAAGTAAAATGAAGAATTAGTAATTAGTTGAAATGATTTAAGTAGAATGAAGGAGGGTTTTCTGATTCAATCCAAAACTGAGATGTGGAGAACAATGTTAGAATCAGTTAGTTAGGATATGTTAATATTGTGGATGAGATTATTAAGAAGTTTCTTGAGAAGTTGTGATAATGTGATGTAATGATGAGACTTATGGACAATAATAAAGATTAATTTGAGTTTTTAGAATAATAGAGGTACTGAGATATGTTTCGTTGATTAAAGATGGATAGAAATAAGGGATTACAACTTAAGTGATGCTAATAAGATACTTTAATAAGAGTAGAAAAGAGAAACCATATCCTGATAATATGACCTATATTAGAGATGCAATCAAAACCTAATCCAACAATAAATCCTATATAGAATGAGGATACGGTATGTGAGATGATAGTTGGTTAATAGTAGTGAGGTTTGTGATAATGATAAGGTATTTGGAATGATTACTATTTTTTCTTTTTCCTATTGAAGTATAGAGTACTGAATTAATAAGTAATGATTATAATTAAATTGGAAGATAAAAGTGGTGGAATCCTTTTAAATAAAGAATAGATGATGGATACAATAAGATGGTTATGTTTTGTCGGGATGTTGGAGTTAATTCTATGTTAGATATTTATGTATGGGAACTTTCTATTGATCTCTTAATGGATATAGTTATGCTTCTTAATGAATATGTCTTCTTATACACACGTGGATAAGGGTGTAAAAGGAATCAGATGTGTTTTGGGCAACTAATATTGAAGGTTATTTACATATATAAGAATGGTGGTAGAAACTGTAATGTAAGATTACAATTAGGTTATGAATCCTTTAGTCTTTAATGAGTAATGAATTGAATATTTATATTTTTGGATTTGTAATTAAGTGCAAGTGAAGCAAACTGAATATGAAATGGACAATGAGGTCATTATGTAGTGCTGAGGCAAATGGAATTATATCATTATATGGTCCGTATATTTGATTATAGGAGATGAATTATTATTAAATGGTATATGAGGAAAGAAATACAATTGTCAAGTAAACTATAATCAAATATGTATTTAGGCATCTTAAAATAGTAGTAAGATAAGTATTAAGTGACGGTAGAAATGGAATTAAGACAAAAGCTTTGGAGAGAATTAGGACTTTTAATCAAAAGTTATTTAGTTATTCTAAAATCAATCTAGAAAGTCATAACCCTCCAAGAAGTGAATTATATAAGACGGTTATCTATTAGTAAATTAATTCTGATAGGATGATAAGGAACGTTGATCACAAATAGTTATTTAGGGATCTAAGCTTAAAGAAGTTAGGAGATAAGTAGTGATTTTACTGAAGGACTCTTACTTGATCTTAGTTGAATGATAATAAATCTGAACAGAAGGATTAGTTGATAAAGACAATTATTGTAAGATATATATAAATGGATGAAATGCAAGTATAATAATAATATGGAGGTGTTTATTCCTTATAAGTCTGAAACTAGTAGACAGAAAGGAATTTAAGGTGAATGGGATTATCATTACTTGTCAATCTAAAATTTATATTGAAAGAAAGATATTAATCCAACAAGTAATAGGATATGATTAAAGTGGAATTTAGAAGAAAAACTACAAATGGTATATGAGAGAAGTTTATTGATAGCTATAAGCGAGAGACTGAGGAAAATACTAATAAGTACTAGGTCTACCAGTAATGTATAAATGTTTAAATGCATTTATGAAGATTAGTTTATGGATATTTGAATTATATGGTTAAGTTAACTAAGGATCAAATGTATAGTATAAATTTTGTAATTAGATGTTGTAACTAGAACCTTAGGCATTAAAGGAGTAATTGTGTTTTTCTGGAATCATATTAGATTGGAATGATATCAATATTGAATTAGTGCATAAATTGTACTCATAGAATTGAGAGAGACGTATGCATGTTAGTTGTATATAAAGATACCAGTTAAGATAACTATCAATAGTATTTTAATATATATATATATATATATATATAGATATAAAGTATTTGTAGATGACATGGATGGCATTATTGAAGTTAAGTGATTATAAGTAGTATACAAAATTTGGAGAAATATGACTTTCAAAGAAGACAATACATCTTTCTTTAAACAAGTTGTCTTTGGAGAAGGAATTTTTGTGGATCTTAACAATGTTCAGTTGGTGATCGAAGGAAAGTCTATTTAAGTAACCTAATATACGAGAAAGACTTCATACGAGCAGTTGCAATAGGTAATTCAATATAGGAATGGCAAATATAAGATTGTCAATTCATTGTTGTTGAGTCACGTGTCAAGTTAATCCTATCATTGTATTATATCGTGTCATGTTTTGTCAAGTAATTAGTTCTTTTCAATATTGTCCTTTTTCTTAAGTCTATCAATCAAAAGTCATATTCATTCTTATCAAATCGAGTCGAGTTAAATTAAATTGTTAACCATCTCATTTGAATCTGAGATAGAGAAAAGTTAAGATTTTCCAAATTATTTTTGTTGATCCTATGTTAAGTTGTATGAAAAACAAATAAGAAGCCATAGCAACGATATAGACATTGTGAGTAGAAGAACATGGATAAGAGGAAAGGTGATGATACAAGGTGAACTTAGAATCGCTGATTATCACAAATAAAACCTAGGAATTAGTAAAATAAGGAACAAATGGAAGATAAACCAACTAGAGAATTTGTAAGGTTATAAAACTAAATCATAAGATAGTATAATACAATTAGAGGACTACGGTGATGAAATAAACACTGATTAATACTAAATTATGGAATGCAAAGGAAGATAAATTAAGAGATTGAGCAAAGGTTCGGGTAGAGAAGAAGTGGAAAGTTAATCAGAAAGCGATTCAGAAGCTTACTCAGAAAATAATTCAGTAGAATGGGAAAAGGGATTTCAAAGTTATGAAGAACCCACAAAAATACTAGATAATTAAGTTCATAAGTTAAAGAAGTTGAGACATGAAATAGGTAAAAGTACAATAGAATGAAGGTTTAGACTTACAAGACAAAGCATTACCTGTGGTTTCTTTGATTTTTAGAATAGTAAGGGAATATAAGCTGGCAATTTTAGTTAAGTGAGCAATACATAGATATATGGTAGTTTCAAGAATGAAACTATTGTAAGGAGAGTAGAAATATGAACCCTATAATCATTTACTTGGAGTTCGATTAGTAAAATTTAAAGTGATTGAGCAAATTGTTTGATTTAACCCAAATTTTACGATGAAGCTTGGAATATTAATAAAAGTGATCTCATAAGTTTGAATTTAAAAAAATAAGTAATAAAATGATAAAATATAAAATTTTCAAATTTTAATTATATTACCTATTATTTATCAAAAATGCATTCCAATAACTAACGAATCATTAGAGATAAATTATATGCACATTAAAAATCATAAAATAACTTAAATAATATTTAGGAGTATTTATTTATACCATATATGTATTTACATATAGGTAGAAATACGTGAAATATGTTAAAATAAGGTTAATTAATTAAAGAAAATGCATGAATAATTAAAGAAAAATCGATAAAAATATGGAAAAATGAAGAAAAGTCTAGAAAGGGGTCATGACAATGTGGAATTGAAGAAATAAAAGCAATCAATTGAATTGAAACAAATATAAAGTGGAAAAAAAGATAAGATAAGGCTCATGTCACCTCAATTTAATGCATAAAAAATCCTTAAGACCTTTATAAATAGCCAAATTTTTACAAAGGCCCATTTGGTCAGTTTAAAACCCTAGAAAATTAGAAAGCACCAAAATTAAGAGGGAATTAGGGTTTTTACAAAAATTAGCAAAAATCTGTACAATTAGGATCCTAAGGGAAGAACCAACACCTAACGAGTACTTAGAAGTAGATGGCCATCACCACTACATGGTAGTGGTAGCGTCCAAGCCGACCGACAAGGCCTTGGAGGTCGAAGCAGCTAATGCCGGTAAGTTTCGATTCCCTCCCCGATTTTTCTTAAATTGTTAAAAATATTAAACATATTTGGTAAATTATGAATCTTATTATTCTTGGATATTTTAGTATGTATATTTAAGGAAATTTTTTATTTTCATGAATTTACGTCTAGAAATTTACTATCCTTAAAAAATTGTGCAAATTCGAGTTTTGTTCGGGTTAGAAATAAATAACTTTAAGGGTGTAGTTTTGAGCCCAAAATTTTTGTATAAACTACTTAGGGGTTATATAACAAAACTATGAAGCCCTTTTTCAAAAATTAATTTTTAAAATTTTTAGATAATTTTTAGGCCTTAAAATGATGCATAAAATTGGTAATTTAAGGCCAATTAAGTAATTAGATATATAGTTACTAATTTAGTACATAATTACATGTTTTAGAATTTTGAAATCTGATGGAGTATGCTCTTTATAGCATTTAGAGTGTTGGATATAATTATTAGGGTATTATGTAGTAAATAAGTAATAGGAAAAATAGTAAATTTTAAGTTAATTTTGTAAATTAGGGTAATTAGATGTAAAATCTTATTTAGGATGAATTTAGATATTTTGAGATGTTAATTGATGTTGGGAGATAATATTTAGAGTGATAGAAATATTATATGTGTATTATATACATAATATGAAAAAATTGAAAATATAATAAATAGAAAATATAGGAATAAAAACTGATATTATACTAATAATAGGAATATATACAAAAATCTGGTAAGAGACTTAAGTTTAGGTAATTATATGAAATATGTAAAATTTTCTCATATCGAAAATAAATTTAATAACTAATAAGGATATAAGTGTACCGGGTAGAATAAAATACTGATTAGGAGTAATTATGATATTTAGGATGCTTGGAAATAATGTGATTAATTTCACATTATGGATCAAAATGGGTTTTTAAGGTTCACATATGAAATAGTATTTTAAAATAGAACTAAAACCTAATTTAAAATTCAATATGGAAACTGAACCTGAACCTAGCCCAAACCAAGAATAATTGTAAAAGACTTGAGAACCTAGATAATTGGGCATATTAAAACTTAAATAAAAAATAATAATAAATATTATAGGATAAAACTAATCTATGACAATTATGTGAAAACTAAAACAATGTTGATATTATAGGGATTATTAACGATGGATAAAGCGAGTCTTACCTCGATCGAGTAAGTGAGGAGTCAAAGTAAATTGGGATTAATACAGTATTATATTTTGGGTGCAATTTCTCTAATCTCACGACGGGCTAAACAACGTTGTATGATGACATTTGTTTGAGCATGCATTGTACCTAATAATTTGGTTGATAACCCTATTTGTGTTTACTGTATGGTTTTAAGTCTTCGTTCTAACTTACTAAGCTGTGGTTGTTTATATCCCTATAGACTTTATTGCAGATGTTAGCTAGGAAGCGACTCACCTTTATCTTAAAGTTAACAATTGTAGAATCTAAGGGAGTAAGGATGTAAACTGAAGACCAAATACACTCTCTAGATAGATTTATTTTAAAGTTTTTAGTATTAATTTACAAATTACTTAAGTAGATTACGATTAAGTTGCTTAATCTTGTAAAGATACTTGGGTTATTTCAATATAAGTATGTATCTTTCTTAAGTTTATAAGTAAATAACATACTTAATTTATGAACTGTTTACTTCAAAGTGAGTTAGTTATAGAGGCCTTGTGTAAATCAGATCTAATATGGTGGCTATATGATCAGTTTTTATCTTAAAATGGTTTGCACGACGGGATTGTTATAACTTTGCTATTTCAAGGCGTGACACTTTAGCATTGTTCCTTTCAAAGGCATTGGTATTTGGTTGGACAATTCTAAACGTTTCCTCTAATAGATTGCAATGTATGTCCGATTTAGATTTACAAGTCATATATATAATTAAGTCTAGTTTAAGGCATTCAATTATTTCATGCAAGACAAACAATTATAGTTCATAGCATTAAACCAGAATTATATAACTAAATCCAAAAACATGCACACACAGGCATGCTCACAATCAAGCTATTTAACAAATATAACCAGATATATTCTTAAGCCTCCAAGTACTATAAAATATTATTTCGAAATATAATAACGCATTGATCTCAAACCCACCTAAAGTTTTTTATTTACTCACTTAAGTTTGATGCAAAGTCGGATCGTCGCTACTTAGTCCTATATTATAAATATCATTATAGTATTTATACCTATATATATATATATGTATATATATATATAGCTTTAAATCATTAGTTTTAGTTTTAAATTATAATTTTACTCAATTGTTCAAATTTTATATTACTTATAACTAAACTAATTCTAAACTAGTTTCTAATTCAGTTTCTGAATCAATTCTTAAATTATGTTTTAATTCAACTTCTAGTTATAGTTTTTTTATTCATAAACCTTAGGAACTACTTCTGAACCAATATGGAAAATTCATCTTACTATACTTAGGTATCATAAATCTCCGATTTAGCTCTTAACTAGTGTAAGCTCTACAACCAATTCTTGGGGTTTCGATCAGCTAAAAAATCCGATCGAGCTTAAATTATCAAATAAAGCTAGAAATATTAGTAAAAATGATCCTATAAGTTTGAATTTAAGAAAATAAGTAATAAAATAAAAAGAATATAAAATTTTCAAAATTTAAATATATTACTCGTTATTTATCGAAAATGCGTAAAATGCATTCCGATAATTAACGAATTACTAGAGATAAATTATATGCATACCAAAAATCATAAAATAACCTAAATAATATTTAAGAATATTTATTTTTACTATATATGAATTTACAAATAGGTAGAAATACGCGTAATTACTTAAAATACGCGAAATGTGCTAAAATAATATTAAATAATTAAATAAAATTCATAATTAATTAAGGAAAAATATTGAAAAAAATGAGGAAAAGTCCAAAAGTGGGGCATGGCAATCTGAAAATTTAAGAAGGAAATCAACCAATTAAAATGTAACAAATAAAAAGTGAAAAAAAGAAGAAGAAGAGATAAGACAATTATCTTATCTAATTAATGCACAATAATTCTCTAACACCTCTATAAATAGCAAGAAAATTTCATAAGCTTATTTGGTTAGTTTGAAGAGTGAGAAAAATAGAGAGGATAGAAATAGTGAGTATTTGAATTAATTACAAAAAAATTTCTCAAATCTGTAAATTAGGGCCTTAGAGGGGAACCAACAATAGATAAGCACCTAAGAGTGGACGGCCACCACCACTACACGGTGGTGGTAGCACCTAGATTGACCGACAAGGCTACGGCGGTCGGCAGTGGCTAGAGCCACCCAAACCTGTGAGTTCGATTTCTAGTCCGATTTTGTATAATTTTATAAAAATAGTAAATATTCTTAGAAAATTATGAATTTTGTTATTCTAAAATATTTTAGTATGTAGTTTTTAGGAAAAATATTATTTTGATGAAAATATGTCCCGTGATAGATGATCCTTAAGAAATTATGCAAAACCGAACATGTTTCGGTTTAGAAATAAATGACCTTAAAAGTGTAGTTTTGAGCCCCAAAATTTTTTATAGACTACTTAAATGATATAGAACGGTACTATAAGCCCGTTTTCAAAAATTAATTTTCAAAATTTTTAGATAATTTTTAGGCCTTAAAACGAGGCATAAAATGGGTAATTTAAGGTTAATTAAGTAATTAAATAGTTAATTACTGATTTAGGGAATAATTATATGTTTTAGGATGTTGAAATCTAATGAAGTATGATACTTGTAGCATTTAGGGTGTTAGATGTAATTATTAGGTTAATTATGTAGTAAATAAGTAATAAGAAAAAATAGTAAATTTTAAGTTAATTTTGTAAATTAGGGTAATTAGGTGTAAAATCTTATTTAAGATGAATTTAGAAATTTTGAAATGATAATTGATGTTGGGAGATGGTAATTAGAGTGATAGAAATATTATATGTGTATTATGTACATAATAAGTAATAGTACATAATATGCAATTATTAGAAATATAATAAATAGAAGATATTAGAATAAAAATTTATATTATGATAATAATAGAAATATACAATAAATCTGATAGGAAACTTAAATTAGGGTAATTATATTTAAAATATAATATTTTCTCATAACGGGGGGAATTTGGTAATTAAATTAGGATTTAGGTGTACCGTACGGACTACAACACTAGTTAGAGACTAAAAACGATATTTAGGATATCCAAAGATAATGCGATTAATTTTACATTATAGGTCGAAATGATTTCTTGAGGTGTACATATAAATCTCTAACTAAAAAATTGAGTTAAAAACCTAATTTAGAAATCAATGCGAAAACTAAAACAGAACTTAACACGATTCAAGAAGAATTGTAAAAGATTTAAAAACCTAGATAATTAGGTATATTAAACCTTAAACAAAACATAACGATAAGCATTATAGAATAAAACCAACTTATAATAATTATATGAAAAACTGAAACCATGTTTATGTTATAGGGATGATCGACGATAGTCTAAGCGAGTAGGACCTCAAGTAAGGAAGCGAGGAGTCCAGGTAAGTTGGGATTAATACGTTGCTGTATTTTAAAGGCTTGGTTATGCTTGTTAGATAGTTAGTTATGTGTATGTGTTTGATTATGAGTGATGCTATGATTCTGTTTATTGTTCTAGCTTGTATTATATGAGGCGATCAATTAACCTAAAATGACCTTAACAAAGATATGACTTATAATCATAAATCAGACCTACATAATAACCCATTAAGGGAAACCTAGGATTCTCCAGCCAAATATCAACCCCTTCGAAAGGAATAGCGCTGGATAGCAAAATAGGTCCCTTCTTCATCCTTAGTCGAACTAAGTGACAAGTGAGGAGGTTGCGGCAAAGGTGAAGTCAATGGTTCGAAGGTAATCGCGAGAGGAGCAGTGTCTCCATTACACAAGTTTGGGTTTAGTTGTGAGTTGTTACATTAACGGCAACTCCTTAACCCGAATTAGAGCAAGTGTCACAACGAGCCAGACAACGTCGTGCGATGGCATTTGCTTAAACATGCATTGCACCAAATGATTTGATTAATAACATTGTTTGTGTTTATAGTATAGTTTTAAGTCTTCCATCCTAACTTACTAAGCTATGGTTAGTCACATCCTTATAGACATCGTTGCAAATACTGACTAAGAAGCGGCTTACAACTACTTTGAAGCCGGCAACTGTTGGATTTTGGGGAGTGAGGAAAAACATTTGAAGAACAGATATATATTTTTAAGGTCTAAGCTCTTATCTTAGAATTTTTCATTTTCGAGTAATGTATTAACTAGGAAATAAACTACGGTGAAACGTTGTAAACGTTAATTGTAATAACTAAATTCTAGTATATATACATATACATTTTTTTGCTTTCTTAAGTAAATGATTTATTTAAATTACGAACTGTTTACTTTAAAGCGGGTTAGTCGTGAATGTTTTGTGTAGATCAGGTCTAAGATAACGGTTGTAAAGCCAACTTCTATCTTAGAATGGTTTACACGACGGGGCTGTTATAACTCTACCGTTTTGGGGCGTGACAACTAGCATTTTGGTTTATACAATATACTCTACTCTTAATTTAACTATTGAATTTGTTACTAATGTGAAAATAACCTACATTTTTCACATAATTTTCTAAATTTACATTTCTAATAAGATTTATATTACTCTCCTAATATTATAATATTATTAATTTAACCTAATATATTCGATTCATTTAATTTTCCAACTTCACATTTTATCCATTATCACGTAATTACACATAATAAACTTATCTAACACCCCCAATACTACAATTAATATCTCTCATCATTAACTAACCTTTCAAGATACCTAGATATATCTTAAGTAAAAAATTTTCATCAATTTAACATGAAATCACGAGTTAAGCCTAAAAATTACCTTTTATCTATAATTTCAAGGCTTAAATATTATATAAAAATTTGGAAAATTAAGTTTAAGAATAACTCTTCATAACAATTTAATATATACCATAGGCAGTACATACAAAAATTTTGGGCTTAAAATTACATTATTAAGATGATTTAAAACATAAACGAAAATTAGCTCGAGTTTAGTAGTTTCTTAAAGGCAGTATATCCCAGAACCTAGTTTCACCAAATTGATATTTTTCTCTAAATATAAATGCAAAAATATTCGAAAATAACAATTTTCATAATTTTCTACATTCATTTGATATTTTTAGTAAATTTGACAAAATCAAGTTTGGAAATCAGACTCACTTGAACCACCACCTTGCAGCTATCTCTGGCTACCCTACGGTTGTTGGCACAACCGAGTGTAGGGTCTACTATATGGTGGTCAGTTTAGTTTCGTCCCAAGTGCTGATCAGGTGTGGATTCTCTTTTAAAGTTTTAAATGCACACTATTTTGTCTAATTCTTCTCTCCTCTCTTTTCTCTTCTCCTTATTTTTTTTTTCTAGACTCTAATTGACCAAAATGAAGTTTGATGGGTGTTTGCTAAATTTAGAGTGGTTTAGGGATGTTCTTGAATTTTTTGGTTGCCATGTGTTCATTTTCCTTTACTCTTTTACTTTCTATTTGTCCAATTCTTATTTATTAAAATTTACATCTTCAATCTCAGCTTGTTGTGTCCCTATTTTAGAGTTTGCTACATTTGCCACACATTTTCTTGATTTTTTAATTAATTTTTCTTAATTAATTTAGTATTATCTTAACATATTTTAGGTGTTTTTAAGTAATTTTAGGTATTTTTACTTACATATAAATACATATAAAATACAAATAAATACTCATAAATATTACTTATGTTACTCTAATATTTTTAGTATACATATTGTCACGCCCCGAAGCGGCAGAGTCGTAACAGCCCCCGCCGTGTAAACCATCCTAAGATAGAAGTTGGCCTTACAACCGCTATCTTAGACCTGATCTACACAAGACGTCCACGACTAACCCGCTTTGAAAGAAACAGTTTATAATTTAAATAAATCATTTCTCCAAGAAAGTGAGGAAAGATATATATATGATAATACAGTTATTACAATTAAGGTTTACAAGATTTCTCCGTAATACATTTCCTAGTTATTACATTATTCAAAAATGAGAAGTTCTAAAGTAAAAGCTTAAACCTTAAAAATATATTTATTCTTCACATGTTTTTCCTCACTCCCCAGGATCCAGCAGTTGCTAGCTTCAAAGTAATTGGAATCCGCTTCTTAGCCAGCACCTGCACGACGTCTATAGGGATGTGAGCAACCACAGCTCAGTAAGTTAGGACGGAGGACTTAAAACTATACCAGAAACACAACAAGGTTTTCAATCACTTATTAGATGCAATGCATGTGCAAGC
The DNA here is from genome assembly GCA_024138015.1 of Lumnitzera littorea. Classification (NCBI taxonomy): domain Eukaryota; kingdom Viridiplantae; phylum Streptophyta; class Magnoliopsida; order Myrtales; family Combretaceae; genus Lumnitzera; species Lumnitzera littorea. The sequence goes on along the minus strand of JAMXBB010000012.1, from coordinate 946,402 downwards.
AAATGCCATCGCACGACGTTGTCCGGCCCGTCGTGAGATTAGAGAAATTGCGCCCGCTCTAATTCGGGTTGAGGAGTTGCCGTTAATGCAACAGTTCACGACCAAACCCAGGATTGTGTAATGGAGACCTTGCTCCTCCCGCGACTATCTTCGAACCACTGCCTTCACCCTCGCCGCGACCTCCTCTCTTGTCACTTAGTTCGACTGAGGATGAAGAAGGGACCATTTTGCAATCCTGCGCTATCCCTTCCGAAGGGGTCGGTATTTGGCCGGAGAGTCCTAAATCCCCTAACGGGTTGCCATGCATGCTCGATTATGATTACTGGTCGTATATTTGATTAGGTTCAGTTTAGGGTGATCAATCATTACATACAATTCATACAGTATGTACCAGAGCAACAAATAACATCATGGCATCACCCATAATCAAGCACAGGCATACATTCAACTATCTAACAAGCACAACCAAGCATAATCTTAAGCCTCCAAAATACAGCATCGTATTAATCCCGACTTACCTCGACTCCTCGCTCACTCACTCGAGGTCCGATTTGCTCAGGCCATCGCCGGTTATCCCTATAACACGAACATGGTTTCAGCTTTTCATATAAAGATTATAGGTTCGTTTTATCTTACAACGCTTATTGTTAGGTTTTGTTTAAGGTTTAATATGCCTAATTATCTAGGTATTAAGTCTTTTATAATTATTCTAGGTTTGGGGTTAGGTTCAGGTTCGGTTTTCGCATCGATTTCTAAACCAGGTTTTTAGTTCGATTTTTAAGTAATGTTTTAGATTCCAACCCTAAAAATCCGTTTCAACCTATAATGTGAAATTAATCACATTACTTCCCGATCTCCTAAATACCATTATTAACTCTAATTAGTATTTTATTCCATCCGGTACACTTAAATCCTTATTGGTGTACCGAATTTACTCCTAATGTGAGAAATTTTTACATTTTTCATATAATTACATAAATTCAAGTTTCCCATCAAATTTATTGTACGTTTTTATTATTAACACAATATCAATTTTTATTATAATATTTCCTATTTATTATATTTTCAATAATTACCTATTATGTATTATTACCTTTTATGTATATATTACACTTCTAATATTTCTATTACTCTATTTATCATCTCTAAACATCATTTATCATTTCAAAATGTATAAATTCATCCTAAATCAGATTTTACTCCAATTTACCCTAATTTACAAAATTATCTTAAAATGTACTATTTTTCCATATTGCCTATTTACTACATAATTAACCTAATAATTACATCTAACACTCTAATTGCTACAAGTATCATACTCCATCATATTTTAACATCCTAAAACATGTAATTATTCACTAAATCAGAAATTAATCATTTAATTACATAATTAGCCCTAAATTACCCATTTTATGCCTCATTTTAGGGCCTAAAAATTATCTAAAAATTTCAAAAATTAATTTTTGAAAAAGGGCTTCATAGCACTGTTCTATATCATTTGAGTAATCTACACAAAAATTTTGGGCTTGAAACTACACTCCTAAGGTCATTTATTTCTAAAACGAAATGTGTTTGGTTTTGCACGATTTCTTAGGGGCCATATATTACGGGATATAATTTCATCAAAATAATATTTTTCCTACAAACTACATACAATAAAACCTCAGAATAACAAGTTTCATAATTTTCTGGGCAAAATAACTAATTTTACAAAATTATACAAGAATCGGGCTGGAATTTGGACTCACCGGTTTAGGTGGCTCCGGCCACCGCGGGCCGCCGTGGCCTTGTCGGCCGGCCTGGGCGCTGCCACTACCGTATGGTGGTGGTGGTGGTGGTGGCCGTCCACTTCCAGCTCCCCGTTTGGTGTGGGTTCCTTTTAAAACCCTTAACTGCACAGTTTTTCTTGTTTATTTTATTTTCTGGATTTTCTCTCGAATTTTTGAATCTCCCTAATTTTCTCACTTTCCAAACTGTCCAAATGAGTTCTGTAAATTTTTTTTCTATTTATAGACATTTGCTGTAATTAATATGCATTAATTTGACAAGACTTTGTCCAAATTCCTTGATTTTTGGCTTTTAAGTTATTCAATTTTTATTGGCTAATTTTTATTTTGCAGCTTTGGACTTGCCACGACCTTATCTTGATTCATCTTATCATCTTCTGATTTTTTCTTATTTTTCCATAATTATTTTATATTTTTCTTTAATTATTTGCTTAGTTTTCGGCCAATTTTAGTAATTACGCGTATTTTTATCTACATGTAAATACATGTAGGGTACACGTGATCATTCCTAAATATTATTTTGGTCATTCTAAAATTTTTAGTATACATATAATCTATCTCTAATAATTTATTAGTTATTATATTACACTTTTTGCCTTTTCGGTAATTAGCAGTTATTATGCTTAAAATTTGAAAATTTTGTAGTCTCCTATTTTACTATTTATTTTCTTAAATTTAAGTTTACGAGGTCATTTTTACTAATATTCTTCTCAATAGTTTATAATTTGGATGTGATCGGATCCTTTAACCGATCGCCTTAAACCTTGGGTTCTAGGCTCAATCCTACGGTTACTTGGCTTAACTTTGGGGCTTACACATATAATTTACCTTTAGTGATTAGTTAATTATTGGAATTTATTTTATGCATTTTTGTTAAATAACGAGTAATATACATATAATTTAATATTATAATATTTCATTATTTATTTTCTTAAATCTAAACTCACGGAATCACTTTTACTAATATTTATAACTTTTTCGTAAAATTCAAGCTCAATTAATAGTTTACACGATTACACTAAATTTTATAAACCATTTTTGGACTGATCGATCGTAAGTTTATCACCAATTTTTGTAAGGCCTTACATTTAATACAAGTAAGTGAGATTTGTGAAGACTTAAGTATATGCTTACTTGTGATTGTAAGTAATTGTTTGTATGGATATTATGCCTATACTTGGTTACTGAGATGTTGGTTGATAGCTAAACTATATGTTTAATTGTGTTGATTGACCTTATTTGGTGTGTTATGAATTGGCTAATCATCCTTAACTAGACTAATAGAAACATGAACTAAAACTATAAGTAAATATGCATCACATCTTACTTGGTTGATCTAAGTGACAAGAAAAGAGATTGTAATGAGGTTGGTGGCATTAAGTTTGAAGATAGTTATGGGCAAAGCAAGAGCCTCTATTGCATAAGCTTGAAATTAGTCATGGGAGAGCAGTGTGAAGGTGAAATTTCTTCAACCTCTCAACGGACCAAATAACATTATGTAGATGACGCATTGCTTGTTTTGTGCATTGCATTGCTTAATAACTCGATTGTGCTGCTACGCTTGTATATGCTTTTTATCTATTATCTCTTACTAAGTTGTGATTTGCTCACTCCCCTATATATTTATTTACAGGATTTGAATAATCATGCCGTGTGATAACTATCTCTAAGTGTGTAAAAAAAGTGCATTTGGGCCTAAGTGAGGTAAAATTGATGAGGATTATGTTTTTTTAACTTTTTGTTTTCTAGGGGATCAATTAAATCATCTAGGCAATCTTGTTAAGTTCTTATTTTTGAGTCATGTTACATACTTATATATTTTTATGAATACTCTATACTTAGCCTTATTGTAAATATATGTTTGTTATGAATATTAGTATATACGTGGAACTATAAATGTTTTAGAGCATTTTATCATATGAGTCCCATGTGTATTAAGGTTATGCCGGTGACTAAGTTGATAGTTTCTAACATAAAATTAATATGCACGGTAGACTGTTACGACTTAACAACGTTTGAGGCGCAATGGCTAACGATCCATTACATTATGTATTTACCACTATAAGTCTAGTTCTATAGATCTAGTTGATTTTAAGGATCTTGGCAATCAAGATATTTGTTTCTTAATTATTTTTACAATAAGTGATTTTATTTTATGTGTTTATTATTTTTTCCTTTCCTTTTCATCATCATCCCTCATATAGGATTACACTATCCTTTCTATGGGATTTATAACGTTTATAAGTTTAGAGGGTTTTGCGAATAAATTCTAATATCTCATGTATGGAACCAATTGACTTTTAAATATCTACATCTATGTGTCCCATTTGGATTTTTACATTTTAACTCTTTGTTTACATGTTCTTTTGTACTAGTGAATTTTACTGATGTAATGTTTTCTGTTAATATGAAATTGATATTATTAGCAAAGAAAAAAAAAACATATATGAAAAGATAAGAAATACATTATCTAGATTATATACAACTAAAAGTCTAAAGTTATGAAAATAAAAAGGTATAAACGTATCATTCATACTCACCAATTACTTAAATTTAATTCGATGGTAATCCAATCGGGCTTGTGTATGAGTTTAAAGTTTTATCATGCTTGGTTTGGTTAGTTTATAAACTTAAACACACTTAAGTTAGTTTTATGCATCAATGGTATTCTAGTTAGAAAAGAATACATTCTCAAATAAAACGAGTTTAATAGAGTCAAATAGTACTTTAAACGAATCTTGTGCTTTATGCACTTAGATTCATCGTATGGAGCTTTAATTTTTAAATCAAACTAAGCCGAAGCTCAATATTATCTTTCCTCTGTTTAAACTCCTTCTTTACGCTGCTCCGCTATGAGATGCATATTATTATTCCATTTAAATGAGTGAAACTCGAACCTAAGGGACCACACGGTACAATGAAGAATTATGGAATCTTGAAGTTTCGTGGAGCCACGAATTAGCGGGCCCATAACCGAAGCCATGATTGGTGTTTCGAGTAATGGAGAACCGAAATTTTGTCTTTCAACATCCAACTTTCAAATGATAATCAAATCAAGCACTCATAAAGGTGAATTTTTCTCAAATTTTCTCCAGATCCAATGATTGTTTGGATTTAGTAACAGATAGAACTTTTTTACCATTAGGACTTTCGAGTTTTAAAAGAAAAATATATTTCGAAAAAAAAAATTCCCTTTCTAAAATATTTTTCTTTTTGTATTTAAACCAATTGCAAGTTATCGCGAATAGACAAATTTTTTTTTTAAAAGCAGAAATTAGGATTTGCGGCAAATAGTTTATTAATGTGAGAGCATGTTTGTCGAGCCACCATTTAGGAATAAAAAAGTTTTAGAATTAATGCTAAAAATGCTATGTGAAGTTTAGATTTTTTTTTTTATTTTATATTTAAATTTAGAGTTGTTAAATGCTATACTCAATCAAATTTTTTACACATGAAGTTGCAAAATGATGCAGTTTTACTTGTCAAGTTTATTACTTTTATATTGTCTTTAAAAATTTATCACGGCAAGTGTAGTCAATGAATTAATATGTAAAAGTTTGATTTGTTATAATATTTAGTAATCTTAAATTTTAAACAAGAAATTACAATGAAAAAAAAAAAAAAAACAGCACAAATATCGGAAAGTGATCTCAATGTCATCCCGGACTGTATCAAATATACCTCTTTTTTTCTTTATTTACCGGTTAAACTTAAAGGACAAAATATATGTCAACTATGTAGCTTTAAACTAGAAAAGAATAGAGACGGATTGATTTTTCAAAAGATTGGACGTCTATTTGAATTTTTCTTCCCAATCCAATAACGCATTCTAGCAGTTTTGGGCGGTGGCTATAAATATAAAATGATAATACGTGCTTTCAGGAATCTAGGCAGGATGCATTTTTGAAAGACAGAATTTCAGTACATTGAAACCATAAAATTATGTTATGTAATTTGCTTATTGGACTGGGATTTTGTTCTATTCACTATCTGGTGCCGCCGGAGATCGCTAATTTCTGATCTTTCAAATAATAGGATGTCAATTTAAGATTTTTTTTAAGTACCGTACCATTCACAAAAGATATATATATATATATATATATATATAATAGGAAATGCACATTGACGTTGTATGTGCAAAGAAAAAATATGAAAATATAATGAATTTTAGAATATAATGTAATTATTAAATCAAATTACACATATAATTAATGATGTAGAAAAGGAAAAAAAAATTAATGCATAAACAATAGAGAAATTACGAGGAATAAAAAAGAAATATAACTATTGACTAGGAAAAGATGTCAAGATAAAAAAAAAAAATCTAAGATTGAAATAATATATATAAACAAATAATAATTATTGGGTTATTGATCACTATCACTCATTTAAATATTATAAGTAAATAAATGTCTTCAAAACTTTAATGTCCACAACCAACCAATAGATAACATTGCTACATGTATGGAACTGTAGAACCGTTTTTAAAAGTAAAATAATAGAAATAACTTGGTAATTACCTTCTTTTCAACTTAATATGTTATGAAATCAAAAAGGACAATTAGATCAATAGTAACCAAATTGTAAAAAAATTTGAAAAACAGGAATTAATTGTTTGATTTAATATATGATATTTTGGAAAAAAAAAAGTGACATTAAAATTCATACCAAATGCAAAAGAAAAGACAATTAGAACAACAACTGTTGAATTGTAAATAAATTGAAAAACATAAATTAATTATTTGATTTAATAGATTTTATTTTCAAATATAACATCAAAATTCATCCAATCAGTTAATATAATTAATGAAGTATGAAATAATATAACATCAAAATAACATGTATATGGAGGGACAAAATAAACTTTATTGAGGCAAAAAATAGATAATAAAATTGGTAGAAAAACCTGACAAATTTCAATTATTAGTGCCATTCCACATGGAGGAGAAAGAAAAAGAGAATATAAAGGTAACTTACCTTGGTGAACATGGGTTATGAGGGAGAGATTCATGGGATTGAGGAACTGATACGGGGGAGAGAGAGAGAATCGTAAGAAAAGATAAATTTACTATTATATAAGTTATATATGATTTTATAATATTATTTTAGTATTGTTTTTTCTATTAAATAATATTTGATTATTGATTTAAATGGTAATTTCAACTATAATAGTTACTTAAGCCTGTATACACATGATATGTCTTATGAATTTTTAGAACATAGTAGTATGTATAAATTTTCATATCTATCTTTTAAAAATCTATTTTTGAATGATTTTTAAAAATATAGGTCTCATCATGTGTGTTAGCAAACGATGCACCAAGTTAGTGAATGTAAAGGTAATTAAACGTAAAGTTGTTTTGAAAATAATAAGAATATGATATACTCGTAATGGGAATGTCAAAATTATAAAAATTAAGAGATGGCATTGTATACAAGTGAAAATAAAGTTCCTTATTAAAAAGAAAGAATTAAAGTGTCCCTATTTGGAAAAGGACTTTTTTTCATCCGTCAAGTCCATATGAAAAAAGAAACAACCATCATAAATAGTGCATGAAAAATGATTTTTCCATCAATGGAAAATTTTAGGATTGCAACGACGTTGCATTACTATAACGCTATAATAAATTATATTTGATTTCAATAAATCATGTCATAAACAGTAAAATATAAATAATTGAAAGTTTTATTTTTACTGTTAATGGATATAATGGTAAAAACAAAGCTATCGATAACCTTTATTTTATCGTTGATTGTATAATTTATCAAAATTAAGTGTAATTTACATAACATTATAGTAATCCAGCATCACCATAAAAAAAGTTAATCGATTTAATTTAGAAGTTTAATTTTACCATAATGTCTGAATTTAATTTCCGTTATTTTCATTGGTTGAATAGGACTGAGTCCTAATAAATCATTTTTGTGCACCTGGTGCAAGTTATTTTAAATCTCACCATTACACTCTGATGAATACCTAATTGCAGACATTTCTTCTTCTGGCTTAGATTTCTTTTTAGTCGTTTGGCAAACACATGAAAATCAACTGCAACTTTTACGAGGCTCCCCACGCCTGTTGAAGCTTAAAAATTTTTAATATTGTCAATTGTCGACACGTCAAATCTTCCAATCAATTTGTTTTCTAAGTCAAGCTTAAAGTTTGAAATATTTAAATCGATCAACTCGTAACTCTAATTTAGGTTAAGCTAATTAAAATTTAAATATCGATACAGTAAAAGAAAAATATTATTTTGAAAAAAATAGTTCAATCAGGTTGGAGACCAAGCTAAGTGCCACTTTGAATTGATTTAAATCCGAGGCAAGAGCTATGTAGCATCTTTTTATTTTTCGGTGGCCACAAGCCCTGTAACTTAGATTACACATGAGAAAATACAACTGGCAATGGAACGATAAAAATATTTGCTCAACATTTTTTTAGAATATTTCAAGGAGCGCGTACTTCACAACATGCCCATCTTATCATCTCCAACCAGTCCAGACACCATGTGTTTCTTAGTACACACAAGATCAGTTCACATTTATGTTTCCATCTAAAAGAAGAATCTCAAAATCTCATTTATCTTCAAAATTCGGTGGATCCATAAAAAAGAAAAATAAAAAATTTTAATCAAGCCTGCTTTTAGCTCAGTTAGATCGAATTCATTCCGGTTAAAAAAAAAAAAAAAAAAAAAACACTTGACATCGATATTAATCATATACGACATAAGCTATCAGATTACAAACCCTAGAAGGAAAATCAAGAATTTAATCTAGAAAACTGAGACTAAAACTTCATTGTTATTGCAAGTTGAAAGTTCAAAAAAAAAAAAAAAAATACAAAGAGGGTCTTTCTACTCCGTCTTCAAACTTTCCGCAGCGACTACTTCAGGCTCACCAGCGACATAGTCGAGGAGTCCCTCACCGGCTTTGGCGTCCGCGGATACATCCGAAACATTCCGGCCAAAAACGACGACGGCGATGAGGAATAAAGCTGTGGAGAGAAGGAGAGGCCAAAAGTAAGCTAAAATGGTGAGGAATCTTGGTGCCATGTAGATTAGTATAGAGATTACAAGGAAAAGGATGAGAGCGAAGAGTATGTGGAATTTGTATTTCAGGAGCTTCTCAGGGATCGCCATTTAGTGAAGGTGAAAAACAGTCCTTGGAGATAAAGAGAGAGAGGGGGGTTGGACGATGTGCAGAGATTCTCTTCAGATAAAAATGGCGTTTTTGCAATTGGGTGGATGTAAATGGTAATTGTAATTTGTTTTTTTGGATGCTGTGTGAGTAAGTGACCCTGTTCTATTTTTACCCTTGTTGGACCGGAGATGAATCTCGAAACTTATATTTTCAAAAGAGTTATTTCTCGATCATAATAAACTCACCTTATATTTTAAAAATCAATATAATTTCAATAATTCAATTTATAAATTTATCTAAAATATTTTAAAAAATCAAAATCTTATTAAAATTATCCTAATTTTATATTGGACTTTTTTTTTTTTGGAGAATAAATTGGATTGAAAGCGAAAAAATTTGGGCTAGAAAAACTCTTTTCTTCAAATTAAAAATTAATATAAGACTACTATCTTACCTTAAAGTATAAGAGTTATAGCACTTTTATGATATTATGATAAATTAAGAAAATTATATTACTAATCCTCCTTCTACTTTTTTTTCTCTCTTCTCTAATTTATTTCTCTCACTTTCTATTCCTCCTATTTCTTCCGCTCTTTTCACATATCATAAACTTTCATCTTAAATTAGTAAGTGTCAATTATACGAGATCATGTGCTTATTTGATTAGTGCTTTCTTAGCATCATATGATCTTGGTAGTATTTTGAGCATTCCCCTTGCTACCTCCTCTTCTTTGAATGTTCTCCCAAGAGGCTTTGTCGGCTCTAATTTTATTTTTAGTTTATAACCTTAGCTTGAAAAAAAGAGTCAATAAATTTGCAAAATACAAAAAAAAAAATTTGGATATATTTGAAAAATACAAAATTGGATAAATTTGAAAAATATGAAAAAATTAGAAAAATTAAAAATATAAATATAAAAATTTTATAAAATGAAGAATTTAAAAAAGGGAAAAACAAGAAAAGACGAAAAAATTTAAAAAATTACAAAAAGATTGAAAGTTGAAAAAATCTCATAAAATAGTCATAGCGTGGTAGGTTAGGTTGTTTTTGGGGGAGAAACAATTTTTGAAGGTTAACGACAATTTTTAAATAAACATATGTGATTTAATAGAATTGGTGCCTATAAAAGAAAATGTCTTATTGAGATCGATTTTTTAAATTAAGTTCGACTTACTAATTTTAAAATATTATGAAAATAGGCAATTTGAGTTGATCATGGTTTTAAATAGTACCCCAATCAAATTTAAATTGCTCATTTTATGACTAATTGAAGTTTCAAGTAAAGTTGAATATTGGAAAAAATTAGGCTCCTAATTCTATCAAATTGTGCTAATTTTAAATTTATTTTCTATATATGCCTAATGGACTTAATAATTATTTATGTGGAAAATTTAATTTTTCAAAACTTAAAAGGTTTGAGCTAATTTTTTAAGGCCCAAAATCCATCGGGTCTTTTATTAAAAATTTATCTAGGAAATGACAAATATTATTTTATGCAAGAGATGATCATGCCATGCCAGCTCCTTCAAACCATTTGAAATTTAAGGTCGCGTGTTCGATCATTGGCATGCATGTTCATGCGTGTGGGAGCATATGACACTTGTCTTGCACGTAACCTTGTCCCTAATCTTCTATTGTTGCTTTTTGTTTGTTGCACATAAGCTTGCTTTGAAATACCCACCCTTTTGTAAGTTTGATTGGATTTCGCTCCCTTTTTGGCTATGAAAAAATCATAGAAAAATAGGAAGTAAAAATATCACATGGAATATCCATGGGATTACTCCAATTTTTCTATTTTCATTCAAAGAAATCTGTACAAGAAAATTGGAAAAAACTGGTAAAATACACACATGCATATTATGAATTCGAATTTGATTTGGAAAAAATGGAACATGATCTTGCAAGGAAGGTCTTATAGAACACCCTCCTTGGAGTTGAGAACCATCGAGCCCACATCTAGAACTAACTTAAACCAACTCAAATTGGCTGCCAATCCATCATCCATCAAAGGTAAGCCCTTTCTTCCCTTTTTGTTTTGATTTTCAAGGAAAAAGGAATATATAAAAAACCGGGTTAAGAAAAGATTTACATTAAGTGGACTAGATTTAGCATAAATTTGATTAAGAAAGGAGAGTTGTTTTCTTGTGTTAAGATATTGATTCTAAAGCTTTTAGTTGATGTGTTTCCTTCTTAAACTTGAGCAAGAGTATCACAAATATGTTTACATGCAAACAAATTGTTTGTTGATACCTTCTAATAATCATTATCTATTCTAGGGGGGGAATTGGGAACAGCTGGTCTCATCCGTTAATTACGATCCATGACTTATAATTTGTTACTTCTTGCACTTCCTTTGTGCATAGTTAAATTCATTAAAATAAGGAGCTTTGTTCGTTTGAATTGTTGGAATATACTTGACCATCTTTCAAGTAATCGAATAGTAAAGAAATATCTTGTACGAATTAAAGACAAATAAGTAACCTTTTTCTTTCAATAATCTTCTAATATCAAGTATCATAAAAGAATATAACTAAACTTATTTTGAACTTAACCACTCTCTAATACCAATTGTTAGTCCCGGTGAACAATTAAAAGGGATGAGGGGCGGTTTGAATTGATTATCTTCTTAAACTTAAATCTATTCTAATTTTTAACTTCTTCTCGTATGAGATTAACTACTATCACTAAACTTATCTTTTCTTTACATACATAGATGTGTAAGAGTTTATCAATTTTACTAGAGATTTGAAGTAGAGTTTAAAAATTGCAAAGGCTTATAAGTGGATAAAGAAATGACTATATCAAAATTGACAATCAAGAGAGTATAATATCGGTGATCAAATTCTTAGCTCCTTCCACAATGGGTTAGATCATTACAAAACAAGAATAAGAGAGTTATTTGGAAGTATATCAATCAAGTTTGTTAGAACCCTAAAGGAAAAGAAAGATTAATGATGATAACAAAACATATTGTTGTTATTATCAAGTTAATAAGTGTACCTTAAGATACTCAAAATAGAAAAAGACAAAACTTAATTGAAATGATTGAATACAAGAAACAGGATCAAATTGCATAAGTACAAGAACCAAGAAGCTAATCAAAACTAAGAAGTCTAAGAACTATTGCTTAGAATTATATTGGAAATGTTATCAAAAGCGACGTTATTAGAAGAGAAAAAATACAAAAAAGAAATTATAAAGAAAGAAAAGAGAAGTATGAGTAATAAAATCATAAGAAGATTTTAGAAGCAAAAATAGAATTCAAAACAGAAAATGATTTCAAAAGTCAAAGAATAATCTAGAAGCAGAAGACAACTTAAAGATGAATGGATGTTCATAAGCAAGACAAAAGCATAAGTTATGTAATTGTGAATGGGTGATCTTATTGCCGTACGAGTAATATTGATATTTGTAAAATATAACTAAAGAGTAGAAGAATAGATAAAAATGGAACATAGAAACAATTTATAGAAATTAAGATTTTTCTTAACAAAATGAAATCCTCAAATGATTTTGGTAAGAATCCTAACCGTTGTTTTAAATATAATTACTAAAAAAAAAAATATTTTTGATAAATATGAGTAATATCATGATGGTGATTTAACATTTAAAGGCATAAAATTAAAGTTAATATTAGTGAGGTATAAATGAGGATAGGGGAAGAGATAAATAATGAGATGTAGTAACAATTTACAGGAGCTTTTCATAATAAAATGCTAAAATGTTAGGAGTAAATATTTCACTAAAAACACTAAGAATATTAAGGAATATTATGAAGATGAATGATGACTCTTAAAAGCATACAAACTCGAAACTAATAAGGTATAAATGAAGGGTAGAAGTAAAGGTAAAAAATAAAATGGATAAATAATTTAAGGAAGTGAAGATTTTTGGTAATAAATATCAAAATACTATCAATCAAAATTTTAGTGAAAAACATTAATGTCTCACTAAAGAGATTTCATCAAAATGGATATAAATTAAGACACCTATACATCTTAATAGGTGAAAGAGTTGAGAGAGATATATGAGGTTTAAGGTTTGATTTGTGGTTATAACTATTGTGTTTCTAATTGTAGCTTTAGCTAGCCAAGCAGCAGTTGATAGAAATTGTATGCTACATTGTATGAAGGATTGTTATCCAGCGAAATTACCTTTCTGTATAGAATTGTGCTCCGAACATTGCAAAATCCCTTTTGTGTATAATGCTGCCATAAGTACAAACCTCCATCATAGGTTGCATTAATTCATCTTGCATCATTTTTATATTTGTATGAAATTATGTATAATTACACTAACTTTTAAATGTTATACATATTGATCTATAAGCTATTGTCCTCCTCTCATTATTATGTTTTTAACAACTTATTGGCTAGAAAGTAGATAAATTATTGGTTTATCCACTTTTAGTAATACCCTCGATTGAGGCTATGATATATAGGACAAGTGGAACCATGCGATCTCCCATAGAATTATGTTTATCCTATGTGTTACACTTTAATAAAAGATATTGTTAAAATAAGTAGACCAATTATCCACCTATCCATTGCTCTAACTTATGACTATCACTTTTTTTTTCTTTTCAAATCATAATCGAATGTAAAATTATCTCGATTCTTATTTGAAGAAGTGCAAGGAGGTGGAAAACAAATAGACCTTCTCTCTTATACATTAACACATATTCCAATGTTTCAATGTTAATGTAATGGAATAAAGCAGTAATAATAAATGTTGTCCATTTGAATTACTAACAATAATCTATCTCTCTCTCTTTCTTTTTTTAATTACTTCATATATCACAATTGTTAAGGGCAAGGAAACAAAATGAGATATATTTTAGTGAGAAATCAATTTAAGCTTCATAAATTTTTGGTCCTATTCCCTATATGAATGATTGTACACTGGAGTGAATGGATTATCCATTTAATTATATATAGAAGTTTACAATAAATTCTTGGAAAATTTTAAGAATCATAACAAAAATAAACAAAGGTAATTTACTATAAATTTGTGCCATTTTTAAGAATAAATATGCAATCGTGCATATATTGTTAGGAATGTGTTAATGGGTAAAATAAGATAATTTTATTATTAAGATGACAGTCAACATATGTAGGAAAATTTATCATTGTAGTTTTTCATAAATTCATCAAATGTATATATCGGATAGTTAGGGAGGTGGTTAGATTAAACCAACGAAGTGATCTTGTTTATGGAAATTTATTTAATAAAGATGAAAGTTTCTAGAGACCTTATTTTATCTCTCACTTTATGTAACTCGCGCTCTAATTCTTCTAACTTTAATTTTTGTAAATTTTTTTAATATATACTAATTTCCGTTGATAATTACAGTACCTATATTCTTTTTTTTTTTTTCTAATGAAATCATATTACAACTTTTTAAGGAGAAAGGATACTAGTCCATCTGTTGAAAGAGTAGTAGCAATGCCAATATGTTGCAACAACTTATGTTCAATAAAAGCTCTAGGTAAATCAAATAGGTTTTTAGAAGCTTTATTGTATAATATATCATATAAATGATAGAATAACCCTAGATTTATGCCAATTTAATTATCAAAATTTAAGACTACTCTCCATTACCCACTCTATAATGAATAGAATTAAGAAATAAATAAGTTCATTGATATTTATATAGAGACACGTGACCTTTTTTTTTTTTCCATCCCACAAGAGACATAACTTTTAGTTCTAATACCTATGATACCCTTAGTTAACTTGATAAGATGGAATAAGATGATTTTTTCTTACCTACAACCTTATTCTTCTATTTAGGTGATGAAATAGTCATGGCATGGAATTATCATTACTGAAAAACGAGGAATTGTGATTAGATTATAGGACCAATGAATAATTATTCTTTAATTTTTTATATGATATTTTTAAATCTATTTTGAAGACTTAAAAGTAACTAAAATGAATATATATTATTTCTCTATTTCATTTTTGAAAATTTTTAATTTTGTTCTTACTTTATTTTATTTCACAAACCAAACCATCATTTATACCCATTTACTTAGGAAGTTTTAGAAAAAATTTTAATTGACAATCCAATTTTATACTCCAGCTCACCATTCAATTTTGTTTCCAAATTCATGCACCCTTTATTTAAGGAAATAGCATTGTTAGAAGATTCTTACTCACAAGCATGCTCACACTAATTAAAATAAATAAATAAAAGAGGAAAGATTTTGGGGCTAATTGTATGCTTAAACAATCATTTAAAAAACATCAAAGTAAAGCTATTTTAAAACTAGAAAAACTCTACCGTCTTGTCCTCCATTTTCACAAGATCGGTCTCGTCATTTATCCTACTATTTATTTTTATTTTTTTAAATCCAAACCGTTGAATTTAAAGTTTATTCAATAGTTCAAATTTAAAATGATATAAATCAACGGTTAAATGGATAATGGTTAAAAAAAAAAGGTACAGGACCGTAGAAAAATCCCTAAAACTAATACTAATCACATCAATTCAAAATAAATTTTTACTTACCGCGTTTCTTTAATGAATTAGTTTTACAAAATTACTACTTTAACCTAAAAAGGTAACCTCTTTTTTATTGAATTAATGTTAAGGTTTATACCTCAATTTTACCACTTTTTATAATTATATACTAAGGTTTTGATTTGTCTAATTATATATTTAGTGGGATTTTTAGTTGTTAATATCTAGACCCTGATTAATTTCAATTCATATTGTTAGTCTAGTCAATATAAAGCGACTGTCTATGATATGCCTAGGAGCTTAGTTAATCACTAAGGCTTACTGTAAGAGATAATAACTAATGGATTCTTCGAGATATAAAAAAAAAGAGGAAGTGGCTATTCTATTGATATGACTCACTGAGGAACACTATATGACTTTGTATTTCACTTAATATAATGCACACGTTAATACTAAAGTCTACTCGTCACTAAACTTAAACTATTGAGTAATATTAAATAAGAGTGTAAAAATGATGTCTTAGGAAAATAAGGTCTTACAAGAACAAGAGTAGTCATTAATAATAGTATGTAAGATGAATTTGATTATAAAAGACAAGAGACTTATCATAAATAGTTCATTGTCTTTATAGTAAGTCACTAGGACAACAATGAAAGATGTGCAACTACAATAAAGAGTAATATAAGAATACTAGTTTAGTATATTATTAAAAGGGTAAATGGGATAAATAGTATAAAGGAATATAATACAATGATAGAGAGAAAAAAATAATAGGTGGCATATTATGATTGGGTTTGTGCATTAAGATTTTGAAGTAAGGTAACTAGGTTAGTCTAAAGTTGAAGTTATTGCTACTATGCTATATTAAAGGCTACTAAGGTGATTGAGTGAAGAATGAGCATAGTAGAGTGGGATTAGAGAGCTCGATGTACAATGACCTCGGCCTTAATAGGTTGGCATCTAAGCACAACTAGGCCTTAGCATACCATAGGTCGGCATTTGAACGAGAGAATTAATAGACCAGCACATGTCTAAGCATAGCACTCAAAATGTGCACCATCTAACCTTCTTAATAAGTATGCTCGTCAAGGCTGAGCTGAGTAAATGGGACTCTCTTAGCTAGACCCTGTAAGCCTCTAAGTTTGGCTTGGATGAGAGGTTCGGAGGTCAGCGATCCATCAACATACGGCCTTAAGGAGAGTGATGCGACCCCCTTAAGGTTATGGGTAGTAACCTATGACCGCCAGCAGGTTTAGTGACCTACTAATTTACTAAAGGTGACTAACGAAAGTTATGCAACCTTTTTAAGACTATAAACAATTATTTTACTAGCTAATTATGCTTATTAAACTAACAATAAAAATTAAAATTAATCAAGATATAAATGATAACAAAAAAAATCTTTAATTGAATATATAATTATATAAGTCAAAACTTTATATATATAATTTTAAAAAGTAATAAAGTTGAGGTAAAATGGGGTAATTGCTTATAACCTTAAAAAGATTGCATAAGTAGTAGCTTGTCATCTCTAGTAAAACAGTAAGTTATCACCTACTTAAAAAGTGTGAGTTAAGACATAATGACATTGGTAGGTGGCTTTTCATAACCTTATGAGAGTTTTGTAAATCCTTTAAAGCTATGAGTAGTTATCTTATTGATTGATTGTGTTGATTAGACTAATTATATGAATTGTAATTAATTGAGATGTAAATTGTAATAACTTAAAATACAACTTAGTTTATAATTAAATAAGAAAATGGATAAAATTGAGATATATTGTGATATTAATCTAATTATTTATCATGTGTTATGCTGTTAATTGTTCCACTTTTTCTCTCATGTAGCTACGTGGCAATATCCTATTGGTCACAAGCCGGCCTTATCTGCACCGCCTCCGGCCTATATAATTCGATTCAATATAAAATATTTTTCTTTCTCCATACTAAAGAGAGTGGGGGAATAATGATAATAATAATAAAACAAAAAAATTTCTCCCCATTTTCCCTTTTTCTCCCTTCTATATTTCCAAACACAAATTTCTTTCCCTTTCCTACCAACTACTTATTTCCAACCTTCTCTTCCTCTGCCAAACATCGCATTGATCCGACATTAGACGATTTGGGCGTGTTGAATCGTAACCTAGACGCCAACAATGGCGCAAATAGGCGCCATTACAACCGCCGCCACGATCTCCATAGCAATCTTCTCCGCTTACTTTATCTATAACTACAATGCTGGAGAGAGAAACCAATCTCTCTCCACCACTAAGAAGAAGAAAAAGAAGAGCACAAATGGGTTGATCTCAGCAGTTGGGAACACTCCATTGATTCGTATCAACAGTATCTCTGATGCTACTGGGTGTGAAGTAAGCTGTCTTTTTAAACAGTTCTCCTTTACTGCGTTTCTGCATGTTGTGTTGTGTGTTTTTTGGGTTTGGATTTAGGTTTTTTTTTTTTTTTGTTGAAGATTGGATTTTTACTGTTGAATTGCATTATATTAGAATGATACCGTGTACTTGTTAAGAGGTTTTATCCTTTAACAAGTACTCCTAGCTGGGATGGCCCAAGGGCCGGTAGACTCCTGTGGCGTCCCTAAACTTCGAAATCTTCTGATGATTTTTCCTTGAATTTTAAATAAAATGTTTAAAAATTTTCGTACCATTTATGGCTTTACTTCCTCCTATATGCGGCTCTCTATTCCTCGGTAAACACCTGGGTAGGTCGTTGGCTCTTGGTATTCATTAATGGGCTACAAATTCTGTTCGGTTTTGAAAAGTTTCTGTCTTGGAAGATGATTTGGATTTCTGTTATGACGATATGAGTAGTAGTATGATTTTGTCGAGTGCTACTTGTACCCACCTGAAAAGCTCAGGACCAGTGGCCTGTCACCATCTCCGTTTGTCTCCCTTTAATACATGAGGTTATGTGTCATTTATTTAATGGGGGCTGCTGTGTTTCTTTTCATTCATACATGGCAACGTGTAATCACAGACAGTAAGTTGGATATTGAATTTGGAAACTTTTGTATCTAATCTTATGCATATGTGCTTCATGTTGCAGAAATCTCATTTTAGAGAATTCTGCTATATTCTTTTGTTGCATAGGTTGCAGTCAGGGGAGTATTAAATTGTGTTTGGCAATAAAATGAGTTCGTGAGCTGAATTGTTGGATTAGCTCTTGGAAGACGAGAATTGAAATGCCTCACATGTGCATGCATTAAACGCACTTGCGCATGGTCAGTGGCTAATGAACTCAATAGAAGTGATACTTGGATGTTAGTACACCTCGTCATTTGGACTGATCATAACCACTCAGGCAACTAAAGGATTGTGACAGCTCTTTAAGAGGTTGTATTGCTGCTTTATGGTGGGATTAGCATATATTTCCCTGAATAATAATTGGATTCTAATTACCCAAAACAATAATTGGATTCTAGGACAAAGCAATATCTTGAACATTGTGCTGTGATTTTTTTGCCCTTTTTTGGGGGGGAATTGCTGTGACTCTCAATAATAGTTAGTTTGAGTTGAGTTGTTTGTCAGTCAATTAGTTTAGTTAGTGTAGTTAGGAGAGAGAAAAGTCAGTTAGGGAATTAGTCCAGAATTTTTACTCTCTTTGAGGGAGAGTGTTGAGAGTAAGTGTGCTCTCGGAGAGCTTTAGCTCTTGGAGTTGTCATCTTTGACATCTATTGTATCCTTTTAACCTTCAATAATCAATTAAGTTCTCCCATTCTTATGCTAATTCCACTGAAGTTTTAATCCTTTTGCCTTATTCAAACCATAGACATAACCGATATGGCCCACCCATTCTGTGCGTGTTTATTTTATTTTATTTTTTTCTTTCTTCGGTGGCAAATTCTGATGTGATGTAAGTGGAAGAAATTGAAGATTTCTGTTCCCTTCTTAGTTTGTGATGGGGAATTCTATTTTGAACGCATTGATTTGTGTTGATTATCTCTACATGATCCAAAGGCTGTCAGTTTACATTGACTTGAAACCCTTTGTTATCTGTTCTTACCATATGACTTGCTTTTTTGCTCTGGCTGGTGTTGCTTGTTTGAATTCCTGACTTGTGTTTTTTTGTGTGTGTGTGTGTGTGTGTGTGTAACCTTATATATAAACATTAAAATGCATTGTCCAGATTCTTGGGAAGTGTGAGTTCTTGAATCCTGGCGGAAGTGTTAAAGACAGAGTTGCTGTGAAGATTATTGAAGAGGTAAGCTTCTACTAAATCAACCTCAGCCTAAGAGGAAAAATTGTTATTGTTGGACTAGAAAGTACAGATGTACAGCTTTCTTCTCTTTTATGACGATCTATGTAACTGGGGTGGTAGTTAAGCAATGTTTAAGCTTAATATCTAATAAAAATAAATATACAAAAGTTAATGTAAACATGAAAACAGAGTATCTGATAGTTTTTCATTTAGTACCCCTTGGGGTTTCGAACTGTTGATCAATTAATATCCCTTACCTCAAGGAGTGGGTCTAGTCATTTATCACACAACAGCTTGGATCGTTTCTTTTCTTTATGTAATCTCACTACCATCAAGTTCCTTGTTATGAGTTATACTTTCCAGCATTTACAATATCCATTAACCCTTTTACTATTTTCCATCATCCTTGGTCCACAGATCTGTTTCAATATCTAAACCTATTGTATGTGATATTTAATTTTCCTTTTGGGCTGGCGACATGTAGCTATAGAGCAGCCAGCAGAAGAGATTGTCTCATTATCTTGGCTTTTCTTCACGAACTGTTACGCTCATAGGACATTGACTTCTTGGATATCTCTACAGGCTTTTGAATCTGGAAAGTTAGCTAGGGGAGGAGTGGTTACCGAAGGCAGTGCTGGCAGCACAGCCATCAGCCTTGCCACTGTGGCTCCTGCATATGGATGTAAGTGCCATGTGGTTATCCCAGATGATGCTGCCATTGAAAAGGTTTGTATAAACTAATATGGTTCATAAACTTTTGTGGCTTAGTGTAAAAAGTAAAATATAGATAATCTAAATGGTGTTATGACTGCTATTCTAAGATGACGTATTTTTTTATGCTATATTCAAGTGATGGATAAACATATAGTTCCTTTTTTCTTTTTTCATAGATGAATGTAGAAAGGTCAATAGTGAAATCCTTCCAGAATGTAAGATATATACAAGTACAGATTGAAAAAAAAATACTAGTGTATATTGAACTTCGAACTGCAATATTGCTATAATATGTATTATCAGAAGTATGGTACTCCTTATCTACAATGTGCAATTGCAAGTCGTAGGTCAGAGTTGCCTTAATCCTCACAATAGTTATATAGGGTACGTCCCAACTGACATTATTAGACATGAATTCTGCAGTAGATAATATTTCTCAGCCTAGGCCCTAAAAGTATCGGTTCATGCTGTTCTATTTATTTCTTTTAGCATCCGTTTCTGACTTTTTTTCATATGATCTTATAGTCCCAAATAATTGAAGCCCTTGGAGCTACTGTTGAAAGAGTGAGACCAGTGTCGATTACACACAAAGATCACTTTGTCAACATTGCAAGGAGGCGGGCGGCAGAAGCTAATGAATCAGCATTGCAATCTAAAAGATCCGAGAAAGAGAATGGCATAATTATGGCGCATATCAATGGTCACAACTCTGAACTAGGATCAGCCCCACTAAGTAAGTTTACTGGTGGATATTTTGCTGATCAATTTGAAAACTTGGCAAATTACAGGGCCCATTACGAAGGCACTGGGCCTGAGATATGGGAACAGACCAAAGGTAATCTAGATGCATTTGTTGCAGCAGCAGGCACTGGTGGCACTTTGGCTGGTGTCTCCAGATTTCTGAAGGTAGAGTATATTTTCTTTCAATTTATCATTTCGTATTGAGAGCACAGTAACATATAATTCTAGCAATGTGCTCTCCGGGAAAGAGTATTCACAATGCTGTATTTGACAGGACAAGAGTCCAAACATCAAAAGCTTCCTTGTAGATCCCCCTGGTTCTGGCCTGTTCAATAGAGTGACAAGGGGAGTGATGTATACAAGGGAAGAAGCAGAAGGGAAGAGATTGAAGAACCCATTTGACACTATAACTGAAGGGATTGGCATTAATAGATTGACTGAGAATTTTAAGATGGCGAAACTTGATGGAGCTTTTCATGGGACAGATATGGAGGCTGTTGAGATGTCAAGGTCAGTGGTTCTCTCTGACATTACAATCCAAGTTGTTTACTCTGTTCATGGCAACTATTAGTCTGCTTTTTTATTTCAGAGAAGTAGCTTTGCTGGTATTTTTACTTTTTTTTTTTTTCTTGTGAAGGAATAATTGGAATTGTGTAAAGCACTTTTCATTTAAACAATGTCAATGACTGGGGCCAACTTCAGTTTGGCCTTGAGAGTCCAATTCCATTAAGAGATTCCATTTTTCCTTCTGTCTACACTTAATATTGGAGATTGTCAATCTCTATTACTGTAAGCTTAATCCTTTTGTCTGCTAAACTTATATCAGGTTCCTCCAAAAGAATGATGGCCTTTTTCTTGGGAGCTCTTCTGCCATGAATTGTGTTGGAGCTGTTAGAGTAGCTGAGGAACTTGGTCCTGGCCATGTGATCATAACCATTTTGTGTGACAGCGGGATGAGGCATTTGAGCAAGTTTTTCAATGACCAGTATCTGGCTGAGCATGGTCTGACACCCAAGGCTGTTGGTTTGGAGTTTCTAGGCATCAAATAGGTGTGCATCTGCAGGACAAGATTCCACACAAAGCTTCTCAATTGGTAGATATCAATACTCGGGTTTATCAATTGCACCCAGTTTTGCATTGATGATGATTGAACTCGTTAAAGCTATATGACGGAAAATGGTATTGCAACCATCGATGATGATCGATAACCCACTGAAGCTATATGACTGAAAATGGTATTGTGACAACAGAAGCAATGAATTAGAAGAGAAGGACCATATTTCATTGAAGGAGGGTTGCAAAGAATCGAATTGTATTTTGGACACCAGCTTATGTCATGCTCACAGAATATGGAGGCTCAAGTCTCTACTTGTCATTTTGTAACATCATTATATATCTAGAGAAGAAAGACCCACCATTATTCAATTAAGCATATTTTTGCCATTTGACCGTGTTTTTCCTTCAATAAAAGAGGTGTTTTCTTTCTGTATTTAAGGGAGGAGATTGCGGCAGTGCAGGAAGTTGGTATCCTGATTCGCAGGGGCTTCTTTGCCGGGGGGTGGGTAGCGCTCCCGAAGGTTATTGAAAATGCCTACCAACTGCTAAAACGATGTACTAACAGGAAAAGGACATGAGAAACAGTAATTCTTGAATAAAACAGGATTTATACCATGGGCAAGGAGGCATTTTGTGCACTCTTGAACATGTTGCAGCTTAAGTAAAACTTAAAAGCATCGTAAAAATTGATCGGTGCAAGCCACTATTTTTGCTTACTTAAAAAGTACAAAATGATATGCTACCAGCATCATCTCTGAAGAGGCCTAGAATCAAATTTCAGTGGTATGCGTACTTCTTCCTAGGATGTAGGTTGCTTGTGCTTAAATAAATTTACCATTTATATACCGTTTCATGTCGCATGTAAACAAACAAAATTGAAAAAGAACTATTTGATTAAATATCACATGTGGCAGCAAGGGAATGGTTGTTTCACTATCAATACAGGATGGCATAATTTGTGCTCAGAAAATCCACACGGCAGCAACTACAAGGATTAGTAAATTGCTATGGGTTGAAAATATGATCTCTTCGTTTTATTTTTGCTTACTCCTATTTTACCAGCACCAAGATATCCTTCTGAATTATTATTGTCAGAATACATGAGCTCAAAATTATCTAGAATTTTTT
Organism: Lumnitzera littorea; assembly: GCA_024138015.1. Classification (NCBI taxonomy): domain Eukaryota; kingdom Viridiplantae; phylum Streptophyta; class Magnoliopsida; order Myrtales; family Combretaceae; genus Lumnitzera; species Lumnitzera littorea. Next base: position 923,159 of record JAMXBB010000012.1, on the reverse strand, counting down.
ATGAGAGTAGATCTCTAGCATCCGGTACACATACACACTGCATTACAAAATTCTTAAGTGATCAAAGACTTTAGCTTCACCGATGATACTGCTTCTCAAATTCGGATTCCTGGCAATGTGGATCCAACCAATCCCTTGAGGACCCTTTAGACATGTTGGGAATGGCTTTTCCGGTACCAACTAGCTCTCTTATGTTTTCCAACTTATTCTCTCTTCCCGAGCCACCAATTCTGCTATCTGCTTCCTTTAATTTCTGCTTAAGACGTTGCTTTCGGCTCGAGGGGTTCAGTACCTGTTGCTTTGAGTGTGATGGAGGAGCCCCGTGGGGTCCTAGGTAGATGTTTTCTTCCGTTTTAGCCTGCAAATATAAATCCAGCCCTAACTGCCTCTTCATTTGAATAACCAAAAAGATGGAAATGAAACATGCTATAGCTTAATCTACACTAATGAAGGGGATAGTTGAATGAAACTGACCTTTGGAGAAGGAGGTGAAGGAACTATTTCTGGAGCATTATGCTCAACGAAACCTGGATTTTCTATTCCCAAGCTTGGTATTACAAATCCATCATTATCTGTAAATTAGAATGCCAGAAAATACATTACATCTGTATCTAAAGAGCAGGCACCGCATTTTAAGAAAGCGTTCGAGCATCACACATGCTTCACAAACAAGAGCTCTGCCCTCAGATTATACATAAATCAAATTCACAATGTGATGCCCATTGTCATGCTCCTGAACAGAACTATACATCAAACCAATTCACAGGTTGTGATAGTAAAGATCTATTCTTATGAAATTTGTTAGTCCTTTTCACACCAAGGTCTAATGTGGCACATGCAAGCATCCAATCGAAATGAAAAATTTCATGTCTTACCCTACTTGGGATCGCAGCATGAGGAGAATACAAAAATATTTCTTCAGTCAAGGATAAATAATAGACTTCAAAAGCGGTCTAAGTTTGCAATATTCATAAACAGGAGCTCTCCCCTCAGATTGCACATACAACAGGTTCACAATTCAATGCCCATCATTTGGTTCCTGAACATGCTCTATAGAAACCACTTCATAGGGTGTGATAGAAAGGATCTATACAAAATGAAGAATTTCGTGTCTTAAGTTATTTGGGATCACAGCATGAGGAGAACCCCACAAAATCTTCAGTCAAGAATAAATGTCTTTGAAAGCGGTCTAAGTTTGAAATATCAAGAAAGTATGTACATATCCATGCACAAAAGATTGTATAAACATCTGTGCACAAAAGATATGTATCTGTGCCATCCTGAATACACTGTAAGAATAATTTTAATTTGAGAGAAGCATGGGAAAAAGGAAGCAAAATACAGAATAAGTATGCTTCGATAAGAAGCTTTTATTGTAATTATCAAGCCATTCTAACATTTGGAATGAAAATGTTTTGTGTCATATCATCTCTCATTTGTGTGGTTAATCTCATGCAAGAATATCCAAGGAATCGAAGTTCTCATCATTTTTTCATGAGAGTTTGATTGGAATGTAAGATAACAATTGAAAAATAACCGTGAATATAAGCTCCTAATTTGTTGAAACTGGGTTGCTCCCTTACAGCAATATTAGGATTACGAGCAATTGAGAACTATGAATTAATACCTTTTATCATTCTGCTCTACATCCCAATCAAGCACTTATGTAAAGCAATAGAGATTTGATTCTTTGATAATTACCCTATAGAAAAACCAAGAGGCTTAGAAGCTCCCTAAACCACATACCGTTGCTCATGTTCTATATAACCCACAGATTATGTACTTTCCAAGTAATATTGAACTTAACCACACAGAAGTCCCCATTCCATCAGTCATCAAAATAGTTCATTAAACCATCATATCCGATTGAAAGCTTCTTAAAATTGCACCCTATTATTCATGTTCAATGGAGCCAACAAGTAATGTATTTTACAACTTAAACATGAAAAGAACTTCACGTTTGATCGGGCATCAGTAGAACATTTGCCTTTATAAGATCTCAACTTGCTAGTAAAGAAAAACTCCTCAGTGTAGTCGATACCTATATATACGCTAAGGCGAAAATAAAGAAATACTGCTAAAGCACATCAAAATGAATGAACAAAACCTCCACAAATGATGAAGAAATCCCTCAAAATGGTCTAATCCACTTTGAGACTTGAAACACCGTTAAGAATTCCAGCCTTTGGTCCCGATATTCCTATTACTCGAAATATATGTAAGCTTTGAAATGACAGTACGCCAACAATTTATCTTATAATTCAACGGTTTCGAACTAATGCAGCAACAAAACTTTTAGACATGAAACGTAAAAATTTATAAGACAACAACAACTCGGGAAAAATTATAATAATATCATAGGATCAATCTGATGCAATCAATGTCCAGTAAAGATTGAAGCTTTGGAGACCCAATAATTAAGAAGTACGATGAATTGAATTTCTAGGCGACAAAGATTCAACCTTTAGTAAAATTTGAGGAAAAAAGGAAAAAAGAAAAGAAAATAGCAATACCCCACTCATCGTCTTGTTCAATTGGAGTGATGTTCACTGGAGAAGGGTCCATGGAGCAGCGAAGATCATGGAATTTGCAACAATAATTGAACCCTAGTGAAATTGACACAATAAAAAACAAATCCCTGAACACAAATTTTAAAAAATGTAAACTTGTCTGCGACACACTTTATATGTATATAAAAAATATGGGTAAAATTGAGAGAGAATCTATGTCTAGTCTAGATATTGAGATGGAAGTGTGATTAGGAGAAAAAAGATGAGATCGCAGTATTTAATTGAAATTTGAAAACATAAGCTACGGCAAGGAGTTTGGATTCTTACAAAGTTCCGTGAAAGTGAAACTCATGTTTTACTGTTCCAATAATGTATCGGTTTTTCTTTGTTTTTTTTTTTTTTTTTTTTGAATGTTTATGTTACTATGTATTTTTAATTTATAATTTTTTTTATTACAGTATCCATATTTTAGGTGGAATCCATTCATGGTATTATTACGTGCATTGTTAATAACGAGATGAGTAAGAAAATCTACGAATCGAATTAGAAATGGGGGGTTTTTTTCAAAAAAGGCTTTGCTTTGAAAAGCTCTTGAATATAAGAGGATAAGTTCAATCGTGTTAAAGATATTTATTAACAGATAGTTATTAGTTGTAGTTAGTTGTTAGCTACATATTAGTTACAGGTTTGGTTAGTTAGTTTTGTATGGTTTTAGTAGTTTTAGTTCTACAGATTTTGTATATAAGTGAGCTCTTCTACACAATGAACTTAACTTGAGAATTTCATTTTAGTTTACATCTTTCTCGCACATTCTTCTTCTTCCTTGTTACTATCAAGATAACACACATAGTTGAAATTTTGTAACACGGTATCGGAGCACTTGTGATTGATTAAACATGTCAACAACAACTACAGAAGATATTAATTCACCTTACTTCGTTCACCATTTGAACTCACAAAATTCAGTAGTAGTTACGCTTGTACTTACTGGCCTTGACTACAACACATGGAGCCGGTCATTCTTATCGGCCTTGTTAATTTGTAATAAAGTTGGTTTTATGGATGGTTTCTATCATGCTCCGAAGCGGTAGAGTTGTAACAGCTCCGCCGTGTAAACCATTCTAAGATAAAAGTTAGCCTTACAACCGCTATTTTAAACCTGATCTACACAAGGCATTCACGACTAACCCGCTTTGAAGTAAATAATTTGTAATTTAAATAAATCATTTATCTAAGAAAGTGAGGAAATATATATATATATATTCACTATAATTCAGTTATTACAATTAAAGTTTACAATATTTTTCTGTAATATATTTTCTAGTTATTACATTATTCAAAAATGAAAAGTTCTAATGTAAAAGCTTAGACCTTAAAAATATGTTTGTTTTTCAAATATTTTTCATCACTCCCCATAATCCAACAGTTACTAGCTTCGGAGTAGTTATATATCGCTTTTTAACCAGTACCTGTACAACGTCTATAGGGATGTAAGCAACTACAGTTCAATAAGTTAGAAAGGATGACTTAAAACTATACCATAAACACAACAAGGTTATCAATCAACTTATTAAGTGAAATGCATGTACAAGCAAATACCATCGCACGACGTTGTTCGGCCCGTCGTGAGATTAGAGAAATTGCGCCCGCTTTAATCCGGGTTGAGGAGTTGTCGTTAATGCAATAACTTACGACCAAACCTAAGCTTGTGTAATGGAGACCTTACTCCTTACGCGACTACCTTCGAACCATTGACTTTACCCTTGCCGCGACCTCCTCATCTGTCACTTAGTTCGACTAAGGATGAAGAAGAGACTCTTTGCAATCATGCGTTATCCTTTTCAAAGAGGTTGGTATTTGGTCAGAGAATCCTAGGTTTCCCCTAATGGGTTGCCATGTAAGTCCGATTATAATTACAAGTCATATATTTGATTAGGTCCAGTTTAGGGTGATCATTCATTTCATACAAATCACACAATACAGGCCAGAACAACAAACAGAATCATAGTATCACTCATAATCAAGCACATGTACACATCCAACTATTTAACAAGCACAACCAAACATAATCTTAAGTCTCTAAAATACAGCATCGTATTAATCCTAACTTACCTCGACTCCTCGCTCACTCACTTGAGGTCCGACTTGCTCAAGCCATCGCCGATCATCCCTATAACACAAATGTGGTTTCAGTTTTTCATATAACCATTATAGGTTCATTTTATCCTATAACGCTTATTGTTATGTTTTGTTTAGGGTTTAATATGCTTAATTATCTAAGTCTTAAGTCTTTTACAATTTTCTAGGTTTGGGGTTAAGTTTAGATTCGGTTTCCGCATCGATTTCTAAATTAGGTTCTAATTCGATTTCTAAGTAGTGTTTTATACTCTAACCCTATAAATTCGTTTCAATCCATAATGTGAAATTAATCGCATTACTTCCCGATCTCCTAAATATCATCATTACCCCTAGTTAGTATTTTATTTCATCCGGTACACTTAAATCTGTATTAATGTACCGTATTCACTCCTGATGTGAGAAATTTTTACATTTTTCATATAATTACATAAATTTAAGTCTTCCATCAGTTTTATTATATATTCCTATTATTTATATAATATTGATTTTTATCTTAATATTTTCTATTTATTATATTTCCAATAATTACATATTATGTATTATCACCTATTATGTATATACTACACTTCTAATATTTCTATCACTCTAATTACCATCTCTAAACATCAATTATCATTTCAAAATATCTAAATTCATCCTAAATCAAATTTTACATCTAATTATCCTAATTTACAAAATTAACTTATAATTTACTATTTTTCCCTATTATTCATTTACTACATAATTAACCTAATAATTACATCTAACACCCTAAATGCTACAAGTATCATACTCCATTAGATTTCAACATCTTAAAATATATACTTATTCACTAAATCAGGAATTAACTATTTAATTACTTTATTAACCCTAAATTACCCTTTTTATGTCTCATTTGAAGGCCTAAAAATTATTTAAAATTTTCAAAAATTAATTTTTGAAAACGGGCTTTATAGCACTGTTCTATATCATCTAAGTAGTCTGTACAAAAATTTCAGGTTCAAAACTATACTCTTAAGGTCATTTATTTCTAAACTGAAATATGTTCGGTTTTGTATGATTTCTTAAGAACCCTATATCATGAGACATATTTTCATCAAAATAATATTTTTCCTAAAAACTACATACAAAAATATTACAGAATAACAAAATTCATAATTTTCTAAAAATATTTACTATTTTTAACAAAATTACATAAAATCAAGATAGAAATCGGACTCACCGATCTGGGTAGCTTTGGCCGCCGTGGCCTTATCAGCTGGTCTGAGCGCTGCCACCACCGTGTAGTGGTGGTGGCCATTGTAAGCCCCAAAGTTCAGCCAAGTAACCGTAAGATTGAACTTAGAACCCAAGGTTTAGGGCGATCGGCTAAAGAATCCGATCACACCTAAATTATAAACTATTGAGAGAAATATTAGTAAAAATGACCCCGTAAACTTAAATTTAAGAAAATAAATAGTAAAATAGGAGACTATAAAATTTTCAAATTTTAAGCATAATAACTGCTAATTATCGAAAAGGCAAAAAATGTAATATAATAACTAAAAAATTATTAGAGATAGATTATATATATACTAAAAATTTTAGAATGACCAAAATAATATTTAGGAATGTTTACGTGTACCCTACATGTATTTACGTGTAGATAAAAATACGCGTAATTACTAAAATTGGCCGAAAACTAAGTAAATAATTAAAGAAAAATATAAAATAATTATGGAAAAATAAGAAAAAATCAGAAGATGATAATATGAATCAAGATAAGGTCATGGCAGGTTTAAATCAGAAAAAGAAAAATTATCCAATAAGAATTGGACAAACAAAAAGCCAAAAATCAAGGAAAGTTGACAAAATCTTGTCAAATTAATGCATAATAATTACAAAAAACGTCTATAAATAGCAAGAAAAATTCAGGAACTCATTTGGACAGTTAGAAATCAGAGAAAATTAGGGAGAGTCGAAAATTCGAGAGAAAATCCAGAAAATAAAAAAAATAAGAAAAACTATGCAGTTAGGGGTTTTAAAGGGAACCCACACCAAACGAGGAGCTGGGAATGGACTGCCACCACCACCACCACACGGTGGTGGCAGCGCCCAGGCCGGTCGACAAGGCCACGGCAGCCCGCGGTGGCCGGAGCCACTTGAACCGGTGAGTCCAAATTCCAGCCCGATTCTTGTATAATTTTGTAAAATTAGTTATTTTGCCCAGAAAATTATGAAACTTGTTATTCTGAGGTTTTATTGTATGTAGTTTGTAGGAAAAATATTATTTTGATGAAATTATATCCCGTAATATATGGCCTCTAAGAAATCGTGCAAAACCGAGCACATTTCGGTTTAGAAATAAATGACCTTGGGAGAGTAGTTTCAAGCCCAAAATTTTTGTGTAGATTACTCAGATGATATAGAACAGTGCTATGAAGCCCTTTTTCAAAAATTAATTTTCGAAATTTTTAGATAATTTTTAGGTCATAAAATGGGTAATTTAAGATTAATTAAGTAATTAAATTATTAATTACTGACTTAGTGAATAAGTAGATATTTTAGGGTGTTAAGATCTGATGGAGTATGATACTTATAGCATTTAGGGTGTTAGATGTAATTATTAGGTTAATTATGTAATAAATGAGTACTAGGAAATAAATAGTTAATTTTGTAAATTAGGGAAATTTGGAGTAAAATCTGATTTAGGATGGATTTAGACATTTTGAAATAATAATTGGTGTTAGAGATGGTAATTAGGGTAATAGAAATATTAGAAATACATTATGTGCATAATATGCAATAATGCATAATGTGTAATTTTTGAAAATATAATAAATAGAAAATATTATAATAAAAATTGATATTTTGAGAATAATAAAAATGCACAATAAATCTGATAGGAAACTTGAATTTATGGAATTATATAAAAAATGTAAAAATTTATCACATTAGGAGTGAATTCGGTACACTAATATGGATTTAAGTGTACCGAGTAAAATAAACACTGACAAAGGGTAATGATGGTATTTAGGTTATCGGGAAATAATGTGATTAATTTCACATTATGGGTTGAAACTAATTTCTAGGGTTGGAATATAAAACGCTACTTAAAAATCGAACTAAAAACCTGGTTTATAAATCGATACGAAAACCGAACCTGAACCTAACCCCAAACCTAGAATAATTGTAAAAGACTTAATACCTAGATAATTAGGCATATTAAACCTTAAACAAAACCTAACAATAAGCATTATAGGATAAAACGAACCTATAACAGTTATATGAAAAGCTGAAACCACGTTCGTGTTATAGGGATAACCGGCGATGGCCTGAGCAAATCGGACCTCAAGTGAGCGAGCGAGGAGTCGAGGTAAGTTGGGATTAATACGTTGCTGTATTTTGGGAGGCTTAAGATTATGCTTGTTAGATAGTTGAATGTATGCATGTGCTTGATTATGGGTGATGCCATGATTTTGTTTGTTGCTCTGCACATATTATATGAATTGTATGAAATGATCGATCACCCTAAACTGGACTTAATTAAATATACGACCAGTAATCATAATCGAACATGCATAGCAACCCGTTAGGGGATTTAGGACTCTCCGGCCAAATACCGACCCCTTCGGAAGGGATAGCGCAGGATTGCAAAATGGTCCCTTCTTCATCCTCAGTCGAACTAAGTGACAGGAGAGGAGGTCGCGGCGGGGGTGAAGACAATGGTTCGAAGGTAGTCACGGGAGGAGCAAGGTCTCCATTACACAAGCCTGGGTTTGGTCGTGAGCTGTTGCATTAACGGTAACTCCTCAACCCGGATTAGAGCGGGCGCAATTTCTCTAATCTCACGACGGGCCGGATAACGTCGTGCGATGGCATTTGCTTGCACATGCATTGCACCTAATAAGTGCTTGAAAACCTTATTGTGTGTATGGTGTAGTTTTAAGTCCTCCGTCCTAACTTACTGAACTGTGGTTGCTCACATCCCTATAGACGTTGTGCAGGTGTTGGCTAAGAAGCGGATTCCAATTACTCTGAAGCTAGCAACTGCTGGATCCTGGGGAGTGAGGAAAAACATGTGAAGAATAAATATATTTTTAAGGTTTAAGCTTTTACTTTAGAACTTCTCATTTTTGAATAATGTAATAACTAGGAAATGTATTACGGAGAAATCTTGTAAACCTTAATTGTAATAACTGTATTATAATATATATATCTTTCCTCACTTTCTTAGAGAAATGATTTATTTAAATTATAAACTGTTTCCTTCAAAGCGGGTTAGTCGTGGACGCCTTGTGTAGATCAGGTCTAAGATAGCGGTTGTAAGGCCAACTTCTATCTTAGGATAGTTTACACGGCGGGGGCTGTTACGACTCTGCCGCTTCGGGGCGTGACAGCCGTCTACTCCCAGCTGCTCGTCTAGTGTAAGTTCCCTCTAAAGGCTCTAATTGCACAGTTTTTCCTTCTTTTTTTTCTAACCCTAACTTCTCTCTCAATTTTCGCCTTTCCCTAATTTTTTTCTGATTTCTAACTGTCCAAATGAGCTTCTGAATTTTTCTTGCTATTTATAGAGCTTTAGGGAAATTATTGTGTATTAAATTGAACAAGACATTGTCCAAATCCCTTAATTTTTGGCTTTTGAGTTGCCCTAATTTAATTGGGTGATTTTTTTCTTATTTTTCCCAGCTGCCACGACCCAATTTTGGATCATTCCTTATTTTTCCTGATTTTTCTTGATTTTTCCTTAATTAATTATGAATTTTCTTTAAGTATTTAGTATTATTTTAGCGCATTTCGCGTATTTTAAGTAATTACGCATATTTATACTTACATGTAAATTTTTATATAGTACAAATAAATATTCCTAAATATTATTTAGGTCATTTTATGATTTTTAGTATACATATAATTTATCTCTAACAATTCGTTAATTATCAGAATGCATTTTACACATTTTCGATAAATAACGAGTTATATATTTAAAATTTGGAATTTTTATAATCTTTTATTTTATTGCTTATTTTCTTAAATTCAAACTTACAGGATCATTTTACTAATATTTCTAGCTTTCCTTTATAATTTAGGTTCAATTGGGTCTTTCAACCGATCGAAACCTCGAATAGCTAGTTATGGGGCTTATAGTTCGATTCCAATTCCAAACAAATAAGATAAGATGTAGGTAGCTTAGAATCAATGCAATGATCTAATTGTTGCTTGGTTGCTTCGGTCAGTTTTGTTATCAATTGTATTAACAATTTCGTACATGAATACAGTTAAGGAAATATGAACAAAGCTAAAGGTATGTTTCTCATAGCTAGATGACATTAAGATTTTTCTGTTACATCATATGTTAAGTACTATAGTTCAAGGAACAAGGCCTATGGATGAATATTTTACGAAATTAAATATTATATGGGAAGAGTTATAGAATTTCAAACCACTTCTACATTGTTCTTACAGTTCTTGTGATAAAAAATGTTTTGATAAATATGTTAAGATGATACATAGGGATTATGTTTTTAAATTTCTTAATGGTTTAAATGAGAATTTTGCTGCTTTATGGTCATAAATTCTGGTCTTAAAACCATTTCCTACTTTGGATGAGGCTTATAATCTAGTTATGCAAGATGAATTCTAAAGGGCCAATCGGCCAAAAGATTTTGTAGTCTTAGATGCGTCTACGATGGTAAGTGTACATCCTAAGTCAAGAGGTAAAGGTGATGTTATGTGTAGCTACTATAGTAAGAAAGGGCATTTAAATGAGAGGTGTTATAAACTAATCAAGTTTTTACCCCATTTTCAAAATTATAATGTGGCTAAACAGCATGTGCCGGGGTCAAATCATGTATCTACAGGTCATAGTGATATTGGAATATCAAGCAGTGTTGGGATCTCAAATTGAGAAGATTGTAGCTATCGATTTGATAGTGGTTGTAGTTTGTTTAACAGTGGAAATACTAGTTCATCTTTTAGATCTAGCAGTGTAAGTTTTTCTAAGGAGCAATTTCTTAATCCGTTGAATATGATGAATGTTTCTAATGCTCACAGCACTAATGTTACAATGGCTGAAATCTTTGCATTAGCTCCTATGATACAAGTTAGTCATCAAGATGCAATGCAATCAATGAAGCCATATGATAGGTATGGCCAATCTTTCTTCTTGTTATTCACATAAAGGGTTTATTAATTGGATTTTGGATTCGAGAGCTATTGATCACATGATTGGTGCAATCAATCTCTTTCAATTATATTCTAATATTGCTCAAAGGCATGTGTTATTACCTAATAAAAAGCAGTTAGTAGCAACCTATATTAGTACAGTTGTTTTAAGTTCAAGTTTGATTCTTCATGGGGTTTTATTTTTGCCTTCTTTCAATCATAATCTCATTTTTGTCTACAAATCGGTTCAAGATGGTAATTATACAATTTGTTTTACAAATCAATTTGCTTCCATTCAAGATTGTATCAGTCAAAAGGAGATTAGTCGAGCTCATGTTAAAAATGGCTTGTATTTTGTTGAACAGAAGTTGAGTAAGGTGGTTAGTACATCGTAAGATCTTTCTTCTTTTGATCGTAGCATTATTTCTAGTTTAATAGGTCATATGCCTAAAACATTTGATGTATGGCATTTCCGTTTTGAACATCCGTCTTTTAGGAAAATGAAACAAATTAGTCACCTTGATAGGGGTGTTATTTGTAATTCTTTTGATTGCTTAATTTGTCCTATGGTAAAACAAAAGTGCGTTGCTTTTCCTATTCATATCTGCAGCACATCTATTACATTTGAATAGTCCATATAGATATTTGGGGTCTTTTTGATACCCCAAAAATAGAAGGATACAAGTATTTTCTCACTATAATGTATTATTTTACTCGAATGACTTAGACATATTCGATGAGGTTTAAGCATGAAGTTTCTATGATTGTTCCAAGCTTTTATCAAATGGTGATTAGGCAGTTCAGTTCACATATTAAGATCGTTTAATAATGGAAAGGAGTTTGTCATGTCTCAATTTAATGTTGTTCATGGCATTGTTCATCAAACCTCTTATGTGGAAACTCCACAACAAAATGGTGTTGCTAAACGAAAGCACCAACATTTGGTTTCAATAGCTCAAGCATTGTTATTACAAGTGTTATTGCCTTTATGTTTTTAAGGACAGGCTTTGTTAACAACAGCTCGTTTGATTAATAGACTTCTTACTAATATTCTACAAGGAAGAACTCCTTTTCAATTGTTGTTTGGACATATGCCATCTTATTCTCATTTAAAGGTGTTTGGCTCTTTGTGTTTTGTGTCTACTCTTGCTTGAGAAAGGTCTAAGTTTGATTCTCGAGCACATCCGTTTATGTTTGTTGGTTATCCTTTGAATGTGAAAGGGTATAAGGTGTATGATTTGATAGAGAAGCATTTTCTTATTTTTAGAGATGTTAAATTTCTAGAGCATATATTTCCTTTCTGACTCATAACACAACCAGCAGCAGTAGCTTCTTTCTTACTAGTTTCTTTACCTTCAGTAAACACAGTATTGAATATGGATCACGTGTTTTCGTTGTTTCCTAATGATATAGTAGCGTAGCAAGGTATTCGCGAGTTGGTCTTTGATGATGATTGCATAGTTTCTTATGAATAACAGACTACAGTTGATAGTATTAAATCAGATACACTCATACACAAGAGTCCTTCTTATCTACAAGATTATCATTTGAATTTCATAGCAACTGATTCTCCAGCAGCAACTTCCTCAACTACTCATCCTTTACATCAATCTTTTTCTTGTAAGTCATTGTCTTCCAGTTTTCATGCCTTTAGTATGCAACTTTCATAGAATAGTGAACTTAGTAACTATGAGCAAGCCAAGTTACTTAACCCTTAGTATAAGGCAATGCGAGAAGAAATATATGCTTTAGTTGCCAATAATATTTAGTCTATTATACCGTTGCCATGTGGCTTATGGATTTAAGCATTCCTATTGTGATTACTCTTGGTTTGTAAAAGGATCAGGTGATAATATGGTGGTTGTCTGGTGTATGTTGATGATATAGCAATTACTAGTAAGCATTCTTTTCTTATCAAGTAGTTCAAAACTTTTATGCACATACAGTTCAAAATTAAAGAAATTGGGGTACTTAAGTATTTCATTAGCTTAGAACTTGCACGGTATTCACAAGGACCAATTCTCTCACAATGAAAATTCACTCTTGACTTGTTAGCTGATGTAAGTTTTACTAGAGCAAAGCCATTATCTACTCTATAAGCCCTGCAACTAAAAGTTCGGATTTAATACGTAAAGTTTAAGGCAGTTGATTAAAGTGTCCAATTAAGCCTAAATTATTACAACGAAGCTAGAAGTATTAATAAAAGTAATCTTATAAGTTTGAATTTAAGAAATAAGTAATAAAATAACCAGATATTGTATTATCAAATTATAAATATATTACTCGTTATTTATCAGAATACATAAAATGAGTTCTAATAATTAACAAATGCTAGAGATAAATTATATTCACAATAAAAATCATAGAATTACATAATTAATATTTATGAGTATTTACTTGTACTCTATATGTATTTACATATAAGTAAAAATACGTGAAATTATGTTTTACATAATTAATATTTATGAAATTATGAAATTATGTAAAAGTTCGGTGGAATGCCTAATACTTAAAAGCAAGGGCTTGGGATTCTCTTCTCGTACCTCAAAACCCCTATTAAATTCAGGGCTATTTTCCCCCTCAATTGTCACTGTTTACTTTTTAAAATGGCAAAAAATTACCCCTAAAAGCATAGAGGATACGATCAACCTAATAAATTAGAAAATATCAATGAAGCTCATCGTCTCAAGTTAGGTCGAATTCACAAATTTAGTCACTTTAGCTTAAGTCCTCAACTACATGTGAGGTTCACATATCTAATCGACCTAATCTACATAATCTATATAATCTTCTTATACGAGAGTCAATTGCCTTCATCTTCTGCAAGTTGGGTTAACTTTAAGTGAACTCGGATGGAAGGAGAGAGAGAAAGTTCAATATAATGTTTTTATGTGGATGCAAAATAGTGAGAATGTAGAGACAGAAAATTTGTTTATGGAAGAAGAGAGGAGGAGGAGGATGTAGTGGGGTAGGAATGTGGAGAGAGAAATTTGGCCAAGGAAGGAGAGAGCACAAATGAGAAGAGAAGAGAGAGACATATGGTTAAGTACTTAAGGTTTGAGACTAGATCTGAGTTTGGGGATGATAAGGTGCTATTTTTAGTATTTAATAACCTAATATTTGTTGTATTCATTATATAATATGTTAAGTAAACAAAGTATTATTAATTTAATAACATTCAACTAATCAACATAATATGCACAAGGAAGGTGTGCTCTTCGAAAAAATTCTTAAAAGGGGACGGAGGAAAACTTATTATGTGTATAAAGTAAGGAAGGCACACTTGAGAAAGGCATCTTCTTCTTTTATATAATTTAAGAAGAAGGCACATTTAAAAAGAGCATTGTAGACACCTTATTTTTGCTATTTTTCATTTTCATTGAGCTAGGATAAAAATAAATAAAACAAAAAATAAGAAAATAATAATAATAAGAGTCAAGTCGAATCATGTCGAGTCTAGTCGTATCAAGTCATATTGAGTCGAGTCCCGAGTCGAATCCAGTCATATCAAGTTAAGTCGTGTCGTGTCGTGTCGAGTCAAGTCAAGACGGGTCAAATCGTATCGAGTTAAATCACGTCAGATCGTTCAAAATCAAATCAGATAACGGCATGTGATCGATTTAATAAATTCTTAAGTCATTAACGAATCGAGCTTTATTAAAATGATTTAGGTCCAGTCTGATTTAAAATATAATTTTATCTAATTTATATTAGGCCAGAATAAATTTAAAATTTATTTAAGTTGTTGAGCTAAATAAAATTGGATCAAATCGGGCCTTGAAAAATAGAAAGCCCGAATTAAATAGGGTTTCTAGAAGTTAGGTCAAATCTTTAAAGAATTATTATTGAATCTTTTGTATCTTCAATATAAGAGATTCAGTTGTTGATTTATAAATAGGGATTTAATGGTAGGTTTTTGACGTTTTTTTTACACAATTCACTCCATACTGCGATTCAAATCACATCTGCATTCTATGAACCCTTAACTGAAGCAACAGCCTAACCACTTTCCAATCACCTGAAGCAATCCATAATCGAACAACACAAATCTTCACTTAATCCCAATCCCCTGACGCAATTGAGCAAAGCCAATCCTAATTCCATAATACTAATTCACGACCAACTACGTTGCCTAAAATCAATTCCTTCACCAACAACCCCCACACAATAGCAGCAACACCCCTCAATCCACGTAGTATGAAGCCTCTGCCACATTCCACAAGACTAGATGTACTACACTCACCACAGTCGCAACATGCACCACACAACCTGACAACCAAAACCAACAGCCCCCCACATGATTCACTCCTTCACCTGACACTCTCACAATTGACACTAGTCCTTATCCATCACTTGAATGCTGTTCCTCATTCGCACGCCTACAACACATCAACCAGATTCCATAGCACGTCCTTGACAACCAGCATGACAAATACCTTAACCAAACTGCACAACACAAGCACTCCACTATCGACGCCATCAACACATGCTAATACGTTGACCGACACCTATTCTTAATCACCAATGCACCACCGAAATCCAATCCACACAATTTGCTAAGCACGAGCACATACGATTCATCACACACATTGTTGAACACTCCACATACGTTGCACATAATCACGAACGCCAATCACTTACGACTCGATTCGTTTTAGGTAAAAATTATTTTATTAGTTAGTTCAATTATTTTTACTAATTTATTTTTTGTTTAAGTGCAAGTTTTTTTTTTATTTTCATATTGATATTTTTTAGATATTTAAAATTTTTTTTATTCATTTAGTTATATGGCATCTTTGAAAAAAAAATTGCATTTTTGAAAAATAAGCGTATCTCCTCTATGAGATCTGTACATATCAAGATACATATCTTTGAAAAAGATACGTACCAAGATACGTATTTTGCATTTAGGATTTAAAAAAGATACATATTTAGGCATGTATCTTAATGTATCTTATAGTTGAGATTTAGAAAACATATGGATTTAGATCATATCTTTAATGTATCTTATGGTTGTGATTTAAAAAAAAAAAATACATATAAAGAAAGTATTTAACTGTATCTTCAACGGATCTTGTAGTCAAGATTTAGAAAATATATTTTTAACATGTAATGGTTTTAAAAATAAAAACAATCTTAATCGAGTTTTTCAAAAAAATTTAGTTGGTTAGGGTTTTTTTAATTCGGGAAAATTAGATTTCTTATGTTTTTTCTAAATAATAAATTAATAAATAAACGTAAACTTAGCTTGATTTTCGAAATAAAAAGAATCCACCTAATAAAAATTTTATAAAAAGAAAACTACGACCGATTTGATCATAACTAGCGGGTACGTAAGCACCTTTGAGGCAACCATCTAAAAAAATAAAAAAACTTTTTTCCCTTTTTCATAAAAATTCGTAATAAAAAATTTACTTTAATTATTTTTTGTGTATTTAGGTATATTTTAGTATTTTTAGAAAATTATAAAAATAAAAACCTATCAATTTTTCTTTAGTTTTTACATGGTAACTTAATTTTAATAGGTTAGTCCCGCAACCCGGTCTTTTCTAGTTATTTATTCTAAAAATTGTTTTTTTAGAAAATACGCGAATCGGTAGCCAAATTAAGGTTTTTCCACCCGAAAACCTTAATTTCCTTTTTTACCAGTTAAACTGGTCAGCGACTCCAATTTTTAAATTTTTTAATACATTTCTTTAATTTAATATTGAGTAATTTATAAGAAATCGAAATAGGGCTCAATAAGCATCTTTTTCATTATTTCCTAAAGAAGAATGTGCCTTCTTTGTGAATTATATTTTTAAAGAAGGCACCTTTCCCAAGCGCACTTTCCCCATCTTAAAATCATATACCCCCTTCCATGATCATTTTATAAACATGACCCTAAAACACTAACATCTCCTCTCTTTTTTTCTTAGCTAAGTGGTGTGAGTCTTACAATTCCAACATCCTTAACCAAATTTTTTGTAACATTTTCACCGAAAATCAAAAGTAAACAGCTCCGTACTCCAATTATATTATATTTTTACACAAATCGTTGAAAATTATGCAAATTACACAAAATCTACCATAGGTTTTTCATGTCTTTATATATGTGTGATTTCATCGTTTTGATGTTGTTTTTGTGTGTAATTGTTAGTATTATAATGCATAATTGCATGATTTGTTAGTAAATTATACATTGTCACGTGTTGTAGTCATAGTGGAATTGAATGTGTAGCACTTCGCACATTAAGTATTCAATGAAATACCTCTTAGGGACATGTTTAGTTAAGGTTATGAGTAATGGCACAAGGTCAAAACGTATGGTGCATAAACCATGATATGACAACCAACATGTTCCGAAGTCGTAGGGAAATTTATGGTTTATGCATGTGGAAATATTTTGTTACACCTCGAAGTCGTAGAGTTGCAACAGTTCCGCCGTGTAAACCATTCTATGATAGTAACTGGCTTTACAGTACCTATCATAGATATGATCTACACAAGGCATCGACGATTCCTCGCTTTGAAGTAAAAAATTCAATTAAGAATTTAACTAGAGTTACAGTAAGTATTAAAACTTTAAGTCAATATATATATAATTATATGTACATTACTGTAGAATTCCTAGGTGATTATACATCATATCATAACAGTCAGCGGGTTTACATATCAAATATTAGTCTTTCAGTCTTAAAGATACTAGTGAGACTTTAGATGTAAATTAACTATTAGGCAAATTGATCCTCATACCCTCAAGCTTCAAAAAAGAATAACCTCCGAATAATTATAGGGCGGCATATTAGTCAGAATAATCAGAAGACAAGACCTACAAAAGAATCTATATGGGTATGAGCAATTATAGCTCAGTAAGTTGAATTGGAGACTCATGAATGTATATAAACACAAATAGGATTATCAAGCAATTATTTTAATGCAATGCAACAAGCAAGTGTCATCACATGACGTAGTTCGGTCTGTTGCGAAATCAAAGTAATTTCACCCACTCTAATCTAGGTTGAGGAGTTTTCATGTTATGCAATAACTTACAACCAAACCTAAGTTTGTGCAGTAGAGACACCGTTCCTCCAAGACTATCCTTTGAACCAATGTCCCCATCCTCACCGCGACCTCCTTTCCTGTCACTTAGTTTAGCTAGGGATGAGGAAAAGACCAAATTAATATCCAGCGTTATCTTTTTCAAAAGTGTCGGTATTTAGTTAGAGAATCCTAATGATCCCCTAAAGGATTGCAATGCATGACAATTTAGGGTATTATAGTTGATTAAGATTAGGTTCAATTTAGGGTGTTTAAATAATTTCACACCAATCCAATCATAACGGTCATCAATCACAACATAAATTCCAACATGAAGTTAGATACGCAAGCACATGCTTAAAACTACTTACGATCACAATCATACATAATCCTAAATCTTTGAGTACCCTAAAATGGTACTCTAAATACGGTGAAGTAATAAACCCAACTTGCTTGAAATCCTAAGTTGCTCAACCACTTGTCGTAGGTTGACTTGTCTCCGTATGTCTTATAATATAAATATGCTCTTTTTAGTATTTATACTTAGATGATACATATTCTAAGTTAGGATTTAACTCAATTTTCCTTATATACCTATTATTTCCTAACGATTCATTTTACGTTAGTTCGAGGTTCGATTTCTAAATCCAATTCCAGTTTAAGTTCTAATTCAATTTTAACTACAAGGAATTTTAAATATGCTCAAATCATAATGTGAAATTAATCACGTTAAGCTCAAGTATTCTAATATCATAGTAGGTCTTAATTTAGTATTCTAACTTATTCGGTACACTCTAATACTAATTAGGATACCAGATTTTACTCTTGTTATGAGAAAATATTACATTTTTTTTATCCAATTACTTAAAATTGATTTTTGTACTAGATTTATTTTGTATTGATATTATTATTATATTATTCAATTTAACCTATTATTTCATATTTATTAAAATCCCAACTTTACATATTATTAAATTTCCTACAATTACCACATAATTCCCATATTAATTACAATTAACACTCCAAATGTTAACATTAGGTTTCCACATCAAAGATTAACATCCTTAAATATCTAATTACCTTCTAAATCAGTAATTAATCATTTAATCACTTAATTAAACTAAAATTACCTATTTTTCTCATCATTTTAGGGCTAAAAATATTACTTAAAATTTTCGAAAATTAATTTTTAAAAAATGACTTCATAGCATTGTTCTACAGAACTTAAGTATTCTACAAAAAAAAAAAAAAAAAAAGAGCTCCAAACTACACTCTTAAGCTCATTTATTTCTAATTTTAAACATGTTCAGTTTTGTCTAATTTCTTAAAAACCCTATATTTACAAACACGAGTAGACTTAATTAATATTTTTCCCTAAATCTATATATAATAAAACATCAAACTAATAAATTTCATAATTTTTTGGGCATAATTAATAATTTTAAGTAATTTTACAAAATCGAAGGAGATTTGACACTCACCTATTTCGCAAGCTTTTTGGCTTCCAACACCAGTTTAGGTGTGTCAGCTGGTCCAGGCGGTCAATTTGGAGTGGGGTAGTGGTGGTTCGATTCAGGGTGGTGGTGGTGATGTATGGGTTCAGCCTACTTACCCTAACCGCACAAATTTGGAAAAAAAAATTCTAAAACCCTAATTTCCCTCTCAATTTCGGTTCTCTTAATTTTTTTTAGCTCCAATTGACTAAACGTGCTTTGAAAATTTTCTTGCTATTTATAAGGTCATAAAGGAATTGTTTTGCATTAATTAGGACAAGATAAAACTCATATCCCTTCTATTTTTGCTTTTTATGTGCTCTATTTTCTTTCTTTTCCCCTTGCTACCATTACTAAATCTGGATCATTCACTATCTCTCTAATTTTTTTTTTATTTTTTTAAAATTTTCTTTAATTATTTAGCAATTTTGTAATAAATTTCAGGCACTTTTAGTTAATTTCGCGTATTTTTACTTACACGTAAATACAATCGAGGTACAAGTAAACACTCCTAAATATTGTTTAGGTCATTCTTTGATTTTTAGTATACACATAATCTATCTCTAGTAATTTATTAGTTATCGAAATGTATTTTATATACTTTCAATAAATAACAAATAATATACTTAAAATTTGAAAATTTTATCTTCTCTTATTTTATTACTTATTTTCTTAAATTTAAACTTATAAGATCACTTTTACTAATATTTCCAGCTTTAATTTATAATTTAAGTTTGATCAAATTCTTTAACTGATCACCTTAAACTTTGTGTACTAAGTTTAATCCTACGGTTACTTGGCTTATATTTAAGGCTTACATTTCCAACCCTTTTCGAAAAAGTTTTGTCTTCAAAACTTCTGTATATCTTAATTGTACTTAAATGACTGAACACATTAATCACATACTTTTACTAACTTAGAAGTTAGAAAAGTCATGAATATTGCTTCATCATCACTACTTTTGGATCTTAAGTCATCTCCAAGTTTGGACCTTCGTTTCATTGAACTTCCACGTACTCTATATCTCGATTTCTTAACTTCTGAACCTGACTATTTAGTATTTTTATGGGCTTCCTCACAAATTGAAAATTCCTCGTTAACTCCACTAGCTCTATTTCTACTATTACATTTGGGTTCTTAATAAACTTTCTTAACATAGAAACATGGAATACATTATGATAACCCGATAAACTTGAAGGTAACGTTACTCTATAGAATACATTACCAACTTTCTCCAGTATTTCAAACGAACTAATATATCGTGGGCTCAGTTTTCCCTTTGAGCCAAATCATCTAAGTCCTTTGAATGGGCTTATCTTAACATAAACATGATTTCCAACTTCAAACTCTAATGGCCTTCTTTTCAAATCTACCCAACTTTTATAATGGTCTTGAGCTTCCTTCATTTGCTACCGAATAATCTTAATCTTCTCACTTGTTTGATTGATAAATACATTATTGTGATGTGTTGTTCACTTACAATACCTTACACACACTTGTACTAATGCTCCTTAATTTTATAAGTCGAGAAGCTCAGTAGATCAGGATATCCATAGACCAAGCCAACTACAACACTAGTTAAAGCCATGATGAGAAACGTATGAAGTTGTTACAGAACCACACCTTGATTACATTTTACCTATCACATTTGGCTAAAGTGTAGGTGCAGGAGCAAAATGACTTAGATAAGCTTGATTGCAACCCTCCAAATCTACTTAGGCAAGGTAGACGTATGAGGATAAAGGGCCTTAGACGACAACAGTGACAAGGATAACCAAATCGCAACACTGCAGGGCCATCTGATGCCTTGGTAGTCATCAATTATCCTAACATAAGTATAAGCCCTGCAACCAGATGTTCAGGAGTTGGTATATAAAATTTAAGGCGATTAAATAAATTATCTAATCGAGCCCAAATTTTTTGACAAAGTTATGAATATTAGTAAAAATGATTCCGTGAGTTTGGATTTAGGAAAACGAATAATAAAATAAATAAAAATTATAATATCGAATTATATTTATATTGCTCATTATTTATCGAAAACACATAAAATGAGTTTAGGTAATTAACCAATTGATAGAGATAAATTATATACATACTAAAAGTTATAAAATAACTTAAATAATATTTATGAGTATTTAGTTGTATCATATACGTATTTAAATATAGGTAGAAATACATAAAATTACTTAAAATACCTAAAATAATATCAACTAATTAAGAAATATTTATAAAAATTAAAGAAAAAATTCATAAAAATACTAGAAGGTGTAGAATTATCCAGATTTAGGGTGTGACAATCTGGAAATGGAAGATGGAAAATCATCTAATAATAATAAGCCAAATAGAAAGTGAAAAAGAAACGAGATAAAAACACTTAGCAACAAAGAACTAAAAGAAAAATCTTAAACACTACCACAAATTTAGACAACCACTTCCACAGTTCATTTTAGACCCTTAGGAGTTCAAAAAAAATTGAGAGAGATTAAGAAAGAAGAGAGAGTATTTTTATGAAAAATTAGAAAAAATAGTGTGCAATTAGAGCATTAGGAAGGAACCTATACCTGACAACCACTTGGGGAGGAACGACGATGTGTCTCCAGGGTTAGACACATAAAGAAGCACTACAATGAAGTGAACCGATAGAAACAGAAGAAAAAAAAGCTAGCAAAGTCTGAGTAGATACCGAATGAATATGACGTATCACTCAATTTTACTTGGCCTACAATTCACTAAATGTAACTTACCGATTTGAATTGAAGGGTCACTCAGCACTATTTCTTGCTAAAAGGAATAGATAAAAGTTGAAGGATAATGAGAACACTAAGATTACTCAAAAGAAACGTGAATAATTTCTTTATTGATGATTCATTGTTTGTGTACAAGCAAGTGAGGGTTTAGATACCCGTCCACTAAGGCTACTTTACATATATAAAAAGACAAAAAGGTATTCTTACAAGTAAGTTACATAGGATATTCCAAATGGGGTAAAAGAGACAAAGAATATTCATAATGAAAAAAGAAAGAATTATTCTGGAATGTTGTGTAAGAAGATATGTATCGCTTGGTGGCTAGACATTAGAAATATGATACAAAGTAAGCAAAGGTAGAAAAACGTTGCAGTTAGGGGCTAACTTGATCTGGATCAAGTCGGGAGTCAATCAATCTTGTCAAGAAGTCGGTTGAATTGGAGTTAGATGTCTATAATCGGTTTGGGAGCTTGGCTGTCACACCCCGAAGCGGCAGAGTCGTAAAAACCCCCATCGTGTAAACCATCCTAAGATAGAAGTTGGCCTTACAACCGCTATCTTAGACCTGATCTACACAAGGCGTCCACGATTAACCCGCTTTGAAGTAGACAATTTGTAATTTAAACAAATCATTTACCTAAGAAAGTGAGAAAAGTTATATATAATCACTATAATTCAGTTATTACATTAATCAGAAATGAAAAGTAAAATATGTGTTGATTCTTCAATGTCTTTCCTCACTCCCCAGGATCCAGCAGTTGCTAGCTTCAGCGTAGTTGTTGCCGCTTCTTAGCCAGCACCTGCATGACGTCTATAGGGATGTGAGTAACCACAGCTCAGTAAGTAGGGACGGAGGACTTAAAACTATACCATACACACAACAAGGTTTTCAATCACTTATTAGGTGCAATGCATGTGCAAGCAAATGCCATCGCACGACGTTGTCCGACCCGTCATGAGATTAGAGAAATTGCGCTCACTCTAATCCAGGTTGAGGAGTTGCCGTTAATGCAACAGCTCACGACCAAACTCAGGCTTGTGTAATGGAGACCTTGCTCCTCCCGTAACTACCTTCGAACCACTGCCTTCACCCTCGCCGCGACCTCCTCTCCTGTCACTTAGTTCGACTGAGGATGAAGAAAGGACCATTTTGCAATCCTGCGCTATCCCTTCCGAAGGGGTCGGTATTTGGTCGAAGAGTCCTAAGTTCCCCTAACGGGTTGCCATGCATGTCCGATTATGATTACTGGTCGGATATTTAATTAAGTCCAGTTTAGGGTGATCAATCATTACATACAATTCATACAATATTTGCCAGAGTAACAAACAAAATCATAGCATCACCCATAATCAAGCACATGCACACATTTAAGCTATCTAACAAGCATAACCAAGCATAATCTTAAGCCTCCAAAATACAGCATCGTAT